>OZ024714.1:14860053-15195117 GCA_964016945.1 Microplitis deprimator | reverse complement strand
AGTCGGACGAGCATGAGTAGAGTAGAGGACAAGTATGAGGCAAAGGTATAAGATTATTCCGAGATGCCGCTTCTTGGATAAGCTGGTTCCAACTTTTGCGGCTTTATAGAGCTCCCACACGCTTATATATATATATATATATATATATATATATATATATATAAAGTTACCACACTTTCCAACATGGTATTGCCAGTAAATCGTCCTCATATGCAAGCTTAAATCCAACACAACATATATATATATATATATATATATATATATATATATATATATATATATATATATATATATATATATATATGTACCTGTTATATAGCTAACCGTTCAAGCAGCCTTCTATTCGCCGTCTACTCGCTCAAGTCGTGATCATAAATAACACCAACAGCTTTCCCAATTACGTCTCAAGTCTTAAGAAAAAAAAAAAAAAATAAATAAAACTTTTTTTCTCTCATTAATCCTCGATCCTTTGACTACAATATAAACATATTATACTGCGTATGACAACTTTTAACGTTAGCGTACCGCGGCTGGCGTACTGCACATTGACAAATTATTGCACTTAATAAATCGTCTTAACGGTTTTTAAATTTATTTATTTTTTTAATATAAATTAATAACATGTCCGATTTTAACGGCAAACAAATATTTTTTTATTTTTATTTATATTACATTTACATACAAACTATAAATCATAGAAAATATTTATTTTCCGTCTGTCTATCGTCTTAATAAAGTGATTTATGCAATGACTCAGAACTTTTATGAATTAAAAGAAGTATAAAGTTTTTTTATTTGAAAAAAAAAAAATATGAAAAATTGCTGGATTTAGTGTCACTTATTTTTTTTTTTTCTTTCATAGACTTTTAGAAATATTTAATCGACTGTCTAAATTTCTTTGGGTATTAATTTATCTTGAGTTTAAACCCTTTTCGAAAGACCATTAATCCCTTTCGTTTGATTCTATTGTCGGGGAACAATCGATACTGATTATTCGATACAATGCAATTAAAATAATATGCTAATTTTTTTAATTATTAAATTACTTACTAATTGAGTAAGCGAAAATTGAGACATTATTATTAAAAAATAGAATTTTTTCTTTCGCAAAATTTCCTATGAAAAAAAAAATTAATTTGAGGGTAAAATAGTCAGTGTTAAGTTAAACTTTTATTTCAATGAGGCAAAATAGCCAGCAGCAATTTATATATTTTTTTTTAAATCATGTCTTATTAAACCGCGTTCTCCAGTACATAAATTAATTTAAAATCATGGGTTAATATTTTATTGAAAGCGAAATTAAAACATTTAAATTTACAAGCTGTTCATGTGCGTCAACTAATGCAGAGGATGAGAGGTTAATGAGAGTAAAATATTAAGTATGAGAAGGAGAATAAGGCACTGAGTATGTGAGTGTATGAATGTAGCAACATGTGAATGTGTGTGTGCTCGGCCCACCGACTGTTTTAATGAGAGTTTAAGTCCGTAAGTAAACGTCGAATAAATCATCCTCGCGGAGTAGCTGCGATGAGAAAGCACCCAGGGAAAGATCCAGTGAATAAGACTAACCCGCATAGTTGAGGTAGCTATTCTAACCAAAACTTCCTGCATTTATTCACCTCTATTGCATAATTTATCCTAGATTCTACGTTATTCCTCATACTCCACTCTACTCTTCTCCCTCCTTCTTTTTCACTTTTTTATCCCCCGTTCCATAACTCATTATTAAATATTACTTAATCAAAAGTCTTTTATTAAAATTCAGCTTTACATTTTTTTTCTTTCAATTGTAGACCGCGTTTGCTATTTTATTAAAAATATTTAAAAAATAACATTTTCATTTTTTCCAGTCTGAGAATTAAAAAATTTTTATGGAAATTTAAAATCTAATCAGGATAAAAAAATTAAATTTTTTACTTAGCGACCCTTCGTCTCTCCCCTTCCTTATGTCTGTTATTTAAATTAATAAACTTTTAAAAAAATCTCATAAACAAATAAAATATCCATAAATTTAAATATCAGTCAGAACACAAACAATAAAAATTATAATCCGCTACTATAATAACCTGACTAATAAAACAAATAAAAAAAAAAAAAATTGATCCTTTGTAAAAATAGGAGACTAGTTTATCGCATATTTACACTTGATATCTAAACTTTTAACGCAGTCTACACCCAGCAAGCGGTTCTCGTGGGGATTTTTTTATAGCACCCAATAACGCCACGTAAAGAAGCAATATAAAGCAAGAAAGTTAAAGCTATTCAGTCCAGCAAAGCTTTTCATCCCCTTGCCCCCCCCCCACTCTTGCCGTACAAGCAAGCGCGCAAATAAATAAAAAATATAAACCGATAATACAAAAATAATAAACCACAAATAATATTTAAATCCGTCTGTATACCCACATATTCGACGCAATAAAATTTATTTAGGGGTCGCGGCGTAAAAAAAGGTGACGGATAAACGATTAGGGGAGTTATAAAACAGTGACGGTGCATATTATTACAAATTAAAGCTGTCCCGGTCTGTCACAGCGCATTTGTATATATGTATTATATATATCCCAGGGTGAAAGTTAAAATATATAAGCGGACGGAGTTTTATTTGTGAATACGCGTTGTTGTAGTTGTCGTCATACTCTAGGCCTTACACCCTAGCCCCAGCTAATTGTCAGCTGGATGATCGATGCGTGACGTTATTCGGCCACGTAAACTGCCCATTTGCTTCATATATATATTCTCCGGGGAGTAAAATAGTCTTTAACATTCTCTCCGTCTCATTTTATCTTAACTCGGGTATTTCTGCACCCTCGACGGAAATTCCCGCACGCTTTAGTGCAACCCCTACGATAGAGTTCGCCTTCTATGCTAGATGTCTATATATCTGTATATGTATGTAGATATATGGAGGTAGGGATGTATATATGTATGTATATATGTAGTGGGTTCGCGCGTGCCCACGCGCTCAGCGAGTTATCGCTTTCATTAACTGAACAATGGAACCAATTTGCCTCAGGAGGTACTTGCGTGCTCGACACACCAGACACTCAGAGCTGAATTCTGTACGGTGCTACAGAGTCAAAGGAGAAAGACGATAGTCTTGATGACAGCAGTAATTTCTGATGTACTGTTATTTTATTAGTCTTAGGTACCAGTACTGATGGTACTACACCACTACTACTTGTTGTATAACTTGTAAAGTGAGCATAGATTTTGTATTTAGACGTGAGCTTTCTATTGTTATATACTCATGCTCTTTTGAATTATATAGTTTCAAATTACATGTTTTATTGTATTTTTTTATATGAGAGAAAGGATTTAATCTTAGGTTACATCAAAGTATACTTTCTTGCTATTAAAAATATTTTAATTTTTTTTTTTTAAATTTATTTTCTTATAAATTTTTTAATACACAGAAAAAAAAGATTTCTTGACACAAAAAATTTTTACTCACCCCAAGAAAATTTTTGCATTATGAATTGAAAATAAAAATTTTCTTAGGGCGAGAATGAATTTTCTCAGAGCGAAAAAAAATTTTTTGAGTCAATAAATTTTTACTCGTCCCAAGAAAATTTTTTCCTATCCCAAGAAAATTTTTGTATCCAATTTATAATAAAAAAAAAAATTCTTGCGCTAAGAAATTATTTTTTTCTGTGCAGAATATTAAAAAACTTCATTAATATAAAATAAATGGTTAAAAAAAAATAACTAATTTAAAAAAATAATGGAAATTTTTTATTAAGACATAAAAAAATATCACAGCAATTTATCTGATGATATTAAATGTCACCTATTATTTTTTTTAATGAGTAAAATAAAAAAAAATCCCCTAATACTTTTAGCAAATGATTATTATTTTTCATATAGTTTTTAGTGAAAAGCGCTGGAGGAAAATATATCCTCAGAGAAATTACTTCTCGTGCAATGTCTCACGGAAGTATCAGTATATATAGGAGAGGTAAGGGAGAAAAAATAATAAAATAAGTAGAGAAGATATTAGACCGCAGGATTTAATACGCTTAACACGCCGGCGAATGAGCAGGAGTGGAGTTTCTCAGATATATAAGACCGTAACAGCCGTGACATTAGACGCACCGGTGTAGAGAATCAACTACACGCAACTACTTTGCTACTATTATATATATAAATATAAATATACGCTGAAAAGCTTAGTATAAAATATATAACACGTAAAATAGTAACACGTAAGACGAGATAATAAATATCAGTCTTATTTTGCTAAGGGACATTATGATCATGAAAAATTTAAGAGTTTTAAGAAGTTAAAGCCGCAGACGATCGTTAAATTCGACGAGCTCGTAAACATTCTTCGAGTATTTTTTCAATTTTTTCGAGTGTCGTTACAGCGAAAAGTTTAAAGGCAAAGTCAATTTTTAACGGTTGGAAAATATTTTTTTCTTTTCAATTGAATTTCTTTTTTTTACTTTTTTATTGTTAACATTTCTGAGAAAATTATTCAAAGAATTAAATGGTAAGTCGACAAAAAGAAAATAGAAGGAAGCGATTAGCCTCGAGATATATATGGATGAAATAAGAAGATCTGAGAACCGGATGCTCGCCCGTAAGTCTCGGTGAAATTAGTGTAGAAAAAAAAAATTATGTTGTATATATAGTAGTAGAAGTAGTAGAAGGTGGAGTAGAAGTAGTAGGAGTAGTATTGAGATGGTAAATGTAAAAGCGAGTATAGGGGGATGAAGGATGAATTTGCCCGCGAGAGTGTCCGCCGAGAGTGCGAATTTGTCCCGAGGGTGCACTCAAAGTCGACCCGAAGAAATTCTTCAATTTAACGTACAATCTTTTCCAAGTTACTTTCCTAGCTCCTCAAATAACTAAAAGTCTTTTTGTACTTTTGTTTTACTTGCGTAGACAAAAATATCCGGTTTTTTGTTTCACGCTCGTTTATCAATTTTTTTTTAAAATTCGCAATTTATTTCGGGGCGGGCTGACCAAATCGCCATTTTTTTATCCTGAATACGTTCAATTTTTCACTTCCAGCTTACATTCAAAACAAATTTATCCATTAGCATTAAAATAATTTTTTTTTTTCGGCAAAATGGAGCCGGATAAAAAAAATGAGTAAGAATTTAAAAAAAAATATTTTTAAAAAATAAACCCCGGGAAAAAAATTCTCTACTCTGCGTAACCCGCGTCTACATAAACAAAAGTGATGGGAATATTTAAAAAATTGAATAAAAAAAATTCAAAATAATTAAGAATAATTAATAATGATGAACAGTAATTTAATGACACTTTAATTTAATGAATGCCATTTTTTTCCCACACGTTTAATAAATACACTCATTCTTTTTCTTTAACATCGGGTTATCTTACTAATTAATCGACAGATTAAATGATCGAGATATCGGGTGACAAATTAACTGTACCCTTTGAATCAGTATTTTAGTCAAGTTAATGTCTTACATAAATTTTTAAAAAATCTGAATATTAAAAAAAAATTTTTAATCAGTATAAAATTAATAAATTATTAAATGAGTTAAGAATGTTAAGGAATAAGAATTAAAACTAAAATATATATAGTGTTTTTGATGCCGATTACTGTCAGGCATCGGTAGAATGAGTCGGTAATCCCTTTTCGTAATTTGCCGGACGATAAATACTTACCCCCTTTGGATAAACAGCCAGCACGGAGGATTTATGGAGGCGTGTGGCAATTCTATATATATATATATATATATATATATAAATGAAAGAGTGAAGTTAAAGGATAAAGACTATGGGAAAGTGGCAAACGGAAACGCAGAGTATATAAAGGTTATTTAACTTGCTGTTAGTGTTGGCATCATACAAGTTGGTGAGAAATACAAGTGTATATCTGTTGTGCATCAGGGTCACCCAGTTTAATCGGTACTCTCTCATCTGACAACGAGAACGGGCCAATCGTTTCATCTCGGGTTTAAACATTTTTATCGCCTCAATAAAGGTGATTTAAAAAAATAAATTACAAGAAAAAAAAAATAATAATCTTTAGTTGATGTAATATAATACTATAAATATGGATTAAATACGCAAATATGTTCATTTTTTTTTTTTTTTTTTTTTTATGAATAAAATATTAAAATTAATCTAAAGTTTGAGATTGTAATAAAAAGTAAATGGAGTTTTATTGGGTAAAGTAACTTATAAATTTATAAAAAAATTTACATTTAATATTGATAAAAAATCGATCAAATTGAGATGAACTTGGCTGAATTTAGTTTACCGGAGGAGTAAAAAAATGAAGTAGTTAAAGGACGGGGGTGTAAAGAAAGAAAAAGGTATAGAGAAAAGGCAAGTGAATGAATAAAAGATTTTCGTAGTGATACAATAAGGAGAATCGATAAAATACTAGATGGAAGAGCGTAAATATTGAAATATTTTCTTCCGCTCTGGTACGACTCGATCCATCACAAGCTGCGATGCTCGACTCTCTATATTTATATATATTTTTTTATTTTTCAAAGAATATAGTGTTGTGTAGATGGAGATCGAAGTCGAGAAAGAGAGGCAGAGATGTAGAAATGGCGCATGATCGACGCCTGAGGAAAGCTAATGTATGGAAAATAAAAAGGAAATTTTAGTGAACGATGTATCACGCTAGGTCGCAACCTAAAATATGACGTATGACGTAAATTGATGCCTCTATTTCGCATTCTACGTGTCAGCCCTACGGCTACAAGTACTATATTCCAAACTCGTATATATGTGTCCACATATGTGTGTATGTTATTTTGCTATTATGTTCGCGTTTACAATATGCTTTATATTTATAGAACGTGATATGATATAGGTTTAGAATTAAAATTTTTCAAAGCCATTCGTTCAAATATGTCATACTTTTTTTATAATTTAAATAAATTTATGGGAACAAATATATTTTTTATGACGCTATAAAATTTTTATTGATGAATAAATATCGATACCTTAAATACTTGGAAATTAAATCCGCGATTAAGGCAACAAAATATAATAATTTAATAATAAATTCTTGTAAATTTTATTAGCATAATTTCTTCTCAAATAATTAATCTTATACTTTGTGCCCATAAATATTTTTTATATATTTCCTGACTAAAGTATTTCATATTTTATTAAAATCAAAAATTATTATTTAATAATTTTTAGAAGTATTTAGATGTTGATTTGTTTCCTGTTGTTAAAAATGGGATGAAATTTAATCAACAAAAATTTTAATGAACATTAAGATGAAGTGACATTTGTATATAAAACAATAGACATTTAATTAGACATAGTAAATGAGAAATAATGACAACAATAATGTAGTAGATCACAACCCCTTTGTTGGGAGAGAATCTTCGGGTATGTTGGTACAACTCGCGTGCGTTCATGTCTGTTCGCATGATGTACGACTGTTTGTAAACATAATCGTGCGGGTGGGAAGTCTCGTGTCTCGTAAATTCGTCGATGCGTTCACGCCACAAATTTTCCGTACACCGAATGAAACACACATATAAATATATATGGACTTAAATACATTCTCATACCGCTTTGACGCAAACCACAAGCACATATTTGCATCTACGTGAATGTACTCGGTTGTACTTAACACAGTTGCGAAAACATAATATAACATAAGCAAGCATCTACGGAAAGTATTTAACTACCGTAAGATTCATAACCAAGAATATTTGCACTTATGTTTAACTACCACTACTATTACTTTTAAGTCTAGACGGAATTTCAAAACCATCTGTTCCGCTATAAATTATCAATGTATCACTTTATTTTGAAAGCTTATAACATTTCTTTTTTCTTTTTTTTATCCAATTTTATATATTTATTTATTTTATAACGGAAATGGATTCGTGAGTGATTAAAAATTATGTTTCATATATTTTAGTCTAAATAATTTTTCATCGAAAAATTTTTCAAAATTTAATTCATATTTTTTCATTACAAAATTAAGTCTCGTAAATTTAAATTTCCACCCCTTTAAATAATCATAATAATATTCCATGGGAATTAAAAAAAAATAAAATAAAATTACATGAAGCTTTAAAACAGCTAAAGTACTCTACTCCCATTAATCAAACTAGAAATAATGTCCGCGGCCTTCTCCCTAAAAAAAAAAATACAAAACATTATTTTTCATTCCGCGAATAATTCTTCCCGAGTTATTAAAAAAAAAGGTCCCTAAGTACTTGACGTAGAAATCATGCAAGACAAATTAACGTTTTCACAAGTCGTTTTATATAATTTGAGTGACAAGCGCAGCAGCCAGCTGTTTTTAAAATCTCCTTCAGCTCTTCGCCATTCCTGTTAACGTTAACCGGGATTTTAGCAACCCCTACAATAAACCTCGTTAACGCAAGCCTTCTTTACAATCTCTCCACTTTTATCTCCCAACATATTTTCGCATTATTTTATTCTCATCCTTATCATCACACAATAAACACAAAAAAAAAAATTAAATTTTTGTTGCTCGACATCTATTCAGCGCATTAACGAATTAATAGTTAGCACATCCCGGTTGTTCGACGTAGGGAATAATACTCGGGTCTTGCATTCTCCGCCGCGAATCTGTTTGCGAGGCCATTAGGGATCAGCACAGATCGTAAATTCATTGATATATTTACTGTGTAAACAGACTCTTCGCGAGTGCCTGCATAAACGACCAGGCTTTTCAACTAAACATGTACATACATATACTTATGAACGCCTCGAACGAGCTTCTTTTCTTTATTCTCATACTCATACTTACACTCATACTCATTCTCGATTCCTGTCCCAACATTACATTTAAAATACTTTAACTCATCAACCTACACAACTATAACAATATTGTCTCCTGCTATAACTGTTACGGCATTCCCTTAAGATTACTATCGGCATTAATTATTTAAATCGCGACAAGTCGCGATAAATACTTAAGACATCACTTTGTTGTTTAATTAATAACTTGCACGGTCTCGTACAAAAAGTGTTACCCAAGTATTTAACTACAAAATTATTATTATTGTATCTAAATGTCGATGTGAGGCATTTTAATAAATTTTTACTTTATTAATTATTTAGTATTATCAAATTACATTTTCCTATTTATTCACGATCTTTAATGTCAACTATTTTTACTTCCTTTATTTATTTTCATTATATAAATCGTTAATTAGAAAATTAAGTGAATAAGTTGATAAAAATTACAGCCAGCAAAATTACTTTCTATGTAATTTATTCATTGCAATTAAACATAAATTCTAATTAAATTTATTTTATAATTTTTGATTTTAAAAATTTGCAATAAAAATATTAGTGAGCTTTCAAATTTGAGATAACGTAAATTTTGAGTCAAACTTCTTTTAATTTTTTAAAACTAAGCTCAAAAAAATTTTAATTTTTTAATAAATATTTCATGTAAAAAAAAAAAAAAAAAAAAAAAATTTATTAATAAAACAAAATATTCAGCTGCTAAAAAAAACCAGTAAAAGTTGAATCAATAAACCGTGACAGTTTTGGGTCAAGCATTAGATTGAATAGATAACTAAAATTGACAAAACCACCTCACAATATTAATATATAATATAAGCAGATAAAAGCATAAATAAATTAAAATTAAAATATAAACAATAATAAATATTAACCAACGTACATATCTATTCAAATAATACAAGGAACTAAACCTCTAAATTGAATAACCATCCGAAATGTATATATCCTTATTCAAACTGATTATATCTCTGTAAATTTTCCAATTGAGTGGATACTGGTACACAATACCAGTACCCATCTATACATCTGTACCTATATACTATATACTGTGTATACATACATATAATATGAAAGAGAAGCTTTTGGCAAGTAGACTATTGGTAAAGAACCAAATCGAGTTCGGTAAATCTAGCTGCCCCATGCAGCCTTAACTATTGTTGTCCTAGTGAATAACAGGCTTAATCTCTGCTTTACTATTTTTCCCGTCATACTTTTCGCTTACGCCTATTATGTATATACCTATATACAAATCAATGTTCTGCCGTTTAGTTAATTTAATCTACTCACCAACAAATCCACATTTTTATTAAACTTACAACTTTTAGTAGCTTCAGTTAAATCAAAACTGCGATGCCTCGCGTCTAGATATATATGTATATATATATTATATATGACTAGTCTCAATAAAATGAATTTACCGATTTAATTCTCCCTATTTTTCTTATTACCCCTCGAATGACAACTCGCTACTCACATCTGACATTTCTATTCAACATGACACTCAATCACATGTGGACATATCAAAGATTGATAAAAAAAATTTATATTTATTCTATTTCTATGGAAATTAAATCCTCATTTTTGGCAAATAAAATTATTGACTCAGTGAGCCATGAAAAAAAAAAACAAATTGAACTAAATAATGAGAGTACAGTAGAGCGATTGTTCCGGTCTTTAAACGTATGATAAAAGAGATTTAAATCTTGATGTATCTAGTTTATGTTGTTACTTATTTGCCTTGAAGGAACCAAGGTGTGGCTAAAATTCACTCGCGCCTCATTCTTCCTCTCTGATTCCATTCTTTGTCATCATTTGTGATCACTTTTTTTTTATTCTCGTTCTCCATCCTCACTAGATATCACTCAGGCATATTTCCTGCCGATATCTCATCATCCCGACTCTTCTCCAACGGTAGAATTAAATGAAAAAGAACTTAGACATTGCGTCTTGCGTTTAAAGTTGCGAAATAAAATTACACAATCGCAAGACCTTTATTAATGCTGCATACTTTTTAAAACTAAATAGGGATATTTATCTATTGAGAAATAACTTTAATGTAAACAAAGAACATTCCTCAGATGATTTTTTATTTTAGAATAAAATAAAATGAAAAAATTTGCCGGCTAAATTTAGGACACGGTATAGATTTTTTTTATCCGCCGAGTTTTTTTTGAGAGAGTTTGATTTCAAAGGAACCGAAAGGTATTTTTGGATGAGAAATAAATTAAAATTAGATGTAGAGATTCGGACGAAGAGACGTTTGGGTTTAATTTTGTGTAAAGAGAGAGGTAAGACAGTGGTCAAATTATTAAGGATTGATTTTTGATTGAAACGTCAATGGGCATCAGTGAAATCATGGGTCATGGATAAATTGCGTCTATTGTAAATCCTGGGTAATTTTATTGGTTTCGTCATGTCTATGTATGTAAGGTATGTGTGGAAGTATTTATAGAGAGTGTTAGTGGATATGTGAAGAGAATCTCAAGAGATTGGGATGGTCTGTAGGCGTGTCATATCATGTTCTGCACAGCCTGTCAAGTCTTTGATATAAGAATACAATCGTCTCTCTGGATACTCATGTATATCGGGCTTATATATGTATATATGTATATATGTGGATGTATAGATGACTTACCCATCGATAGATCGATATCAATTGATCATCGTCATCATGGGTGGGATAAGTATAAATGAGAACGCGTTAATGAACTCATATACTTTACGTATCTGATTTTATCTCATTGCTTTTTTAATCAATCAGATATTTGCAATTTAAAATATACTTTTTATCATTTATCATATTTTTTAACATTTAATATACTTCTTATCTAAAATTGCCCATTAAGATAAAAATAATTTTTTTTTTATTTCAAGTAAATTTAAAAAAATTTTATTATGACCGCGGACTGGAGAAATTTTTTTTTCGGAATTATTTTTGACAGCTTAAAAATCTAATTATTTTTGACAGCTTAAAAATTTTTTTGACGGAAAAATGAGTTAGGAAAATTAAATTATTTCGTTACAAAAGTAAAATCATTATTAAATAAATTTTTTTTTATGATTAATAAATTACGCGTCGTATGAAATATAAAAAAAAAAAAATCGTTAAAATCTCTCATCACGTCTAAAGCAGCGCAACAACTGCAGCTAAAGTAATACATAAAATAAGAGGGTTATAAGGTAAAGTTGGTATAGTGACGGTCGACATACGCACGTGCCAAGTACAAAGAACACGGATTTCACTTCACAACCTCCCAACGTCCATCACCAAAAAAAGAAAAAAATTAAATAAAAAATAAAAAGCTCAGTGAATTCACAACAGTCTTTCGCGCGAGCGAGAAAATGAAAACGCTAACGCACTGAGAATTGAAAATAGAAGTAAAGAGCAAAGAACGAGTGAGAAAGCTTCAGTTAATATAATATATAAATACAGATAGATAGACAGAGAAAGAGAGAGAGATGAAGAGAAATAGATAGAGAGGGAGAGATAAAGTAAAGATCGAGTTGAAGCGCCGCTCAGCTTTACTACTGGCAGCGCTAATCTATTTTAGCCTCCGGCCAGAGCATGCCCCTGACGGCCCGCGATTTT
This sequence comes from Microplitis deprimator, assembly GCA_964016945.1. Classification (NCBI taxonomy): domain Eukaryota; kingdom Metazoa; phylum Arthropoda; class Insecta; order Hymenoptera; family Braconidae; genus Microplitis; species Microplitis deprimator. The sequence continues at coordinate 15,182,786 of OZ024714.1, read as the reverse complement.
CAGGCTTTGCCATCCACACTACACTACACTACACTACACTAGTTTATCTACTAGCACACTCAAAATCCACAGACCATCATCCAGCATCCCTTTAACAGCCACCCACACACTCTGAGTACGAGAAATCCTCGTCGATCCGTACCACCAGCCAGGGGTTGTTCATCACCCTCAGGGTAATATGTCTGCTAGAAACTTACCGCCAACTAAATATTTTCTTTTATATATATACATTTATACAATACTATTTTATTTTATGACGGACGTCCACTCGAAAACGAAAAAAAAACTATAACTGTACTATTTTTTTCACCCGCTCATATATTTTTATATTTTTTTTTAACTTGACAACTAAGTCTCGTACAACATTATAAGTATTCTATACTCTACAAGTTTTACGTATTTTATTCAATGTTATTTTAATGAGAAAAACTTTTTAAATTTTCCCGAGGCGTAATCCTGGAATTTTATTATGGATATGTTGAGTCTACATGTACATTTGTATTCAGTTGAAGAGCAGTAGCTATATTATTTGGTCTGGAAAATGATGGGATTATACTCTTCATATATATGTATACATATAAATGTATATGTATTAATACAGTGTACAGTAGAATATTATCGTGGAGTTTTGATATTAATTACGATATGATAAATACTTATTTTAATAACCAATTTGTTTATGAAAATTAATATCTACGTACATTTATGCTGATCAATATTACGAGTGATTGATATTAATTTACTTTATTATTAAAAACATTTTCCAGTATAATTAATTATTTCGTCTTTATTGCTAATGGAAAATGGTAAATAATTTTGTTAATCCAAATATTAATTTATTTTACAAATTAATAAATTTTTTAAATTATTGGTTAATTTAATTTTCAATTTTTCAGTGCAATTTTTTTTTAACCTGAAATTTGAAATTTCATTTAATTAAAAATATAAAAAATTTTTTTTATTGATTTTAATTAATAAAAATTTTCTATATAATTTTAAAAAGTTACGATATATATTTTTGGTATAAATAATTCTGTATGTTAATATTTATCATAAAATAATATATAAAATATTAAAATCAGATAAATGTATACATTAGTATTAATTTTCACGTAATAAAATATGATAATTAAATTTTTTTCACAAGAACGGACGGTCAGAATGTTGAAAAAGAGATATTAAAATAAAATTTGAATTAATAAAATTTATATAAAGCGAAAGAAAAATGAAATTTAAGTAAACGAAGTAAAAAAAAAATAAAATAAGATTAAAATATCAAAGGTGGATACCGAAATGTCATTAAATACCTTCTTGCTACTTAATTAACATTTTTTACCATTAAATTACACTCAGCTCATAAATTAATTAATTAGCAAGAAATTTAATCTGAAAATTTATTACATTGATAATAAAAAATATATTAAACGTTTAATTTAAAATATTAATATAAATAATATATTAATTAGCAAATTATTATGACGTGTGTTTAAAATAATTTTTATTGAAAAATAATAGATAAATAAATATAATAATAAGAGAAAAAAGGCCTGGGGGTGTGAAGAGAACAATAAATTATCGGTTGGAAACATTTACGACGCCGTTTGTTTCTTCATAACTTTTTTTTTATCATTTTTTTTTATTTGTAACTTTTGTTTTTTGTCTCTCACCTACTCGGCGTCTGTCTGCAGCAAGTCTTTACTTACTTCTCGCTGTGCTCGCTGTGCTGGTATTATATGCTTTTTCGAACCAACAAAATGAAATTGATAGTTTTACATATATATCTATATACTTGAATGTATAAGAACCCAAACTGAATTTATAAAATCCAAGACGGGAGACTTTCGAAGAAATCACATCCATATACATACATACAACACACACATTCGCGTGTGCACAAATAAGTACGACCAGGCAAACACTAATGTAATGTACGATTTAAGAAAGTAAATAAATTCTTATATTCGGGGCTTGAATCTTTTTACCAACAAGACAGTAGTAACTGAGATTTAATGTAAGAAAATCGAATCAAGTAAGAGTTAAAAGAGAAAAGGAAAGGAAATTTAAGTTGAGTTGAGTTGAGCAAAGTAAAGGACAGCTAAGAGTTTTGTTTTATGTATTTTATTCTTGACCGAAACTCTTTACTTAGAGTCTAAAAACCACAATCTTATATCAAAGTTGTTTTTTTTTAATGTAATGTACATTTTACTAATGTACCATAAGTTAGTTGGCGCATTTTTTCAAAAATTTCAAAACTTTTAAAGATGGAGAATATTTCTAAAAATTTTAAAACCTTGGAAATATTTCGAAAAAACTTTTTTAGTATCTTAGCATCCCTTTAAAAATTTCAAAACCGTCTGTCTTTGAATAAAATTCTAAAATTTGGAGTATGAATGAAAAATCGAAACTACTGTAGTCTGCACTTTAAAAAAATTGCGGAGTGAACCGGGATTATATCCGGAGTGAATGCGGAACAGATGGCTGTTTATTTCTTTGATCGTCTCGGAGTAAAATTCACCCCGAAGGGGAGTTTATTTTACTACCGAAACTCCGGTTCGGAGTGAAATTCACTTTGAAATGGAATTTATTTTAATGTTAAAAGTTCGAATCGGAGTGAATTCGGATTAAAATAAAATCCAGATCACTCCGCTAAAAAAAACTTCCGGTTTACTCCGTATTCGTAGTGATTTTTTTTTTAAACTCCGGAACTCCGAGTGACGGAGTGAATTTGGATTTAAATAAAATCCGTAATTACTTCGAATTCACTCCCAATTTTTTACAGTGTGGGTTTCAACTCTAATATCATTAATTATTTAAAAAAAAAAAAAATAAATATTTAATAGTACAAAGATTTCAAATCAACATCAACTCAAAAAAGTTAAAGTGGGGTTACTTTTACTCGGAGTAATTATGATAAAAAAACTAACGTAAAAACTATAAAAATAAAAATAATAATTATAATAAATGAGAGCAAAATTCAGTAAATACATCCAAGTATTTAAACCCCCCGAGGGCACTCGTCGGATCTGCTTGATATCACATAAAAAATAAAGCAAGATATAATCCGTGCAAAATATAATCCGGGATTCGGCCTCGCGGCAACTCTTTATTTTATATAAATTATATATTTTTTATTTTTATTAAATTAATTTTTATTTTATTTATTTTATATGCCTGGTACATTCTTTTACCAAGTAATTAATTTATTTTACGCCTATCAAACTCAACTCGCGTCATTCTACCCTACTTATTTATTTGCATTCATCCGTTAAACTTCGAGATGAGGATTAGTATCGGTAAGGCCTGAGTTATGTGTCAAGTTTAATTTCCGTTGATATAAAAATTAGTGATTTCATTCACCGGTTTTGTTTCGACAATTTTTTACTTATTTTTTTTTTCTGTCTCCGACTTTTTTAATCTTTATAAAATATTAATCCGGTCTCGTTTATTTTACGGAATAAAATTAAAATGCACATTTTTTATTTTTTTTCCTAATTTAATTCAACTTTTTTTCTTTCACATAAAATATATTTTATTTTATTTAAAAATGTGTACGTGTATGTACTGCGAGTACACAAGCAACTTTTAACAAAAGTACGCCCGAGGGTAGTAAGCATCAGTACCGGATATTACAACACTTTTATCTCCAATTCAGTTGCAATATCGCCCATGTTTTTTTTTAATCTCGAAGTCAATGTTTTCGCAACGAAATTATAAAACTCAAGGGTACTATTTGTCCAGTAGTAAATAAAAATAACAAATAAATAAAATTTTATTTTTAAATTTTTCTGTCACCAAATTTCGACAAAATTTCTCGAAAATCCGTATCAAGTAAAATAAAAAAAAAAATTATAAATTCAATAGAAGTTCTATCAAGCGGATAAAAGTGTTAGAAATATTATTTTAAAGCTGTACAAATATTATCAAGCAAATAAAAAATGTTAGTCTTCAAGTTTTTTTTTTTCTTTATTTTTTATTTCTTTCGGATAGACGAGCATGGGTGGGCACAAAGGAATAAAAAGTTGATGTCCCAAGTTTTCAGAGGGCTATTGAGATGACAATAGACTCCAGCAGCGTTGGCACCTCTCGCCGACGGGTTCTCCGATGAAAATTGGCTGGGACTATGTCGACACCTTCAATAAGCCCGTGAAAAGCCTCGTGTGTTTGTCCTACCGCTGTCGGATAGTATACAGAAGAAGCTATGGAGCTATAGACTGTAGATAGCGGGTAGAATGTAGAATGTGAGAGTTGAGTGTAGATGTTGAGTATATCCACCGAGAATTGGATGAAATACACAACTACTACTACTACTTACTGACATTACTTACAGCTTTACTACTTCAATACGACTGTTAAAACGACGACTGTCATTCAGGGATATTGTTGGCACCAACTATTGGCATCCAACTCAGTTCAAACCATAGGGATCTATACTAAGAACTTATTCAAGTACACTAGTACTATAATTTATACAAAAAAATTTTAATGCCAATTAAAATTTTTTTTCTCAGTGAACTTTAAATACTTCGTACGGAAATTAGTTTTTTTTATGATTCTGAAGTTAGAAGACAATTAATAATTTTTGAATTTTTTTTTCTAACAAATCAATTACAAAAAAAAAAATCTAAAAATATGCATGTGTAGGAAATTTAAAAATCTATAGGTGTATTTTTTTGAAAATTTTTTTTTTATAATTTATCATTTATAAAAAAAATTCAAAACTTATTAGACGTCAGCTAACTTGAGTATCATTTTTTTTGACTCCAATAATTTTTATACCAAAAAAATTTGATATTGAAATTAAATGGGGGTAAAACGGCCATATCCAAATTAATTTAAAAAAAAACTATGGGGTAAAATGGGTCGTCTAAAAAATAATGAAACTCCAAAAGAAATTATTGAACTGATTTTGAATTAAAAATTTTTGAATGACCCATCTTACCCCTTTCATATTTTATTTCATGAAATTCACGATTTTCATGTACTGCAGTTTTTTTATACCAGAATTTTGATTAAAAATAATAATCGAAATTTATATTTCTCTATACTACAGTAATTATTTATTAAAATATTTGAATCCATTGAAATAAATAATAATAATAATAATAATTAAACATCAAAAATATGAATAGGGGTCATGTATATGCCATAAAAAAAATAGAGTATTTTTTACATAAATATATAAATGTATGTACAGTGTAAGTTTAAATGTTTGAAAGCAGAATGATCAATAATTTCCTCGCAGTAATGCCCAATGTTGAAATAATACTTGTGCGGTTGTTAATTTAAGAACTTGAAAAGGTAATTATTTATTGTTGAGACCCGTCAAAGGGGTAAAAAGTAAAAAGTAAGGAGTAGGTAAGTGTGTTGTTATTATAAAGTGTGTATTTATGAATGAATATAAGGAAAGACCGAGAATGGGAAAGACTGAATAATAATAAAAGGAAGAAATAACAAGTTGCACACAAGGCCAGCGGTGGTCCGTCCCTGACGTACCGATAACCACTGCCACGGGTGGTCCCGTCTTGGTACGCACTTTACGTGCCAACACCCACGCATACACGATCCTGTTCTACGCATCCTACGTACTCTATACCGCAAACTGCATACTGTAATACTTGATACTCCATACAACATAGTGTAGGTACTATACGGTGTACTGCACCACCGGACAATAACACACACTGGACACTGAGTGCTGGATACATTAATAGAGACTACGAGCCAAGAGCTGATTCCCGAGTCGATATTATATTATATATGTTTCGAGATAATTATACGGCATTAAAATATTAATTAGCTTCTTCCTTAAATGCTACACGAGCTTGTAGGATAATTACTGTACAAATATTATTTAAATTACGTTTTATTTTCTCTTAACATATTCCGGTTGCATGGACCGACATGGATATTTATTTTAAAATCACTAGAATTTATTGCAATTTTTTTTTTTCATCAGTCAAATAATCGAGTCTTTATACAAATTTCTATGAGATATTTAAATATACAGTCCAAAGTATTGTGATAAAATCTATGAACTTTTTTTATAGATTTAGTAAATTAAAGTCTTGTCATTTGTAGCATTCTAACTTTTTTTTTTTTTTGTAAATTACAATTCTACGGATCGAGAAAATTTTTAAAAATCCAGGGCTCGTATAAATAAAATTGACTACTGACCCAAGCTACTTATTGTCCAAAAAAATTTCAATCACAATAATTTTCATTGATAAAAACATAATTATTATTATACATAATTTTTACTTAGAAAAAAAAGTCGAAAATCTTATAAGATTCAAATGAGACTGATTGCTTTCCCTAATGGTTATATTATGAAATTCGACCGAAGTAAAAGCGAGAAAACTGCGACAATGCGCCACCTAGTAGAGAATCAAAAACTAAACTGATCTACACTCAGAAAATTAAATAATAGGAGTTACTATCTGGTTATGATACAAATTTCTACCATCAATCAGATAGTACTCAGTATTATCTAGATGATTGTATGAATCATCTAGCTTGTAATATTCACCATATTGATGATAACTGTTACAATCCTGTATGTTAACTAGAATTAATTGTTATTAATCATTCTAGATGATTGGAATTAGAAATTTAGCATAATAAAGACAATTACTTAATTTTCTGAGTGTACTTCATTATTAAAATCATCGACTCATAAATTTCCATCGATTAATAATATATTAAAAAAGCACTAAACATTTCCATGGTAATTGAAATCGATAATGTATAGATAAATATTCATTAAAGTTATTTATATTTTTATAGGATATATATTTACAGGCAAAGTAATTTCCAGAGACCGTGAAAGGGTTATACTGTATAAACGTCATAAATGTCTAGACTCTAGCCTATATATTGCAACAAATTGAATGAGTATTAAATGATTTTCACCTGATATTCTCGCTCATAGTTACTATCCATCGCACAGACAGTAATTTCCCGTGATTCTCCGGCTGAGGAAGCATGCTAAGTCTATATAATATATGTCGAGAGTAAAACGAAGAGAACAAGCAAAACTGAAGTACCAGAGAAGAGTAAAAGAGAAAAATAATACACTTGAGAAATAAGTGCAAGCCTCTACAGCAGAGTCATAGACCTCAGGTCACATGGATGTCTATACCTGTGCATATACATATATATACATACATATGTATATTTACTATGTATATGTGTATATGTCAGTAGACTGTACCGTGATATCGACTTATTGAACGGAAGTATCGTGTGTAAACTTTCTTCCAAGTCACTTCGTCATCAATCTCGCATCGGAACGTTGAAGAGACACTTGGAATAATTTCCACAGCGTGCGTTTATGTAGACGTCTTATTTTACTCTAATCATAGTCTATACTCACGATCAAGCTAAACCATCTTGAGCGATCAAGTGAGTAAACTATCAAAACTCCTGTTATACTCTTAACCCCTAGATAAATCTTAAACACAAACATAAAACTTTAACAAGTGTCGAAGTGATAAAATAAACTATTCCATTGCTAACAAATGTTTTCCGTATGATCATACAGAAATATATATTTTTTTTCTGGGAACAAGATCACTTCCACTTGACTGGTTGCTTCCATTCCCACCCATCCAATTCATTCCATTCTCTGTTAAATTCAATCCAATCCAATCCATTCTTCCCTACAGCACAAACTATCCACACTAAGAGATTTGTTTACAGAATAAAATAAATCTCAACAGCTGGACGCCCATACGTGCAAGACGAATTGCAAATCCTACTGAATTTAACCCCGAAATAAACCAATTTAAATAATAATAATAGTAGTAACAACAAAAAAAAACGCGGGATATTCAGAATCAGGCGCCGTTGATACTAAATTAAATGAAATGTTATGACAAAGTGCAGCGTGCGCGCAACATTGTGGATATTTAATATAAATTTTTCTTGGGTCTTGGCTAAAAAAGGTTTTGTGTAAACGGCAACACGAGACCTTTGCGCATGACTAACGACTGGGTTGGACTCCCTGGAAGCTTAAACTTAAACTCTTTCCTTGTTCTTATGCTTATTAATTTTTTGTTATATTTATTTATCGTTAATATTCCGCTTTAGGTATCTTATATCCTTAAGGTCGTCTTTTAGTCTCCGAATCCAAAGACCAAAGAGACTTTAGACTTATGTATTATTGGGCTCTCTATCTTTTTTATAGCAGTGCCGAGTGTCGAGTGTAGTCAAGTCATCGTCTGTTGAAAAAATAAAAAAATTTTTTCTTCACCTCCACACAAAAATAACAGTGACAAAATATATTTGAGCTTAGCTTTGTATATATATATATATACATATTCTTGACATGAATATGGTTTTAAGAAATAATGGATACTGTGACAAGTCATGAGTAAAGATAACAAATTTTTTAGGCTTGTAATGAGATAAATATTTAAGTTAAAAATAATAAATGATGTATATATATTTATATATTTATTTATTGAGATTACAGTAGGTAGTCGAGTACTGTAATATAAGTAATTGGAAAAGATAATAATATCTATTATATGACAAGTGGCTGCAATGTTTCACAGCGACGTCGATCGCGACCACTTGATGCTTGAGCAATCTCACCGAGACAATACATAACATACGGCGTCCCACCTCACCAATTTATTGGACACCCACGAGTCTGCTCGTCGACCTCCCGCAGGATGCACGGCTACAACGCGTGCCCAGTGAGGTACCGGTGGGTTGAAGTCAAAACGAAAGACATAAAGCAAAAAAATTTATAAAAAGACGAACAAGCATCGGAAATTGAACGAGCTGACGTTCGTGATGTTTTATTTTTAAAACACAGACAATAACAAACGTCATTTTTTATAATAAAGATGACACGGTCTTGATATAAATTTTATTATTAAGGCCCGCGGGTTAAATTTCGAATTAATTAATTAAATAATGAAATTTAAATCAGCAGACAACAAACATGGGAAATAAAATTAAGCAAGTATGACATTAACATTAAAGTAATTACCTAAAAGTTTGTGTTGAAATGTTTGAGAAAGTTGTTTGATGAAAATTTATTACAGACAACATCACCTGTAAACTTACACGAGGTTATAATTGTACTATGAACTTATTAATTATTCAAATAAATGCACTCACTCGGATTTAAATAAATAACAAATATACAGATATATATTTATATTTATAAAGTTTTGATCAACGTCTTAATCGTTTAAGTCGGCGGTCTAACCGCAATTTTGGGTCTCAAAATTTATATGAAAGTACTTTTGTACTATATATGTATATGTATATGTATATATATTTCTATAGCAGACTGACTAAAACAAAGACATCAAGACTAGACAGAGGTAAAGTGAGTTGAGAAGAGCGTGAGGATAAGCATTGTAGCGCATCAAGGAAGTACGCGACATCCGACCTCACCGACGAAACTTCATCCCTTGCACTCCCGCTCTATATATTTTATATAATCTATACATATACTTAAAGTTGGTATCAGAGGAATGGAGACAGAAAGAGCAGACGGAGCAGGAGTAGCTGGATTCTGCCACCATGAGGATTCAAGACTCATGCTACGAGATATATAACTCGACTGTGTACTACGTCGGCGAAAACTATCCAAGTCCTGGGTAAAAGCGGTCTGCCACCGTTCCGCGTCGCTAGTTATTTCCTCCGTGGAGCTGCTGCTGCCGCTGCTCAAGTTTCAAGACTCAATCCCCGGAGCCTAATACCGAACTAACTTTCCGATCGTCTTATCTGTTTTGTTGCTTATATCTATTTGCTTTTCAAAAGCTACCTGAGACTACTCAATTGATCATTTTAATCGCTTTATACTCACCTACTTGATTCTATTTATCACCAGCCAAATTGATGTCAAGTTATTATTTTTGAGTAATCGCTTTTAATTAAAGTTGATAATAACTTTGTCGCCACTGATCAATTCAATCTTTTATTAACAATACATAGACTTTATTTTTTTTATCTCAATTAATACAGACAAAAAAATTGCTTTTGTCATTAAAAGAATTACAAAAATGACAGACGTAATTTTTTTTTTTAATTGGAGTATTTAAATTTTTTAAATTTCTTTTGAGGCTCCAAAAATTTATTTTTAAACGACTAATTATTTTACAAGTAAAAAAAAAATCAACAGATTCAAAATTTTGAAATTTCATTTTTCGACGTTTCCTGAACATTTACTTGAATTAAAAAATATCATAAATTAATTAATTGGATTTTTAATAAAATAAACCTCGTTCATCGGCTTGAAAATATAGATCTCCATTAATTATTTCCATACTAAATGAATAATTAATTAACAAACTAATTAACGAGTCAAACAAAAATAAAAATGAAATTTTCCAAAGTTTTAATAGATAATTGATTTTATTTTTCTCTTCATTATTATCTCCTCACCCCCAATCGATAATAAATGACACTCACGGTCCATTAAGCAGTCAGAGACTAAACTTTACTAAACTTAACTTTTTTTTTACCAGTTCTTTAAACTTCTCGACCATCTTACTAGTTTTTTAACTTTGGTTTTATTTTATTTTTATATCAACCTCCTTATTTTCCTCTTTACTTATTTTCTCACTGTCTCGCCACCATCTCAACATTATACATATATATATAACCCATTCGTACAACCAACTTCTTCAATATCTATATATCCTCACAGAGTAAGTACGTACAAATCTTTTCAGCATTTATCAGTTTTCCATTTTCGTCCTCAGCCAATACAACCCGGCAACCAACCAACCAACAACTTCTTTTACTTTTACTACTATTTATACATATATCTATATATTATATATTATATTACTATATCTGAAACCCACTAAACTTAACTTACTCTCATTTAACTTGAGCTAAGAATAAAGACAGCTCATATCCAACAGCTAAAAAAAATTTATCATAAAAGTAAAATAAAAAAAAAAAACAAAATTTTATTCAAATCTTAGATTACTAAAGTTAGCAACTACGGACATTATCAAGTTCAATAGAATAAAAATTTTTATTTAAATAAAAGCAAAAGGACCTCATGCATTTTATTCTGCAATAAGGAACTGAGCAGCGATGGAGCAAATTTAATAAAGGAAAAAAAAAAAAAAAACAGTAGATGGAGAGATGAAGAGATAGCGAGAAGACGATGACGAGACAAGAGTATAAAATAATAAAAATAAATATAAACAAGAGCATAAGGATAGATGTTATGAGATGTAGGAAAATAAAGTTATAGTCGCACATCTCGACGAGGCTTTATCTTAACTTTCAGCCATTCCGAGGCCATTCAAAGAGTAACCCAATTAGCAAGCAGACGCGCGAAGAAAGAAAACGTTTACTTGGATACCACCGTGATCTTTAGTCTTAAGGCCTTTAGTTTGCGAAAGGTTTTTATTCAAATTTATATTTTTGCTAAACGAGGATAATGTGGACTGGGAGGCGTCTCATCTCGTGGTTTCCAGTGACGATTTTATAGTCAGCAAGACCGAGACCGATTTGCCTCGCTTTTACCATCGTGCCAGTAAACTCATGGTCGTTATACTCGGAAAGGTTTTCTGTTTAAACTCTCCCACGAGACGCTTTTATCTTATTTTCTGACGATAATATTACATACCCTCTTATTCGTTCACTGGCGTAATATTTTTTTTTTTGAAATTTTTTCAACCGAAACGAAATTAAATTGTTGCACCACAGTCGAATATTATATGAATCATAATAATGGTGAAGAATTTTTTTATTACTGGAGCCGGCGAAAATTGTTGGAGTAAAAAGTGATTTTTTGAAACAATTAAATTTTTTTTAATTAAAAATTAGCAGGGTTTGAATTTAATAAATGTCAAAATAAAATTTTTTACTCAACAAAAAAAAATTGAAGTTACTTTCGAAGAAATGAAATAATTAAAATAATAAAAAAACTGACAATTTATTTATCATCTGAAGGAGAAATTGTTATTCTATGCAAGCGTGAATGGAATCGGAATGTCGAGTGTCCTTATAGATATATATAGAGACAGTGATCTATTGAGATGCGAAGGATGACGCGAGATGATGATCAGAATGGACGGAATCAAAGGGAGTAAAAGAGGCCAGGAAAAGTACCGTATGCAAGAAAGCAACGGAGACAGGGCTACACCGAAGAATACAAAGAATGAAAATAAAAATAAATATCAAACATATATATGCACTGTATACTGTATACTATACATACAATACATACATATATAATATAAGAATATAAAAATGAAAGGAAGAAATGTTTAAAGCAAGAAGTGTTGCAGTTAGTAGCATGGAAAAGGCAAAAGCTACTTCCATGGTGTTTATTCTTTAAAGGCGATTGTGAATTCTCAACGAATGCCATTTATGGTGATCCCCAACTCAGCCTCTATTTTCAAACTGGTTTCAAATGTTTTATATTAACTATTTATTATTATTATCATTATTATTATTACTATTTTCAAATGACATTTAAAAAATTATTATAAAAAAATCAAAATTCTGATCAAACTATTACATATATGACAAAAACACATATGAACAATTTAGTAGCTACTTAAATTTTCTACAAAAAAGGTCTTATAACATTTTTACGCATGTCTAATAATTTCAACGAAATTGCAACTTGAACTCAGAAATTAAATTTGAAATTATTTTTAAATGAATTGATTCTTTATCTATTTTCAAAATAACTTCAAAAATATCAGAGATACGTTAATAAACTATAGGACTTTTTTTATAGACAATTAAATTTCCTAAAACTTTTGTTTAAAACATTTTTCTCTAAAATCTATAGTTTCGCTGGAAATTCTATTTTAAAAAGATTAATTAAAATTTAATTTGATAAGTATGCATTATTATAATTTTCAAATGAAATTTAAAAAATTATTATAAAAAAATCAAAATTCTGACCAAACTATTACATATATGACAAAAACACATATGAACAATTTTGTAGTTACTTAAATTCTCTACAAAAAAGGTCTTATGACATTTTCACGTACGCCTAATTATTTCAAGGAAATTGCAACTTGAACTGAGAAACTAAATTTGAAATTATTTTTAAATGAATTGATTCTTTATCTATTTTCAAAATAACTTCAAAACTATCAGAGATACGTTAATAAACTATAAGACTTTTTTTATAGACAATTAAATTTCCTAAAACTTTTGTTGAAAACATTTTTCTCTAAAATCTATAGTTTCGCTGGAATTTCTATTTAAAAAAAATTTAATTTGATAAGTATACGTTATTATTATTATTGCATTAAAAATATTGAAAATAAAAAATGATTATTATGAATGTGATAAAAAAAAAAATATTGAATTACATCTGCGGTGGGTAGTACCGAGAAAATGTTGATTATATTAGTGCAGTGTACTCGTGTATTTTAAAGTTAAGAGTATTATGTACTCTATAGCATAGCATGCAGTTTGGCTGGCGAGAGGAAAACGTACGGAGACCGCGGAAGCACCTGCGCCGCCAACATCCCGAGTCGCGATAAAACGAGACCGCGAACATGAACGCGAGCGCAAGAAAGAGACAGAGTAAGAGTTGAGGATGAAACGGGTCCTCGGGCGACGTTCCAACGTGCCCTCGTACGCACTCTTTTTTTTTTATTTTTTTATCTTTCTTTTTCTCTCTGCTCGCAATTTCTCCACTTCCATTCGTACTCTACTCATATAAATGCACTTACGTATGGTACATACGTATAAACATTTAGCACAAGAGCTTACACTGTAGCTCCGAGTCTTCATGTATCAACATTACACAGATATATAAGTCGGGTGAGTTGAGAAAAGACGTGCGTGCTCGAGACAGACTACGGCAGACCGCGTGGCAGCCACGGGTTTCGCGATTTATTTATACGCGAACGCGTGACTTGTGAAGAGTCGTATAAAAGAGTAAGTGGTTTTAAACTCGCCGCGCTATTCGGCAAACCAATGCGTCAGCTTGCTTACATGCATTTATTATATGTTGCCTTATTTTTTTATTTATTTTTTTTATTTTTCATTCTTTCGTAATTTTTTATTCAATTTCATTATTTTTTTTTTCACGCTAATAAATATAAATATTTAATTCCATTGTCGATTTATGAATTAAAGCCGTAAATAAAATATATGACTTTTTTTATTTATTTAAAATTTTTAAATTATGACAGGACGTGTTGAGTACAAAAATACAGGCTAGAGGGGATAGAGGATGTGAATGTATAAAATAAAAATATATGAATAAGAAAAAAGTTAAGAATGAAGAGGGAGAGGGAGAGGAAGAGGGATAGGGATAGGGAGAGAAGAATACAGAAGAAAGATAAAGGTAAAGTGGATGAACAGAGGGCAATCTCGGAAGATGCATGATGCATGCGTTCGACACACGCTCAGACTCTGTTCAGGTTTGCATTCACGCGGATCTTTGTGGTATTATGGCCCGAAGAAAAATTAAAGACAGTAGTGGCTGGCAGAAAAATTTAAATAAAAGACTGGTCAAGGTGATTTTTTTCGGGTACTAAATATTTTTTAACACATTATCATTGTTTTCAACACGTAACTGACGTGAATGCAGGCTAGTTATGGATCTGGTATAGAATTATACTCAAAATAACAGGCTGGCAACAAAAACTTAGCGCCTCTCAGCTCTTCTTACAGCAAACTTTTATATATATATTTATTTTTTGGTTTTGTAAATTTTTTTAAATTTTATTTTGTGGCTAACAGGTTCCCTGCATGTGCGTTCGACACGAAACGCGGCGTGTCCCGCTGCGCGTGTATAATTACTTAATTAAAAACCTCGGTCGTGATTCGTTTTCCGAACAGAAGTGGGTCTGAGATCTTGAAAAGCAGCTAAAAATAATATTAATAAAATGCTGGATGATGTGAAAAAGAATAAGTCAGTCGAAAAAAAGGCTCTTTTTATTATTATTATTTTTTTTTCATATTTCATTTTGATTATCGTAGACTGGAGATAGCTCGCGGTCGAACTCGAATCACATTAAATACGGTCTGGTCATTTCTTTAGTTGATTTAGTTATTTGTTAAAAAATTCGCGGAATTACTTGGATGAGAGATTGGGATCGAGAGTGAGGATCAAGATCAAGAGGTCGAGGCTGACGGTGAGACTGAAGGTGGAAGAGAGAGGAACTTTTATTATGTAACAAGGGGGTTGTTTTCCTGATCCAGATGTTTGCAAAGATGAGAAAGCTACTTGGCACGGAAGAACAGAGTTTGGCTTTCGACGAGCTGATAAATTTCATGAGGACGAGTCGGAAGAAAATACGATAAGTGCTTGTCGACGAGAGATCCAAGTCTCCAGTGTTCGAGTGTCTCGACAATCGAACTCCAATGGGAATCTTCAAGATATTTATTCTATATATGTATATATATATATATGGTGAGAAGGGTGGAGATTTTCTTATTCTCGCCCTCTTTTTTTCACTCACGTTGTTCGTATCTATATATTTTATTTTATATACATACATACATATATGTGTATACCTCTATATATATATTTATGAAGGTATAGGATTGTGAATTCCAAGGAAGGATTGCGGATCCACCCGGCTACTTGATAGCATCACCGGATTCCAGAGAAATCGAGCAATCGATCCTTGAGAATTCAACTGGACTATGAAATTTTTTTCTCTGTTTTTTAACCGTTTTTTTTAGGAATTTATTTTTAAACAAAATAAAAATTGAATACATATATTTCCAAATTTTTTAAAAATATTTTCGCGCAAAAAAAAGAGATCATTGAATACCGAGACGGGGAAGTAAAATATTCAAATTTTTTAAACTAAATCGTATATAATAACACATCGAGTTTTGGATATCAGCAAAAAGTGGGTATTATAGGGGAAAGGCTGTACACATTATCAGCACAGGGGATAGAGAAAACTGGTGACGCCCGAGTTGCAAGAAGTATCCAATTTAAAATGTAAATTACGGAATATTTGGCGCTTAGTCAGGCGACGAAACGCGAATGAAATATCCGCGAAATTAAAATGTAATTTAATTCGTCGAGACGCGCGTTTCTCGCTTGCCTTCACGAGCTTCATCGTTTCCGCTTATACTTTTTATTATTAAACCAAAAAAATAATCCACATATATATTTATATATATAAAGAAATTTTTTTTATACGCATGGTTGGATAACGCATTGGAATGTAATAAACGATATAGGATTTATAAAGTGAAATTATTTTCAACGCATCAATTTAAATCAATTGGAAAATTGATTCTCGTTAAACGTCAATAATTTAACCGGTTATATATCTATACATACGTTTGATTTAATATTGACATTTATACGTTAGCATGTCGTGTTAATCGACACATTAAAGTAAAAATAAAAAAAGAAGACAACGATCCGGAAATGGTTTGAACCCTCGACGTTTAATTCACTTTAACGTCAATGTGTCGTTATGACCGGTCTTTTGTGAATCCAAAAAGCCGGACAGCCGGTGGTAAAATCTCTACTCTCTGTTCGATTTCACACACATACACATATACATATATATACATTCATACAAATATAGACTGCGTTATGGTATGTTACCAATAGTGCCTACAGCAAATGCCTCAATACGAATAGCAAATTGATGCTGCTGGAAAAACGGCCACTTTTCCTCCGATCAATTCGAAAACTACAGGCCATTCATGGACGCCAGGTAGAAAAATATTTCCATTCACTATACTTATATATATATATGTGATCGAGAGGGATTTATTCTAAATGATACACGTACCTATTGCTTTGAATCAGAAAAAAAAAATTTCGAGAGGTCAGCTGTGTCAACTATTTCAATCACAATACACTCGGTTCATTATTTATACTTATATGTATATATATTTTTTTCAAGTTCAATATTAGAGAAATATTTATTTCCATAGTAAAAAAAGTTATTTTGAATAGAACATTTTGAAAAAATATATAATTGAAGTGTCTAATGAATTAACGAAAGTAATTAAAGTTTAAGTAAATAGGTAAAGTTTTGGTTGACGCATAAAAATAAAATAAAAGTTTATCAGCTTCTGTTTTTGCCTCTACTTCTGCTTCCGCTGTTGTTTTTTTGCAGATGCACTTGTAGAGGTTTGCAGGCTGTTTATCGATTTGAAGCGATTGAGAGGGTGGTTTTAGCTTTACCCTAGTCGAGTACACCAGCCGAGGCTTTTGATTTCGGAGAGATGCGGCTTCGGGATACCTTCGCGCCGTACACGGTTCGCCGCGTCGAATTAAGGATACGCGAGGGGGCGTACGAGACGTTTTGATACGAGATACGAGGGTTGGGAATTAAGTACGTCGAGCTGAATCGTAAAGATTCTAGTGAGAGTTTTATGTCCGTAATGTACTGTTTGCTAAATCACAACTGTTTAAAATTGATAATAGATAATATATCTCGTCAAAAAAAAAATTATAGTTTAGTTCTCAAAAGCCTCAATTCTTTTGATGTTTTATTTGCCGCCCAAAAAATAACTAGTATTCAAAATCCTCAATGAGAACTATGAGATCTAAATGCGAATAATTTATCGATCTTACGATACATTATAAAACTAAAACCTTAAAATCCTTAACAAATGAAAAGTTATACTTCGGACTTTTAAAAATTTGCGATAGAAAGGGAGGGGAGAGAATGCGTCGGATGAAACTTTTGGGGTTCTAATGTGGATAAAAAAATTCCTGTATGTTTTGAGTGTTTTGAGGCTCTAATTCAGATTATTCCAGTTTAGTCCTCAAAGTGGTAAAATGGGTCGTAACTACTACTTTGAGGACTAAACTAGGATAACTTTACTGTTGTCAATCTTAAAATTCTAAATTGATCTTCAAAAACCTCATTGAGAACTTTGAGACTTAAATCCAATTTCTTTTTGACTCGGGTAGACTCTTATTATTAGATCGATATTAGACATTGACGCACACGTACTTTGTTGATAATAATAATAGAATGAAATAAAAAAGTTTAATTAAGCATTTAAGAGGCAGAGGAGTAAAATAAGTAAGCTATCAGACACGTCTCGATCGGTTGTCTTGTCTGAAGGGATCAATTATCTTTCACTACGCTTACAAAGCCAGCTCTTAAGCTTATATTAACATCATCTTTCTTTCCTGCATCAGTATTATACGGTATATATATTATATGTGGTGTTATCACGATAAAGAGGTCAAGATCGTCATCGTGTGATGCCAAAAGCCACTTTACTTAATAGTCTTCATTATTTTATACATCACCCATATCTACTTCATATCATTCTCCTTTTTTATAACTTTATTACGTCAGCGATTTTTCTATTAATGTACTTCACTACACTCTAAATTAATTGCTTTTTCTCATATTAATTTATAAATTTTTTTTTAATTAATTATCTTCTGATATTTATTTATTAATATGCAGACTTGACAGTAATTAAATATTGAGGGAAAAATTTTTTTTGACAAAAATATGATATGAAATTTTTGGGCTTCAACTCTGAAAAATTCTACGGTAAAATGGGGGGTAATTTTGTCAAAATTAAAAAAAAAAATCTATAATTAAAAATTTCTCCCTTGAAATTTTTTTTCTCACCAAACTTCTAATGTCCAGAGAGAACTTTCGTCCGATCTCACCTGCTAGCAAGTAAATAAAGCTAAAAAAATTACCTTGACATTCATTAGCATCTTTAGCAGTAGCTCTGGCCCATGGTCGATCGAAATGAAAAGGTTTACATCTCTCACAATCTCTACCAGCAGTATTATGTTTACATTCACAAGCAACCTCACCATCTTTACCCATAGAACAACGAGATGCATGTCCATTACACTTGCACCTGCCGCCAACGGCCAAGTCTGAAACGGCGTAGTGATGAGCCAGCGCAGTTCCACTGGTCGCCATAACAATAGTAGTGGGCGATATGTCCGGCTGGAAATTCATCTCCTCGATATCCAAAGCGTCATTCGGGTGCATTTCTTGTGCCTGGGGCGACAGGACCTGGTGGACCGACGGCAGGACCGTGACATGAGGATCGACTCCTCCATGTAGCAAATTATTCTTATGGTTCTTGAGCTTCTCTTCCCTTTCGCGCTCCCGCTTGGTCAGTTCCTCGATCCCCAGATCCTCCGCACTGAGCTCCGGTTGGGGAATATGGAGCCGGTTAAAAATAACCCGAATGTCCGTAGCAGTGACCCAGTCCTGAAGCACCGGAGAGTTATCAAAGTCCGCGGCTGATGGTCGGCCTTCCAAAGTACTGAAGGCGATTCTACCAGCGGGTCCCAGACCATCGCCCCCAGTAAATCTGTGGCTGTCAGTACAACGTGCTTCCTGTTCATTAGCTTTGGTTATCGTCGCACGATTTGGTCTCCCGTAAACTTTACGACACTGGGATGAGTAAAACTGAAACGGTTGCCATGTTTTACCATAATCAGTTGACTTATAAATAGCTATTGAGTCTGGCTTAGCAGCCTTTGGACAAAACTGTAAGCTAACATACGTCAATTCATACTTTTTACCCAGTGAAAGTGTGAGAGTGACGTTGTCTGGCGGAGCATTGAAGCTCTGAGAGGAAACCAAGGGCTCGCTGCGCCAGCAGGTTACGTTATTTGGATTATTTAAATCTGTCAAGTGACTCGCGGGAAAACGACGCCGCGGTGTTGTGTCATCGCAGACGTGACATTGACCCACTCCTGTGACACCCGTATGGGGCTCCTGGACATCGCAGTAACGTGTCGGTCCACCGGTACCGCATGTCGATGACGCCTCGACAACGCGACCGAATGCCGCGTTCACAAAGTCGGGGATGCAACGTCGCGGACGATCTTCGTCGTAACAGGGGTCTGAGGGGATCGCTTGGCTCGAGTACATTTTTGCGTAAATTTCACTACCACATTTAACATAATTTATACAAATCAACACCACTATTGTCTGAAAAATCGTCCATTTAATTGCCGCCATTATTGATTTTCAAAATTTAAAATTCAAAGTTTTTTTAAATTTCACAACAACTTTTTCTACTTTATTCAATTTTTCATTTTTTTACTGAAAGATTTACCGGAAAATTTGTCATATGTTTTTATATTTGTTGGGGTAAAAAAGTTTTTTATTTAGTAATCATTTTTTGGAGCGAAGATATTTTGAATTTAAAAGCGCGAAGATTCAGTAGATCAGGACGTTGATAGCCGGACACTAAATACACACGATTCTGGTGGCGGCTCGCCGCTAACTGAGCGTGATCACACGACGTACGAGTAGTCAAAGTCCCTCCCTGAAAGCTCAACTCCCCTACCGTGGTCCTCGGCCAATCGTACTTGCCTCCAAACTAACCACCTCCCCACCTGCCGATATTATTCCGTGTACGCTTCGCGATCAGAGAACGCTACACTGAGAATCACGAGGGATGCTGCGCGCGCTTTCAGATTACGAATTATTTTTTAAATATTTTTTTTATTTGTTTTGTTTAATCCTGCGGCCCATTACCGGAAATAATCCTTATCATTTACGAACCGCGAAAATTATTGAGGGATGAAAATTAATTACGCAACAGTACAAATAATTATTTTCAAAAAATTATAATTAAATTTATTATGTAGTTCAAAATTTTAATTGAGGGATGAAAACTAATTGATCATAAATAGAAATCATTTTTTCCAACAAAATTAATTTTCATAAAATTTTTCCGTAATTTTTTATCGATACTTTGGTCAATAAGAATTAAAAATTAATTCCAAATAACCAGATAATTTTAATTAATTAAATTAAAATAATCAAAATTTAGAAATTTATTTATTTTGAATTCATGTCGTCTTTCTTAATTGAAAATTAACTACACACTTGTACAGAATATCATTAATAAAATTATCTATAAAAATTTTTTTTTCAAAATTACCATAATTCTTAATTAACTACAGTCATTAAATTGAATAATTAAGATAAATTATGAAAACAAAAATTTTCACGTAATATTTAAAGGCGTTAGGTAAATAATTGCCGTACAAGTGTATGATATCTCAGGATAAGGTTTAAAAAAAAAAAAGTATCACAAGAAATAAAAATTATAATACAATACAATAGAAAGGTCTTTGTAACGTAAAGATAAATGCGCATTAAAGTAAACGCCCACAATACACACGCGAACTCAATACCGAGAGTTATATTTGAGAGTGTGATGCCAAAAGCAAAAACTAAAAAGCCTAAAGCCTACTTGTCGAATGACGCCTTACGTGAGAGCTAAGAGTAGTCGCCGTTTCGTTACGGACAAGGGATATATTCATGTATATATATATATTTATGGGTAGACACTTATTTAGTAGGATTATTGCAAGGCGTTTGTGTAGCAAGAGCCTGTTTCTACAGAAAATTGGCAGGCGGAGATGGCTTGTGTTGTGGAACATCATAAGGCTACTTTAGCCTGGTTTAGCCGCTTGAGATCTTTGGCTACACTCGGCTATACTGCTCTCATCTGTGCTATACTACGTCTGTTGTTGGTTGTTGGATACATGGAGGCACGTAAACGAGATACTGAACTGTACGAAAGGGGAGAGATTGAGAGGACTAACAAGAATAAGACAGGATCCTCGTTTAGTTAAGTATAGTGGATGGTATTTAAAAATAATAATAAAGAATATCTTATTCTTATTTTCACTCTTGTTCGTTGAGAAGAAATTTTAAAAAATGAATCTCAAAAATATTTATCGCAACGTATTTTTTGGAGAATTAAATTATTGATTTATTGGCGCCTGATGTTTAAATGATAAGTGAAAGGTTCGCGGTGATTGATGTTTAGACACTAAGATACTAACGTGATTTAATATGTTTTTATTTTATTGAACGAAAATATATATACATATATATTTAAATTAGCACACTCGTGACGGGTCGATAAAATTTTAATTAATTCGTGTCAAAATTTTACGATGCTAAATTAATGGGGATAATTTAAATAAATAATTCTAAATGTCAGGGGTAATAAAATTTAGTATTGTACTTTTGATGATTATTATTATTTGTTACTACTAGAAGTTTATTTTCAATACTTATAATGTCATTGATATTTAATTTTATTAGTTATAATGAAATTTATTTTGAACCTAATTTCGATTATCAAAATTTTTTCAAGTCGAAAATTTTTTCGGGTTGATTTTAGATTTCCGTGGTTATATTTATAATTTTTTTTTCTTAACATTTTTATACTTGTGTCAAATTTCGGTTTCAATTTTTTTCAAAAAATAAAAAACTGTCAAAAAATCTGTTTTATAAATCTCATAGTCGTACAGTTGAATTTAAAACAGAAAAATATGAAATAATATTTACTACGAATAATTTAATTATTAACATGAAAAAAACGACTTTCCGTAGAAAATTTTATTTTCAACGAAAGTACGAGCATGTAAATAATTTCTAAGGTCACATAAATAATTAAATGACTTTGCTACTGCATTTTCATACTTTTCGTTACACTGTTTTTTTTTAAAGCAGTGAATTTTTTTTATTAAAGTTGGAATATAAAAAATTAATATTTTTAAATTTGGAAAAAAAAAAAATATAAGAAATTTCTTGAATGCAAACCAAAATATGCAACTGTTTAAAATACTTTTCAACCATAAATCATTTTTTAATAAAAAATACACGAACACAGGCGCCGGCGGCAAATTTTGATTATTTATGAATCGGTCCCTCAGATTTGGGATAAAGATTAATGTCTTCTATATAAGCAATACTGTTACGTTTTGTTTTATATGTAAAAATACTAAGACCGGAAGTGAATTAGTATAAATGAATAGCGATAAAATTACAATAATAATGATAATAAATGAATTCCTGCGGAAGAGGGCCATGAGAGAATAAAGGAATGGAAGTAAAGGCTAAAAAGGCATCGTGAATATTAAACTCAAAGAGCGGTCACTGGGCGCTTTGATTGGAGTTGAAAAGTTTATAATACCCGTAACCAGTTAATCCTGAAGTTGGAAACGCTATCACGCTCCTGGACCGTGCTCGAGGCGAATTCACTCAGATTACATTAATTCGATAAATGGATGCTACAAGTTGAGTCGCGAGAACGCCGATAAGTTTATGTGATGTCTTAAATCACCACTTCAAAGTCTCCTTCATCAACACCTTCAATTTTTTTTTTATTTTTATTTTCCTCATGTTTAGTTTCGTCGGAAGTTTCAGAGTAAGAAATGCTCCCGGTCTTAAGGTAACTGACCCCTGGTATTTATTCACTTTTTTTCCTCGAAACTTGGGTACTTAATGCAACACGAATTTTTCTGTAACTAAGTCAAGTCACTACTTTTTTAACACACGTTCTTAATATTTATCATCATATTTTCTTAACCGAGGGCTGTTTGAAGAGCAGGCGAGGGAATTGTGTTGAATACAACTTTTTAAATGCCAGTAGGTTAAAGTAATAAACGGACTACAGACATTCAGTTCCTACCTGTGTATTTTCAATGCCACAATTGCGTGTTACATTCCTAGAAAAACTCTTGTCGAAAAGTTTATATATAATAAGATAATAAAATAATAAAAAAATGTTTTTATATTCAAATTCTTCGAAAGATTTACGTCTTTATATTATTGTATATTTATACGGTTGCTTATTTTTTACTCTTTTAGTTGTTTTTTTACATATTTTTATTTTCGATTTTTAAAACTTCCATTTTGTAGATTCTGTTGTCAACAGAATCTGGAAAAAATTTCTGAATCAGTTCTATAATTTGTGTTCACTAAAATAAATCCAATCTAACTTGGAAAAAAATTTTGAACAGAAATTGAATGAAATGCATCTAAATCCTTAGAATTTTAATATTGATCAGAAAGAACTCAGTTCCATGTCATTTTGAGCGAAATTTCCTGTAGAACTGGATTCTGAAAATGTAGGAATTAGGCCTTAGTTTCGGTATTCCCATGGAAAGGCTTAGAACAAACTGTAAAAAAATTTTTGGACCCGGTGTAGTGTAAATGTCTCGGTGTACAAATTTTAGTGTGAAAATTACACCAAATTCGGTGTTAAATTTAGGCGGTGTGAATTTAAAATTTTTAAACCGCCAAATGTATAATTCGTGATAATTTTGCGCTTAGAAAATTAATCATCATAATATTGAAATTTGCAAAATACTATTTAATATCTAAATAAAATTAATGTAGTTATTGATTACGTAGTTAAAAATATTCAATGATCGTTTGTTGCTCATTAATCAAAATTACAATGAGTAACACGGAATGGTGTGAAAAAAGTAGACTGTGTTTAAATTACACGGATGGAAAATTTACACCGAGAGAATCTTAACCGTTTTTTTACACTACACGGTCGTGTAAAGTTCTCCGGGTCCATTTTTAACCCCCAGAATTTTTTTTGGTCTTAGAAATTTAAAATTCAGGGAAATCTAAATCAATCGAAACAAATTTTTTGATATGAGTGGAAATTACATTCGATTAAAATTTTTAATCAAAAAAATTAATTTTCTGTCAGTCTTCAATAGAAATCAATTTTTTAAAAATAAATTCTTGACATTACGAGGAAAAAATTTAAATTTACGAAATTTGAAGATAAACTTCTGGTTTATTTTTAATTTAATTAAAAGTAATGAATGCATTATAAATAAAAAATATCAATAAATATTTGATCAAATAATTTATTAAACATTTTTGTTGCTCCTTACGTTTATATTACAATATTACAAGATAACGAATGTCCAATAAAACATTCTAAATCATATCCTCTCATGTTATTCATCTGAAAAGTACACATCGGTATATTTTTATTTTTACTTTTTACTTATGTGAAAAAACACATTGCGGTACTAGTGGATCAGTGTCAGCCACGCAGGTCGCAATCAACCGAATTATCAAACTCCACTCATGAGATCTATTTCTCAAAACTTTGCTATCAATAAAAAATCAGTAATTTAGAATTATCTCCTCCACTTAGAAATAACTATTAACTAACAACTAATTGTTCGTTTTCTCTACAATTATAATAACAATTAAAAATAATATATTTTAAATTATCGATATTTTGATAAGTCAGTTGATTAACGACTCGTCGCACTTTCCATTTTTATAAGTTATTTATATTTGTGTCCCCTACAAAGCTTATTTGTAATCAGTAATTAATCAGTAATCACCTATTGATGTAGACATACATATTTTGTACCAAATACTGCAAATTAATTTGTGACACTCAGAAAATAATATCAAATTTTTTTTTTATTTTTCATTCATCAAAAATTAATCACATAATTCATGGAAATTAAAGATCATAAATAATTAATAATATTGAATATATGTAATTATAATTTTACATTAAAATAAAATCTATGATTGATTTCATTTGATATAAAAAACGAATCCGAGTATCACTTGCTTTTGTATCTGACACAAAAAATAAGGGAATTAATGATATTAATATTTTTTTTGTTAATTAAAATTTTATTTATCGTGTAATGTCATCATGATCATACATGTAATGCCTGCACATGCTTACGCAATTTTTATTCTAATTATCTAAATATATATAATATATATTCATTTATATTTATATACTTCATAGATTTCATGTAGAAATAATTCTTCTCTTTTTTTATTATTTTTAACTTTTATTTTTATTTTATCTCCATTTTTTTTCTTTGTATTTTATATTTATTTTATTTGTTTATTTAAAATAAAACCATTATGAGTAAATCGCAAAATCCCTGTAGTGACGAGTGCACTGATTAATTAAATTTTTTAATTGATTTAAATTAATCATGATGTTCTTTGGCACGCGGCTTTATTACACTCGTCTGTTTGCAATTATTTTAAATAAATAAACAAATTTTCATTTAATTAATGGCTTATTTTAATTGTTACTTTTTTTATTTTTATTTTTAAATAATTTTTTTAATTTTATACTTTAGAACTGATTTTTTGATTGGCGTTAATGCTGCCGAACACGATTTATTTTTATTTCATACATATATTGCAAGATTTTTCTATTCTTTTTTTTTTATTTTTATTTTTTTTTTCAAATACAATGAGGAGTTAAGAGAGACAGAGAAAGTTAATTATTAAAAAAAGATATGTATTATCAACCTTAACGAGAGATTTAAAAAATAATGATACTAATTATTACTAGTAATGAATAATAATTAATTATAAATGTCAATGTTAAATAATTAATCGAAATTATGCAAAAAAACCGAAAAAATAACCAGAGTAAAATAACTTACACATAACATTTTATTGTCGAGTGCCTTTTCTTTAAATATATATAAAAATTTATGATAAATATCTTAAGACAATTTAGAGATGATCTAAATTAGACTTTTGGCTGCATTGTTATGTTGCTTAACCAAAAGTAGAGTATAATAACTCTGGGAAGATAATTTTTATTACAAATAATACTGCAATGCGTAAAATATTTATAAAAAAGTAAAAAAAAAAAATGGCCGAATTTTGGCACAGGCCAAGTTCAGGGGCAGTTTAGTTCAACTAAGAGCCAATTTTTAAATCCAAGATTTAATTTCTCAGATTAATTAATTTATTACTTAATAGTATATCAGATACATAAAATATATAAATATACTCTAGTGTATGTAAATTTCATACTGACAAATGGCACTCAATTATATTTTCTAAAATAATTTGTTAACCTCAAAAAAAAAAGAGTAAATCATCTGAATATTAGACACAAATTTTTATTTTTTTGGTTAAGTTTCTAATCCGGTTATTTTTCCATCGGTTATTAAGTCTCGGTAATGTAATTCAAGCATAGTAAAAATTAATATTCTTAAAACTTATATAAAAATTAATTAATTAATAATAAATAAATAAAATTATATTACATCTTATATTATTTTTTTAATGAATAGAAAAGAAAAACAAAAAATATTTTGGTATTGGGAGAGTTAATTTTTTAAATCAATTTATTAATCTTAACATATCCAATGTTAATTAATTGTAATTAATTTTCGCTCATACCCTTAAATACACAAAATCAATATTTATATATTAGTTCATTAAATATCAATAATTAATAATTAATAATAATAATAATAATAATAATAATAATAATAATAATAATAATAATAATAATAATAATAATAATAATAATAAAAGTATAATTATATAATATTCAATATATTAATTTAAATAATACAACATATTTTTCCCGCTAACAAAAATTTCATGTTTTTTTTTGTTCGCTAATTTACAAACTTTTCTTCAAAATAATTACAATAATTCATTATTCATATATTCGATATATTTCCTTAATAAAAAAAAAAATAATAAAAAAAATTGAAGACTGAATTTTTAGCGGGTGAAATTTTGATTTAACTAAAAAAAAAAACTAGTTATTAATTAATATTATCTAAAAAAAAAGTATTAAAATCCTGTACGTTAAATGTAATCATTTTAAAACGGCAAATATACAATCCTAAAATGAAACTAAAAAAATTACAAGAAGATATTTCCAATCAATTAATTAAATTAAAATTTGAATGACTAAAAAAAAATAGTGACACTCAAAAAATTTATTATTGTTAATTAATATCAATGTGTGCGAGATAGAAAATTCCAGCGGAAAATAAAAAAAATGAGTGAAGAATTAAAAAAAAAAAAAACAAATCTACAATTACAGTAATAATTGTGAGTAGAAGAAGAAATAAATGGATAATTGCCGTCTAATTTCTTGTCTCGTCTCGGAAAAAATGAATTATTTAAATTACAATTTGAATTTAAATAATATAACGCACAATGGAAGTTTATCACACATAAACGTCCAGTTTAAATAGTATACATTACACTCATTTAACATATGACTTCAACATTTTTAAATTTAATTAACAAAATTTTTAATTTTAAATTATAAATTATAAATCATTACTTGTAACTCAATTACTCATTTAAATTTATATATTTTCCCTGTCGCTATTTAAATGGTCATGTTTTATATTTTTTTTTTTTTTTTTTTTTTTTTACTCAACACTGAATCTGGACATTTTGAATATTTCCTTTAATTATTTATTATCATTTATTTATTATCCAAGCTCACCACTTATAATGTACGTCTTAATAAGTGAAAAATATGTTTTGTTTTATTTTATTTTTATTTTTGTTTAATTTGTAAAACGCTATCGCAAAAAATATCTATATCTCTCTATGAAATCTAAGCGCTAAAAAATTGTGCTCCACTCAGTTTATTTACTTTTAATAATTATTATATAACATAATAATTAATTACTTATAACCGCAGCTAAACAATTCAGTTTGTGATAAATTTTAATTTGAATTGTTTAATTGCTTTATTATTTTTATTTCTTTGGGTATATATATATAAATATTTTTTTTTATCTTTTAGATTAAATAGCAACGTGATATAAAATATTTAGTTGCTGTTTATAGAAATTGATATCAAGTGGAACACAAATCGGCGACGCTTGGAGGAAGATCAATGCCAGTTTCAGTGTAAGTTTTTATTTATTTTTTTTTCTTTATCAGTACTTGTGATTCCCTTTTTAGTATTTTTTAATTTTTGTTTTGTTGGTTTCTGTTTATTTTTTTTTTTTTACGTGGAATCGAGTCATCCGGGATTTTTGACGAGTTTTTTCCCGCGATAGTCGTAGACACGCCGGCAAAATAGCACCATATCTGCTGGTACTGGAATGGGAGGCTGTCTACTCTCCCGAGGATAAATCTGTTCCCCAGGTGGTACTATTAGTCCTGGACACTCGAGATTTTCTTCTATTCTTCGTAAATTTTTTCGATATCTAAAAAAAAAATAATCCCATTCAATTTTTATTTCTACTTCAGTAAATTATTGAAATTTTATTTATCGATAACCATTTTTTAAAAATCGTAATTAAAATTAAACCAACAAACAAAATAATACATAATTTTTATGAAACAAAAATAATAAGAAATATATGACAATAATTAAACATATATTTATCAAATCATCAGATCATTTGTAGGTCAAAAGAATTTTTGTTTTGCATGAGTGTGAATGTAGCAGACATCAAACAAATTTTAAATTATTAACAAACAGAGTAAATAATTAATAAAACGAAATTTAAAAAAATGCACATTTAAAAAATTTAAAAATTCATAAGTGCATTTTTTATAAATGTTATTTTTTTGATTATTTACTCTATTTATTTATAGTTTTAAATTTGTCTGTCTGCTACATTCACACTCTTTGTTTCACATATTGTTTGCTTATAAATTTTTATTGGTTAATGCATACTTATGAATAGTGGGGATTTCCACACCAATCACGAAAAAAATTTTTAGAATTGCAATTAAGGTTAGAAATTTTAAAATTTAAATTTTAAGTAACAGATTCATTAGTTAGTGTCTTATTGACGTTTGAATTAAACATACAAAGTACTGAATCTGTAGAACAGTAAGTTTTTTTTTTAATTGGATTTTACATACTTGAGATTTCGTAAAAATTTAAGACTACAGTTTTTAATCAGTAAAAAAAATACCTACCGACAATATTCATTGAACGTCAAAATATAACATTTGTCCTCTATACAAGCAACGCTATTAGCATCGCGGTGCCTCGATGCAAACACTTCGTCCTCAGTGTCGAAATCCGTGCGACCTTGTTCCGTATGTTCTGGCCTGTAGTACCACAGTAACGAGAACATCATTTCGCCTGAAAAATATGAAGTAAAACATAAAATCTCCCATCAAAATCATACCAAAAAGAAACAACATAATGTAAAAAAAAAAATTACCATCATCAGGATTTTCCCAAAGCGCAGCTATTTTAGCAACAAAAGGCAAGTCTGCTTTGCGTGGGCCGCTTTTCAATAAAACACAATCCCGTGGTCTCAATACATCACCACTTATGTGTTTCATACTTTTGTAACACCTCCGTATAGCCGACTCTTCATTCTAAACAAACCAAAAACCAAACAATCAATCAATAAATCGATCAACCCTCCCCTCCAATCCACATTAAACAAAAAAAAACCCACCGTTAAATAAACTTTGGCCTCATACGATTCTCCTTCCCAGCTCCAGCCGTTGCTCCACTTGGGCTTAAGAAAGCCCTTCTTTGTCAAACAACTAAAACTATCACTAACAACCCCCGTGACACTTTCATCACGTCCGCTTGCCTTCTTATTACCCACGCCGCATATTTTCTTTGTACTTTTTTTGTTATTCTTCTTTTTAACTAAGGCCGCTGGTTGTTTCTTACCCCCCTCTCCCTCACCGCCACCCCTTTCCTCGCAAATCTTAACAACCTTCCCCTTTAATTTTGATTCCCCAGGTTTTCGCCCGTCAACTTTGTTTTTAACCTGCACTATTTTATTACTATTTATATTACCCTTCACTCTGCTCTTACTTTCCTTGCACTTGTCCTTATCAACTCCCCCTGCCCCTCCCACTGCCACTCCTTCTTTATCCTTATCCTTTATTAATTTACAATCCGCCTTATTAACACATAATTTATCCGTAACCACCGTCTTAACTAGCGTCTTTGGAACATTTTTAATAGTCGACAATAAATTACCAGATTTTCTTTTACTATCACGTTCTTTGAACGCATTACAACTCTTACTGCTAACATTATTATTATTGTTATTATTACTAATATTAATATTATTATTATTATTGTTATTACCACTACTATTACACTTATTAATATCTTTATCATTCTTACTAGTCATTTGTACACTCTGTTGAATCACATTATTAATTGTCTCCATAATACTCATCGCGGACGCCGTCTTAACATGACAATTTGTGATTCCATTGCTTAAATATTTTTTCGACCTCTTGCTATTACTCTCACCAACAGCATTACCATCATCAGCTTTACGCTTACAACTTTCTTTTTTAACTTTCTTCTTACCCTCCTTTCCTCCCACATCTTTCGCTACCGAACCACAGTCAAGCTTATCAACCCCCT
This sequence comes from Microplitis deprimator, assembly GCA_964016945.1. Lineage (NCBI taxonomy): Eukaryota > Metazoa > Arthropoda > Insecta > Hymenoptera > Braconidae > Microplitis > Microplitis deprimator. The sequence continues at coordinate 15,151,928 of OZ024714.1, read as the reverse complement.
TATCACTACTCCTATCAGCAATCCTATTAACCAAAAACTCCCCGTTCATCGGGTTCGGTACCCGGTGGTCGTTAATATCGCGGGTTGAGCCCACGGACAGAGTTCGTTTGTCTAGTTTTATTTTCTTCGGAGAACTCAGACTGTCAAGTGACAGCTTTCGTTTGGTCAACTTCTGGCACTTGGGTAACGTCAGCTCTTTGTTACCCGAGCACTTGTTGACGTTAACGTCAACGGTATTAATGTCATCTGTCTTGTTAACATTAACAGTTACGTCATTAACATCAGCGCCGTTAATTTTCTCAACTTTGTCCTCGATTGTTTCAGTGACAGTGTCTTCGTAATCGGGCTTGGTCCAGTTCTGATTGTCAATATTTATATTAACAACCACGACGTCATTGAGTTCTTCCTTAACCTCAGCTTCAGCGGCCTCTAGTTTATCATCGATCATAAGAATTCCCGAGTCTTTGTCTATTTCTAGTATCGCCATTTCTCTATCCTCTTTGAGACACTGCTCGCACTTGATGATTCCGCACTTGTAGTCATCCTGCTGCTCTTCGCACTTAACATTGCAGTTTGAAACGCATGATAAATTGTTATCACTGACGATTCCTACGCTGCATGACTCACACTTGACGTTATTGTTCTCCATTTTGAATGTGCGAATGCTTTCAGTTGACATTGGAGGTAATTTCTGTAAAGTCGGGGGGTGCGTTGGCTGCGACTGTTGCAATGAAACTGGTGACTGTGATTGCAATGACGGTGAAGGTACTGTTGCTTCTGCTGGTGATAATGTCTCGATTTTGACGTCACACGTTGACGTACATGCTCGCTTTTGACACGTGCATTTGTTGCATTTATTGTCCGTACATTTTTGTTCTTCCTGTAATTGATAAATTTAAGTAATCAGTTAATTAACTAATCGGTGATAATTATAATTGAGATTTGAATACGGACCTTAGTACGGCATTCGTTGATGTGAGTAGTTGATGATGGAAGCTGTTGATTCTGATTATTGTTATTGATATTACGATTATGAGTGTTAATTTGGACGCGATCCGTGTCCCAGGCATTAGCGCCGTGAGGAGGCGCTAACCCGGCTAGTCCCCTCGCGGGCGAGGGGGGCCCTACTAAAGCACTGGGTGGCAATGACAGACCGGGCCCCGATGCCACTGGCGCCCCCTTACCATTACCAATAAGGGGCCCAGTATCCACGTTTTTTGGACACGATTGCATCGGACACGGACAACCTTGGAAGGCTGCGTCTGTAATTTTGATTTTTTTTTTATTATTTTCAATTCAAAAATTTAGTGTACTTTTGAATTGATTATTACCCAGGTCAAAAAAGAAATTCTGGCAAGACATACCCGAGTCAAAAAACAAATTCGGACCTAAGTCTCAAAGTTCTCAATGGGGGTTTTGAGGATTAAACTAGAATTTTTTTTTGACTCGGGATAATTAAGTCAAATTTAAGTCTTTTTTTTTATTAATGAAAAACATATTTTTATATATGAAAACTCATTTGGTTTTGACTCGCTTTTGACTAAGTTGTCTTACTTAGTACCGATTTACGCCAAATAATTCAAATTAAAGTCACGTTGTCTTGGATTTGACTTAAATTTAAGTCATTTAAGTTAAAATCAAGTCAATGTGACTTTAATTTGACTCAGTTGACTTAAATTTTTGAGTCAAATGCAAGTCAAAAAAGTCAAAATCAAGTTATTTTTTTGACCTGGGTACTAGACAAATTTTATTGCGATAACTTACGATCTACAATAGGTCGACCTTGAGCGTGAAGATAAGCGGGATTAGGTGGCGGTGGTGGTGGTGCCGGTGGCGGTGGATAACCGGCATAATAAGGCGGCATCGAGTAATCACTGGGTGGCGGCGGTGGCGGGTATTCTACGACTCCTGGAGCACCGGTTCCTGCACCACCTGCTCCTCCACCTCCTCCTGCTTCTGGGTAACTGTAGTACTGTCTGTAAATAATTTTATATTGTAGCATATATAATTTATAATTACAGGCTGCTGAAATTAATTATTTGGTATTGAGAAAAAATAATTTATTTGCTGACCATTACTGCTGATCTTATAGATTTTATGACTTGTATATAGTTACTTATTAAATTTTAATTATTGTTTGATATTGCAGTCATTAGAAGTTTGAAGTTTATGACTTGATACTCTTATAAATATTTTTACAAAAAATTAAAAAAGGTGATTCAATATTTGGGCTGTGGACTTTTTTCTAAATGAATTGCAGCTTAATTTAGTTGGTCGCGTACTTGATCTCAGAATTAAATTTTAATGAGTCTAGTTCTCTAGTATTTTTTTTTAATGAGTTATGATAATTTGTATTAATAATTGTTCTTTTTGTTTTGCCATTCATTAAAACGGAAATGAATTAATTATAATGAGAAATTCATGAACGAAACTGAAGTTTGGAAACCGAGTTTTCAAGTGAATTTGTCAAAATAAATGTTTGAAGCTATTGATTATCAAGTAATTAATAAATTAACAAAATTTTTAGAGAAAAAATTTTGTTTTTTTGTAAATAAATTAGCAATAATTTTGAAAACTTTGTTTATAATTTAAATATAAATTTAATTTTCCCGCGGTTTATAATTCAAAAATTTTATGATTTATAAATAAGGGACAGGGGAGGCAAGATGGGCCTTTGAAAAAAATTTCAAAATTTAATTAATTTTATCTAATTTTAGTTTTCAATAAAATTTTTGACCCCAATGTACTCTAGTGGTAAAAAAAAAATTTAATATCGGGCAGAATGAGCCACACTAAAAAATTTTAATTATTGCAAATTAAAAATTCATTTATTAAAATTTGAAGTGGCCCAAATTACCCCATGATTTCCATAATGCCTTTTTATACTTAGAAAAAAATCAGCGACCCGTTTTGCCCATGGTAATTTGAACTATTAAAAAAAATTGAATGGCCATTTGACTTCGCCCTCTTATATTTAAACGAAATATTAAATTTTTTTGATAAAATACATATATATAGTTAATATTCAAATGTATATATAAAAATTACCTTCTGTAAGCTGGAGCATATTTATAGTAAGGTGGTGGATGCGGATGTGGATGTGGATAAGTCGGCGGATAACACAGCTCCTGATACTGCGGCGGAGTGCCATAGTATTGAGGACAGTAGGCTCTGTAGAAGCCACCACCTGCTGAAAAAACAATAAAGTACATCCAACTTAAATTAGTCTCGTTAGCACAAGCATTCTCTCAACATTGCGCTGTTATATACCAGAATACTTCCGTACGGCATAACTACACAAGTTTATTAAGCTCGTTAAAGCTGTGGGAAGACAAAAGATTTAAAAAGAACAAAAAAAATAATGATAATAATAATCAAGATCATGACCAAGAGTAAAATAAAAATAAAAATAAAAATAAAAGTTGAGGAGTAGGATAAAAAAAAAAAAAAACATTTGCTCACTGGGGACAATTGACGTGGATGGAATCGCTGAGCTTGCTAGTCTTGAATCCGTTTTACGATACGAACGCCATGAATTACCTGTGCTGTTGGTGCCACCGGAAGTAGTCGATGTTGCCACCAGGTCGTCTGAGCTCTCGGAATTTTGGGGCGGCGTGGGCGTCGGTTCCGGTGGCGGGCCTTTTATTGGCGGCAACGTGGGTGGATGCTGAATTAGCGGACCTGCCGGTTGATAATAACCTGTAATCAAATCATTTAATTATTATTATTTTGATTATTACTCATTATTCATCATTAAATTAAATACACGTATATATACATATATATATAGAGAGATTTAATATTGCGCGGCGGCGGTTATTTACGAGCATGTGTAGGATAAATATATACACGGCGACAAATATTGAAGGTGTTATTAATAATGTGGGTTAATTGGGTTGGGATATTTAACAAGGGTTTAATTGAAACAAAATAATCAATGTCAATGTCTAACACTCAATTATGTCAATGTGTAATCTGTAAACATTGTGGGGGGTTGTGGGTATTTACGTTTATTGATACATAGGGGACGTTTATTAACTTATGAGGGATTTACAAATTTCATTTGCTAATACTATAATGAGTCATTATTTAATTAACTGCCGACGTATCATTAATAATTATAATTTAATTTTTATAGACTTGATATTTTATATTTTCTATCAGCAGTTTAAAAATTTTGAGTACTAGACTTAATGAAATTTTGAGATTATTTTCATTTTTGATAATTTTTTTCTGATGGAAAAAATTAATTTCTGGCCTATGGTATCATTTTTGGGGAAAATGACCAGGGCTCAATTTTTTTGACCCGGACATCAGTTCTATGAAAGTTGGAATAAATCCCGTTATGGAAAAATGGTCGTTGAAATTTATCTAAACTAAATTTAAAAAGTTTTTTACTTAAATTTAAAAATTTTTCAGTTCAATAACAGAAGAAATGTAAAAATTACTTCTTCTATTGAATTTAAAATTTTATCTTGACTGAAAAATTAAATATCTGCATTATAAAAGTTGCATACTACTGCATACTTAATAAAACTCAATCGGATTTTTTTATTGAAATATTAATGACCAATTTTCAAGCGACATTAGCTGATGTAAAATTAAAAATAAATTGCAGCAGCAATAAACCTCTATTGTAACCCAATTAAAAAATTTCCATGTAAATTTCGATTATTTAAAAAATTTACCGAAAACCAAGATCGATAAATGAATTTATCGACAAGCCAACTCAGGTAGAGAAGTTTGTGCAGCGTAAGCTCGAACACGAACAAGTTGATGAATTTAGTGATGACCATTAAGAGAAATCAGAGTAAATAAATTAGTCTTTAGTCCGAAAATTAGAGCAAATTAACGTTTTGACTTTGAGCCATGTAATGAAAAGTTTGTTTGTTCTAATCAAGTTTTCCTTATTCTCAGGTCTATATCCAGAAGTAGAACCTATATATCCTATAATCATAGTATCAGTAGTTAGACTACTGTGCTGGTACAAGTTAGATAGCATTGCATAAAGCTTAAAAGGCGACTTACTGCTCCTACTGCATATATATCCCTCTATCTCCACCTCCTGACCCTCCTACATCTGCACATCTATCCTCCGATTCTATTCCTCAACACTCTACTCTTTTCATCGTACGAATCCCAGCGCTTATTTCAGCTGGTGTAAGTAAACCGTACGTAGCCATCACAGAGTTTACACCAGTGTAGACTTTACTATAGATAAGAGTAATATAACACAAGCAAACTGAGCTAAGACTGAGTTGAGTAGAGTAGAGTAGAGTAGAGGTAAAGGCAAAGGCCGTTGGCCGGGATAGTCTCGCGTTAGTACGCGGGCACGTGGGCCGTTGGTTCGACTGTCCGTATTTGCCGCCAGTGAAAGGAGACAGAGCACTTGTAGAAAAGACCGAGATATATGAAGAATAAAAAAAAAATCAGCTGAAAAGAGTTTAAATTAAAGAGTAAAACAAGAAAGAGGAGAATGAGGAGGAGGTTAACGAGTATCCAGATCCAGCGCTGCTACTTTTATTCTACTGCATGCGATGAGAATCCTTCGGATAACTTTGCGCACCAAGGGAAATTCTCGGCTTCATTGATACTTTAAATACTTTCAATTTAATTGAGACATTATTTGCTTCTATTTATTTTTATTTTATTTATTTAGAGCAGATTTTTTTTTTGACGTTAACATCGCAGATTTTTTGCGAGTATTTTTAGAACTGATTATTAGACGTATGAAGCTCTTTTCAAACAGATATGAATGTATGTGTGTATATATATGTGGATGTATGAGAAAATTGAGAGCATGAGTTGGAACCGTAACGGCTCGATGGACTCGGTCAACTCTCATGCTTTACTTGGTAGAAAGAGATCAACTATCTGAACGGTTGGATGCTTTTAACGGATCTAAGGATGCCTTGGCTTTCTTTGTGTTTATAAAAATATTTTATTACTGTTAAATGTTTTTGCAGATAAAGAAAATAATAACGAGTAACAGTTATTAAGTTACTTATATTTTTTAAAGATTCGCTCAAGAGAGGGCTCGCGATTTTAAAAAAGTTATTAAACAACTTGAAAACTCGTGAAAAGAAGTTTTAAGCCTTTGTTCAGTACAGAAATAGTTCATTGAAAATCGGGTGTAGGTGATAAGGAAATCGGAAAAATTACAATTTTGAATTGTAGTTAGAAAAATTTATTTTATTTTGGACACGCGTTCAAAGAAAAATAAATTTAAAGATCTGCTGATAATTTTATTTTTAATAGTCGCGCCGCGGAAAAAGTCTGCGTCTGTTTTATTTCTACCCTTGCTCGGATCACTCATATGTCTGTTGAATTTATACTTTTACAAGAGCAAACTTTAATCAGTATTCAAATATTAAACCTGTTTTGAAAAAAGCTGAATTTTATTGTTCTATTGATTACTCAGTCGCTGATTAAATTTTTCCCGCTCTCGACTGATTAAAAATTAAAAATTAAAAATTCTCAAATATCGTGAATAATTTTACTGCCTGCTAATTCATTGATACAATAAAAGTCTGATAAATTGACAGTAATAATAATCTAAATGCACTTAACACCTGAATAATTAAATGATGAGAGCTAAATGTTTAAACATGAGATATCAAATATCTCATCTAGAAATTTCCACCCAAGCATTATCTAAAATGTATATATAATATAATATATAATATATATGTATACTAAGTGTATTAACTATCCCAGTAGATTAGCTTGGCCTATTTGCTTACGAAGGATAAAGGGAGGTCGAGAGTGAGGGTGAGAAAGGGGTCAGAGATAGAGAAGAAGAGTAAGAGGGAATATAATAAGCGGGAACGGGGATGGGAACGGGAACGGGATAAATACATATATCGTAACGATGCGCCCCCACAGCAAAATGTCAAAATCGATCGGACTCATGACCACAAGCGTTACCAGGCCACTATAACTATACAACAGTGATCGATTGCCGCAGCACACTCCAATTATGAATTGGATAATTCGATTCGATCAATCTAAAACTGATGGCATATACGACAGCAAACCGGCGCCGAATGTCAACCTCTCTCTGTTATACATTTTTTTTTATTTTATTTTATTTTTTTTTCATATATTCATGTTTATTTCAATGGTTTATTTACATGGCTTTGGCTACTGTTTTTATTTCTCAAAGCTCGAGTTAAACTTCCACGCTCTGTGTCTTTTTTTTTTTTTTTATTCTCGTCTTCTCTAAGGATAGAGATTGTCGGGGATTATTGCATGGGGAGATTCGACCTCGGGGATGGCAATGAGGCCGATTTACCTTGTATTGCGGAGGAGTTGTCGAGGTGACAGTGTTTTGTAGCGAAGGTACCGAACGGTAGTCAAGTTGTCGTAGGAGTCAAGGACCCTGGACTCGAACACGACCTCCGGTCTACGTGTGTCGGGTTGTAAATATATATATATATGTATATATATATTATATTATATGTTTTATAAAATGTAGTGGTGAGTGTAGAGCATGTGGTGTGCGGTTTTGCTGCCGTTTTTTTCGATTCGTCACTTCACTTGTAAGATGGTATTTTATGAGAGATATAAGTTAAGTGTTGAAACATTTTATGGGATTTTATCCCGATAGGTGAGAGTTCGATGTGGGATTTTTTCTTTTTTGGAGAACAAATCATGCTCATGATTTTATAGAGTCTATCAATGGAAACTTTTGTTTATTAACGTAGTTACAGTATTAATTATCGATAATGTTTACAATATTCGTAATTACGAATTTGTAAATATGATTTTGATTCTTTGTATTAAAGTTACTCGTAAACTATCGAGTTTACAAGAAAATATATAGAGAGCTTTTTTATAGGAAATTTAATTCTCTACAAAAAAGATTTCAATAAATTTTTATGTAACTTCAATAGTTAATGAGTTATCTTGATTGAGAGAGTACTCGATCTATAAATTTGAAAAATCAAAAAGTTTTTTTTTAAAACTTTAATCTTTAAATTGAAATTTTGGCTAAACTACTGTCGATACGATAAAAATATCTGAATGCAATTTTACAGAGAATTTAATTCTCTACAAAAAAGACTCTTATGACTTTTTACGTAAATTCAATAGTTAGGTATTAATTTAAATTTTGAGCAAAAAAAAATTAATTTTTTCAAACACGATTTCTCTTCAGTACTCATGTAATTTAAAAACGTACATACTTTCCGCAAAACTAATTAACGAGCTAATTATATAAATATGAAGGAACATCAATAAAAAATTTTAATGCAACATAATTAATTTTTAAAATAAATTAAAACCAGCTAAAAAATATTATATTTGTAATTATAAAATCTTTTATTAAAAACCGGTTTTTAATTTAAATACGCGGTGTAAACAACCTCAACAAATAATAATTACTCATTTAACTCACAAGACCAGCAAATAAAAAAAAATCAGTCAATTAGAAATATTTTCAATAATTTACTGCATCCTTAATATCAAATTAAAGTCTTCATATCAAATATCAAGTATCAAAAACATTAAACATAATACAAGTCATACATCCGATATTTTTATTTATATTTCCCTCCTTTTTTTCAAAATTTTCCTCAATGATTTGACCTCTTACATTACCCGCGATCTCAAAAGGTGAATGCACTTTTCGTCATCTCGGTTAATTTTTGCCCGCTAAGACCAAATTTCGTCTCAAAAAATTTTAAGTGTCAAAATTTTTTTATTTACCCCCATCTTTAACTTCTTTACCTCTTTCGCCTTCTTGTGACTTTTATTCAAACATGATTATATCCATCATTATTTCTTATGTTCGTCAACATTGCGATCTCGCCACTCACCACCGGAGCTCAAAGTATTTCGAAGGTAATAAATCCTCATGACCTTCAAACAAGTACATATATGTATACATATACACATATGTATCCTTATTTTATCTTCCTTGTCATGAGAGTACTCAGTACGAATGTTCAGTAATCCAACATCTGAACAAACGAACAAACGCATGTGCTTTCTTTTAATTTCATTGGTCACGATGACTTCTAACCGCATCGCGGGGTCCCGTTTTCGCTTCCGCCTTTGGGTTTGCGGTAATGTAAGACATCCAATGTCATTTCTCTTTTATATAATTTTATTTTCTTTCTCATTTACTTTAATTTTATTCTACTTAATTTGGTTTTTATATTTTAATTAGTGAAATTTGTTTTTTTTTTTTTTTTTTTTTTCCATTAAAATCTCAGGTCGTTATTTTATTTTTTCGAGTATTTGAAATAGTGTTTTTTAGTCAAGCTCTTAATTTATAATTGCGAGCAGTGTATCGATGTGCGTCATGTCCATTCGCGCGGAATTTTCATGGAAAAGAGGTCGAATCGCGGTATTATATATATACAGCAGAGTACTGCCAGGGACGATATAGAAAGTGCTAAATCAACCGCTTACTGGAGATAATTGGCGCTAGCGATTTATTAACGCGGATGACACAGTCAATTCAGTGTTTAATTTTTTCCCATTCGTTTTTAACAAGAAAAATTTTTTAATTACTTTTTTCCATTTTTTTTTTCAACCTACAAATAAAAAATGACTAGTAAACTCGTATGTGTGATAGCATTTCCTACAGTTTGAGTACTCACACCCATATGTTTGCTCGGCATGAAAATTTTCGAAAAATTTGAAAAAATATGTACTATTTTTTTTGAAATTATTTTTACTGTACTGCCGATGTGATTCCGAGTAAAATGAGTACCCACATGAATATATTTTAACCAACACAGTTTCAAAGTGACCGTCTTACAACTAATTAGTAAATTAATCAGATAATTAAATTTTTTTCGTAGCCTATCGTTGTTGGTGCTCATTTTACGTGGAATTTTGTCTACTATTCAGAAATGACATTAATTTTGTATAAAAAATTATTTAGAAAAAAAAAATCAAATTAATTTTTGAATGGAGTAAAAAAAATCAGAAGCAGTTTTTAATTTTCATTTTGTAATCTAGGCAAAGTATTAAATCGTATTCTTTTTAATCTCGTACTTGAAATTGTATAGGCGTAAGAAAAGATAATAATAATAATAATACGACGACCCGCTTAGTACTATTGGCGTTCGCCAGCAACCGAGTAACCTCAATCGTCGAGATTTGTTCGAACATGCCCTCACACTGAGTATAATCCTCAGTGTTCTAGCAGCAATCTAGGCTAGTTGCGATCCTTAGTTAATGCTCTAAACGATGCTACACACAGTCAATATATATGGATATATTTTCACATACAATACCCATAGAAATTATTTAATACTTCCCTTCATTTGAATAAAAAAAGGGATAAAAAACTATTAAACTGTGTACCTGTGTAATGTAAACGAAGAGGATTTGCTTGAAAATTCTCTTTGGATAGTTTCGATGATAGCGAAAAAGGCGTGAAAGCTATTCTGAAAGCTAATATATATACATATATATGTATACAGACACATACGAAATAAACGCGAGTAATCTCTGTATCCCACACGCGCAAACTACTATATGGTTCAATTGTGTCAGAATATGGTCGATATTAACCAGGCTCTGTTATATTCAAGTTGGGATATGCTCATCGCCCGACAACCAACTACCGACAACCGACAACCAACCGTATCCATATCTACATAAACCTGTAACCACGTTTATATATCATCGCGACACACTACTTGCTCATCGTTGATCATGGATAACAAAATGCCAGAACCAATAAGCTTAACAACGATATTATAATCCACATTACGCATATTTCCGTCATCAAGACAATAAGAGTATTATACACTTGGCTCGCTTGTGTTATAACAAATTACCTATTTAAATTCACGGATTTATAAATTATTTTATACTAAAGTTAAACAAGTCCTCTATTAATTATCGATGTAAAAAAATGGGAGGGGGGTTCAATATTTTTTTTCTCGAGTTCTACTTTTTTTAACTCCGATCTGTCAAAATGACCCAGGTATAAAAAGATAAAAAATAAAAAACGGGGTAATGTGGGTTCCGATAAAAAAATTAAAAAATTGCCGAATCAGGAGATTTTTTTTTTAATTTATGGGTAACCCATTTTGCCCATCTCCCTTAAGGACATGAAATAAATTTGATAAAATATTTCAATTATTCTTGTGAGAGTTAAAATAAGTTTAATTAAATAATTCGCAAAGGAAAAATTAATTCCTCAAGACTGAGTGTCGTCTCGGAATGCTGATAGTTTTCAAGCTCATAGTTTTCAATAAGGAACATAAAGGACATATATACCTCGAGCTCTAGTTCTATATCGTAGACTACAGTTAAGGTTCAGGGATAGCAGAGCAAAGAGGTAAAAGCCCCGAGGGGCCGAGAATCGAGTCCGGAATGTGTCGTCGTCTCAGTAGCAGTATCTTACCAATGAAATCTTCAGTTTCAGTTACAGTTGGCCTTATTAGACTTTTATATAAAAGTTTCCCGGTAACTTTAAAAACTGTGTTGATTCTCTTAACAACTTTATTTTTTCATTCACTCCAACTTAACCCACCGGCCAAAAGTTTCTCTAAACTCTCAAGTTAAACACTTTTTTCGCTGACTATTTACTGACGTACCGTGAGAGTAATAGCCCGTGTATGTGATATACAGCAGGATTTTTTGGAATCACGGCCAACATACTCCTGGAAGGCATTTTAAATGGGACCATGAGTGTGATTCGCCAAAGCATTCCTACTTCTGTACATATGTATATGCAGATATTTGTCGTAAACTAAAAATAACGATTCTATTTAAAGAATAAAATAAATGTGTGCTGAGAGAGAAAAGAGAGGAAGGTCAAGGCGTGCTAGAAATGAACGGATGTTTCCAAGGAAAAATCTCTCATTTACAACCTACTCTTGTGTATGATCACATGCCGCGCCCTTTATGATAATTTATAAATATAATACATTGTCGTAAGTCATCAAAACATCTTGGCCATCAGCTATCGGCCATCGGCCATTAGTTACACGGCGCGAAAAAAAAATCTTGAAAAGAGAAGGGAAATATTCGTGATTAAAAAATTCACTTTATTGATGATCAGCAGAATATATTTTTGTCTCAAAAATCTATTATTATTATTATTATAAAAAAAAATTATTATGCCGCGAATCTTTACATCGACGTCCTGAGGGAAACTTTTTAAATTCGCAGTTTTAACAAAATGAGTTTTCAATATTTTCTGGTAGCAATTGTTGTAACACATATTGTCTGTTTGGTAACATGGGTGTGAAAATAAATCGCAATTTTTTTTTTATCAATCCGGAGTTGAAAATTTAAAAATGGAGCGAGAGTTTGCTACTGAAGATGTCAATTTTCTGAGTGAAAAAAATTTTTTTTACCCGAATTAGGAAAAATAATTATCAGCTTTCTTAAGTAAAATTTGTGATTGATTAAAAAAATTAATTAGGCCGGTAGTTTATTATCTCAACTTTTTTTCGCTGTGTAGAAAGAGTTTGTTTACAAGAAAATAAATATCTTTAATCCATATGTTTAGAAGCAAATGATTGCAGTGGGTTATATTCGTAGGAATAAATTCATTGGTTCTCTTATATTACTTATACTCGTCTACTTTCTCCAGTGAAATGCCAACTGGTTGGCACTCGAGAGATTACCGTGTGTACAGAGAGCTTCGTGTAGAGTAGCCGATTTATATGTCGGGTGAGTTGCTTTTGCCGTTTGCCTGCACACATACACCTTTCGGCCAATTAAGCTGCTGCGATACGACCGGGAACGGGCAACGGGCTTTTATATTCTACTAGTGTATATATTTAAGTGACTGTGGTAGTATCAGAATAAGTACTGGTACTAGTATCACTACTGGTACTAGTTTCAGACTGTGCTCTATTCTATAACCCCGGTCTAGTCGCTTTATACTCTTCTATTTCCCGGTTCCCACTAAGCAAAATCCCGGAAATCCCTACGAATTTCCCTCTGCTCTTGTCTGCGAACTACCGCCGGTATAAACTTTTATTTGGGAATCGCCAGACTGCTAAATTGCTTACCTATGCAACTTATTTAGGTTTTTTTTATTTTATTTTATTTGCTGTATGAACACGGAACCCTTGAAAAAAATATGCGAAAATAACCGAGTTATTAATTTCATATTTTTTAATTTAACTTTCAGTGGATATTTTTTTTTAATTGATTTTTAATATTTTTCTGGACTCTTTTATGAAGTTACCGGTAATTAGGCAGCATATTTTTAATTTAAACTTTTTATTTAATTAATTAATTTTCAAAAAATTTTGCCGCGAAAAAGTAACAAAATTTTTATTTTCGAGTTTTTGTAAAAAAAAATTTTTTAATGAAGCCGCACTAGTTTATGTGTCAAACTTAATACATATGAGTAAATTTAATGTAAAATGTAATTAAAAATCATTTCATAATTAAAAAATATTTAAATGTGAATTTTATTTAAAAATAAAAATTTATATAAGCTCTTTTGAAATGATACTCGACTCGAGAGTCTTATAAATGAACTTATAATTTTTGTTCAGTATTAAAAAAAATAATAAAATATTTTTTTTATCACCAATTTAATACACTTTTAAAACCAAAACTTTTTGACTGTCATAACATAATATTCTTATCTTAATGTTTATGGCAAACAAGATAAGTACAGCGATCACGCTTACGATTATTATAATAGTATAAAAGTATTTAATCGTGATTTGAAATCACGTTTCCGCGGAATAGAGACTAAGTAATAAGTAATAAAAAATAATATAAAATAGGAAATAAGAAATTGAAGCCGTCTTTAGAAACACAGGTATGATCTGAGCTTCTTTCTATCCAGATGGTCTAGGGCAGCATAGAATAGTTTTTAAGAAAAGTTTTGTCGGATAAGTATCACACGGGGTATTGAGGTGGAAATTAAAGAGCTCGGCTCAACTTGAGTCAAACCAGCGCACGATGTTGTAAAACGGTAACGAGCTTCACTCACACTTATTTGATATACATATCCATATATATGTATATGTGTATATGACTAGCACTTGAGGGAGTTTATAACGACACCTGGCACGTGACTCGCCAGGGAACGCATTTACTAGAACGACGTGTGGTATATGCTGTAGTAGACACTGAGAGCTATAGGATGAGCATTAAACCGCGACTAAATGTATTATGCATGTATGTATACTTGTAGATAAAATACTACAGCGTAACTCGAGTGAAAATGAGCCAACTTGACAACAGGTTTTACTTTTAAATTATTATTATTAATTTTTTATTTTATTTTTAATTAATTAATTAATTTTATATTTCAAACACTAGGCATTTATGTAACAACAATTATCGCGATTAATAAAAATAATTATCTAGGGATTTTTAGATACAAGAGGCTGCGCACGACTGGATGCCAAGGGAATAAATTTTTTATATTGCTCGTAATTACTGCAGACAATTTTTTAAATGAATCTGTAATTTTTTTTTTTATTTTGAAAAAAAATTTTGGGGCAAAACGGACATCAAAAATTTTTTTCATTTCATTAAATTTTTCCCATTTTACCCCGGGCATTTCGTATCACTTAAAAATTTTAATAAAAAATTTCCTGATGAAAAAAAAATTGATTTTTATTTGAAAAATTTTTATAGAGCAAAATTTTGAATACGAAATTTACAGAAAAACCACAACGTGAACGTTATGTAAACTTTGTAAATTTTTTGCTCGTTAATCATTGCTATTATTATTATTATTATTAATTTTTAATGATAGTTTACGGTTCGCAAAGATAATTGTTTAGGTTTGTATTAAATAAAATTATTTAACGACTTAAAATCATGACGTGGCAAAGGTGCGTTGAGCGGTGATCCGCGTTAGCTTCCGCGAATACGAGGTACTAACCTGGGAGGTATATAATAACAATAATAATAATAATGGTAATAACGGAAGGCACCTTCGTGCAGCAGCAGCATCAGCGTGAAAATTACCTCGTAGTAAGTAGGCGGCCAGCATCATGTCCTTCAATTGCGGTAGATACAGGCCGTTTAGCAGCCCGTAGTTTGCATAGTCGATGCTCGAGTTTTGACTACAGTTTAATCCATTTATATTGAGGTAATTTAATTGATGGAGCGATGATAAGTGACACGGGTGACTTAATCCGTGATCCTGAGGCACTTGACGCTCACCCAGAAGTTCGCATATTTTACAGTGGCTTTTTGTCATTTTTATTCAACACCCAGCTTTTAGTTTATACTTTATTATTATTATTTATTTGTTCAGTTTGTTTGTTTGTTTACTGGAATTTTAAGTTTAATTAATAGCTAAAGAGACTAATCGATTTAGTTTTAGTTTTTTCGTTATTGATTGTTCTCGCTGAAACGTGCAAGAAACTTTGGCTGAGTATCAAGACAGAAATTCGTTAAAAGTTTATAGGTCTCTCGTTTTGTTAACGTTTTCTTCAATCACCCAACCCGTGTTGGGATCGTTACAAAGCACCATCACAATCTCTATCTTTATTTTTTTTATTTACTTTTTTAGTTTCGCGCTCGCTCGGTCTTTCGTTTTATCACTGGGATCAATAACTCCGAGCATAAGAGTTGACTTGGAAGACTAAAAGTTAAATATTAAATTGTCCGAGTACGTTCGCCAAAAAATTTAATCAACTGAAAATGTTAATTAAATTACTCACTTTTTAAATAAAAAATCATTTTCTTAAATTTCAATTAATAATTTGATTTTTTTCTTATTTGTAAACAAAATATCAAAATATATTTTATATTTTAAAAATATGTAATAAAGTTATATAGTAGTAAAATAGTAGTCATATATATTTAATAGTATAGTAGATAATAAAACGATGAAATACTTGAGTCAGCAAATACGATAAGACATTCGATGTCTTACTTATACTTGATTTTATATTTATATATATATATGTATGTATGTGTGGGTGTGTGAAGAGATTAAGTATAAAGTAGTAGAGATTATTTTCCATCTCTATTTGGTCTTTGTTTCGTTTTCACGGCAAGTTATCCGCGTGTTCATGGCGGTCGTAAAAAATAGGTTGGCTTTCTCATGAACGGAATGACGTAGAAAACCGCGAGAAAAGAGGTGAAAAATAAAAAAAAAGGCAAGTGCTAGTAGTATAGGTATAAGTATAAGGTTAAGGTGGTGATGGTGATGGAGGTGAAAAGGGAAAAAGGATTGAAAGAGCACACGGCAAACGGCGGCGCCTGAGTAGACGAGACGCAATAAAGAAAGTCCTCGATTGTATGGGAGCGAAAGAGCTGAGAGTCGATCGGTTTCGGGATAGGAATCGTGATTCGAGTGCACGTCGTGTCTAGATCGCTTGAGTACGTGGTATTTTAGTGCGCGAAAATTGCCTCTTATCTTTAAATTTTTACCATTCTTTCGGATCATTTTTATATTTAACTCTAATACGTGCGAACTAATAACACTCCCTTTATTGTTTATGATCTTTATGATCCTCTATGCACTTTAATTATTTTTTTTATTTACTTAAAAAAAAGTTGTTTGTTAAACTTTACGTTTTTTTGAATGAATTTTTTACAGAGTTTGTATTTGAAAAAAAAGTTATCAATGTGTTAATAAATATAATCTTATTTAAATGCGTCATGAAACACAACAATGACTGGACAGCAAAGGGAAACGGACTTTTCAATCTCTACAGTATTACTACCCTCGGTAGTCGTAATATTACCGAGGACAAAGTTTTTATCGTACGAGAACTGATAAGCTGCCCTGCAGTCTGTCCTGAGTCACACTTCCGGTCTTTCTAAATCACGTATGACATTTTCTCAATGGTAAAAAAAAATCAAAATGGATTCCATACGAATAAATATAATAGACGTCAACAAAATTCATATTATTTTTATGAAATTTTTTTTTATATCAATCATTTTTATAGAAAATGAGTAAAAAAAATTTCTTGTGACAATTAAAAGTAATATTCAAATAAAACACTTTCTATTAAAATGGCTGAAACTTTGAAAATTTTCAATTTATCGATTTCTTCAATCAGACATTTTTTGTAGACCACAAAATTTTCTACAAAATTTTCCTCTGACTTTTTTATCTAATGTCAAAATTTCCGCTCCAAAACGTCTATTCCTGTATTTCAAATAATGGAGGTCCGAAATTTGGAGCAAAATTTCGAAATGACGACTAAGGGCTGCAACGATAGTAAATTTTTTTTCCTGTGTACTGAATAACTTTTCGCGATCATAAAAAATTTCGCTAAAAAATGACAGTGTAATATATTCATATATATTAAAAGTGTTGACTCGAATATGATGTAACAGCGATTATATACACTATTAAAACGTATTAAATAAATGTATGCAAGTAAAACTAAGCTGAGCAGAATGTAATGTATGTATAGTTAATAAAAGAACGTCGAGACCAATGTAACATTAAATAATAATGATAATAAAATATAAATAAACTCGAATGTATAGGACTGGATGTATAGTAAAGACGTAAGACGTAGTATGTAACAAAGAAACACATACAAGTGCCATGAGGAAAAATCGATACTCGATTGTGCACGGACACGGTGTTTGTATTCCATCTTTCGGACACACGTGACACGTGACGCCCGATACCGTGAATAATATAATAATATATATGCTTACGTTAATTTACCGACGTGACGTGTTTAGCACGAGACAGTCAGTTACAGTCATAGTAAAACCGGTGAAGGTTAAAAAACATAACAACATAACATAACAAATATTAATAATAATAAAAGAGACGTGTGTAGTGAGGCGAAAAATATTTAACGTAGATCACGGCGAAAAAAACACAGAATAGTAAACAAATTACGTAAGTCCTGATTCTTAGGTCAAGTTGAAGGAACAAAATACGGTAGTCAGTCGGTAAATTTTTACGTCC
Organism: Microplitis deprimator; assembly: GCA_964016945.1. Lineage (NCBI taxonomy): Eukaryota > Metazoa > Arthropoda > Insecta > Hymenoptera > Braconidae > Microplitis > Microplitis deprimator. The sequence continues at coordinate 15,134,080 of OZ024714.1, read as the reverse complement.
GTCTTTTCTTTACTTGTTTATTTTTTTTTTACGTGCCGGTAAGAATTTTTTCTATTTTCTATCCCCACATCTTGTCAGTGTCCTGTGCGACCACTCCGACCGCACTGATTTGTGGGTTTCGACCTTCATTTTCCTCTCTATCCTCCATTTTCACCGTCGACTTATTTTTCGTCTCTAGTCTTTTAAATTTTACACACCCAGTATTTATTAAAAAAAAAAAAAAATATTATTTTACTTTATTCATAAATTTTTTTTAATTCATTTCGTGACTGAGTCTGGTGACACAAAAAAATTTGATGAAAGGAAATTTTTACACAATTTTTTTTAAAAGAGTAGATTATGAAACATTTATTAAAGTCGGAATAATTAAAATGTTTCTAAGTTTATTTAAATGAAAATGTTGTCATAAGAATGTGGATGTATATGGATGTGAATGCATATGTGTAATTACGGACGGTGAATAAACTTTAGTATAAACAGCACTTTGATAGGTTGATATTCATTAGGATGGGAGTACATCGTATCAACATTAAATATGTCATTTGAATATATTATTATTATATGTATAGTTACATTTATTTATGATAAAATAGCTTGTATGGAGCTATCAATGTTAGAATTTATTTAAATGAGAGCAGATGAGCGGACAGTGAGTAGGAGAGAGTGAGAGAGAGAGATAATCTGCTGCGAGCGGCGAATAGCGAGAGTACACGTGTATCTATTCATAGCTAATCGACAATTTGCATTATTGGTGTATTAATAATTTGTATATGATAACAAATGTTAACGTCAACACAATTAATCTGTTATGTGACGTCATTACTTTACTGCTAAATCCTTTATAATCCGGTCTCTTTATTTCCGCAGGTATGCTTTTATATTTCATGTGTAGTTTGTACTTTTAAAATTTTTTTTTTTGTCGGCATCTAATTGGCCAGAGTCGAGTTCTGAAAATTTTTTTCAAAATTCCATGGCCTTTTTTTTTTTTTTGAGTAATTTTATAATTAGTAATTTTTGTAAAAAAAATCGTGGCTCAAAATTTTGTAAATATTAAAAAAAAAATTTTTTTAGTCAATTTAACATGATACTGAATTTGGCTGACGTCTACTGATTTTCAAATTCTTAAAAAACGATCAATTATAAAAAAAAAAATATTTCAAAAAATTGCACTTATAGATGTTTTAATTTTCTACATGTGCATATTTTTAGATTTTTTTTTTTTTGTAATTAATTAGTAGAAAAAAAAAATTTTTAATTGTTAATTGTCTGCCAACTTCAGGATCGTAATTTAATGAGTGTTGATAGTATTCTGTACTAAAAGGAAAGTCTACATGATAAAAATCTAATCAGTAAAAAAATCCGGGATAATTCATATTAATTGATATTTATAAATTAATATAAAGTAGTAATAAAAAAAAAATTATTAGTGTTTTGAAATATTAATGGGGAAATCAAATTACTTATAAATGTTAGCTTGGGTAACTTTGGCCTGGCGGGGAAATTTGTCCACAGAAATAATATTAGGCTCTAATAATTTTTTTTTTATCCGCGTAATTAACAAGTGGGTTAAATTGGGAAAATATTAAATGTTACGACAAAAGTAACGACACGATTTAATTGACTTTGGAAAATTGAATGAACCGATTGCCAAAATTCTGTAAATTTTTTTTTCGTAAAAATTTTGGATTTTCGAACTTTGTAAAATCGGCATTCATATATTTTTTTGAAATGCACTTTTTTATACTTATGGAAAATTAATTTACTCCGATTTATTTTAAAAATATGACATTTAAATTGTCAACAAAAAATCAAGGTATGAATTCAACATAAGAATAAAAATAATCAGTAAATCATATCCCGGAATCTAATTGAGTAATGACGTCGCTGTTATTTTCGGATACCCCGTAGGTTTTACAACTCGCACTTGTTGCTTCATATATATAACGTGATTAAAATCGTGCACCTCTGCGAGGTTAATTTACACAATTACTCGTTTCCAAATAAAAATTACTCCAAGTTTAAGCTCTCGCACCCCATAGTTATATAAACATTAACCGCATTTATATAAATATAAATATTTATATAAACACTTATTGGCCAACAACTAACCGAACAAATAAATATATAAACAAACAAGCAAACAAACAGAAACTTCTACCAGCGACACTCAGTAACTCATTACAACAATCACTCAACGCGTTTAAATAATTGATAATTAAATTTAAAAAAAACTAGGCAAAATAAATATATAAATAGTACGCAAGTTTAAAACGTCGTTGTGACACGCCGCGTAGCGCGCATTTGACGTCGTTCTCCTCGTTGTAACTCGTGCGATCTCGTCTTTTGCTTTCTCACTACTATAAACACCGTTTATATATATATTTATATATATATTCATCCTCAATACACAACTACATTACACAAGTCACGTCTCTGTCTGGTGTATAGTAACCGCGAGTTCTTGTCTGATCGGTAAGTAGGCGGCGAAAACGCTCGATTTCGGAGCACTGAATCAGACGATACTACTTATACACATACTTATATAAGTTTCACATATATACATATATATATATGCATATACACACATACATATATGTATATATGTATAAAGTAGTAGGGAAGAAGACGTGACTAGACGGTGATTGTGGACAAGTAGAAAGAGTGTAACATATATATATGTATATACATATATATAAGTAGTATAGAAGTACACGCGCTGACTTGGAGGATCACGATTCGACTGCGTACAATCCCGACAAGTTCTGCAGCTATACTTGCTCACTTTAACACACTCTTACATGCATATATACTTAAACACTTTACTAAATATGTATATATATGTATACATGTGGATGTATGTATGTATGATGAGTGTAATGCGCACAAATTCTCCTGCTTTTACCATCATTGCCAACCACTCACTGTAACACATACTTAAATTTATTTATTTTTTTTATTTTATTTGGCTTTTTTCTTTCACTAATTAACTACTCTGGGAGTCTATCGATCGCACATAAGGATGAAGATGAGGATGAGGATTTGGATCGAGTATCGACAATACTGCGGATGTTAAATCTTTTATTTAGACTGAGATAAAAAAATCTGCCATTCAATAGTCTATTAACTCGTTTAGTTTACTATGTATGTATGGATGGATGTGTGGATGTGTACATTATGTATAGGATTTTTTTGTATAGGATTTTATTTATTTTTTGTGCAATGGTTTTAGTTGTTTTGCTGGTTTTTTTCGTTATTGAGTTAATAACTGTTTTCCCGTTCGTCAGTCTATGGTACTAGTGTAATGGGTTTTTAGTTAAATACTCGGTTTCAGCTGCCAGAATGTTCACTTGTGGTTATAAATTTTTTTTTTTTTTTTTATTATTATTGTCTGCAGGCACTTGAGTTGCTATTTTTATCTCGTGTAATTCAATGACAATATCATTTAGTTAATTTAATTTTTTTTTTATACTAATTAATGTCCAGTTTCGTTCGCTGTAAACTCAACGAGAATATGCAAATATCGGAGCTGCTGAAATTTATTCAAAGGTGAATAAAAGATCAATTACAACTCATTAGATCTCAATTGTTCGCTTTTTTCTCAAAAAAATATTAGAATTCAAAAATAAAAGTCGCTACTGGACCGATGATCAAAATTTCGCGGTCAAATACAAAATTCAAAATTTTTCTAATCAATTTTACTTCTGAGTCAGGATAATTGTCTGATCTACAAGAAAGTCTGACATTCAATAATCTGTAGTTCAAAATTTTCAAATTTCATATACAAAATGAACCAAAATTTTTATTTTCAAAATTTGGGATCTTTCGTTTCGATCCAGACCCAAGTCTTTACTTCCAATCCATAGCCTTCATTTAAAATAAAATTTCCACAAAAATATATGATTTACACATATATTTTCCATAAATCATAAATCACATACTTGACCCTTTTTCACAGTTGACTCACTGTTAGAAATCTATCAAATAAATCTTCAAAAAAAAAAAAAGAAAATGAAATCAACCCTTCAAATTAGTAATTTAGTAATAGGGGCAACTAAAGCTCAGGTGGATTTGAAGCGAGCAAGAGATTACAAAGGATAATATTGAATTAATGTATTAGTGAATTAATTTCAGTAAGCCGACGTCAAACCTCTATATCAATATATATCCTGGTTGTTTATCACAGGAATATATTAAACTTGCATTGAGATAGTTTCTGCTGGTTCAACTGGTAGTAAAACGTGATTGTTGATTTCCATATGATATTATTACCATGATTATTGTTGTTATTGGTGATATTGGTACTGGTCTAACATATGATGGAGATATGAGAAGTAAAGAGCAACAGGGTATGTGCGATGAGTGTCATTGGAATAAACACGCAAGGCAAGGTCAACAACGAGCGAGTAGAGCCGCTGAAACCGCGCGGTGGAGAGTAGAGACGATAGAGACTACATCAGTATAGTTGTTACATTATATATATAGGAGGATAAAGCGTTTGGTTGAGAGACAGCAAGACCACATACACCACACACTAAGCACGTTAAACGTCGCAATACAACATAACATGAGCAAGCTGACTCTTTATTCTACTGCTCTGCGCATCTGCGTACGTGCTGTTTACGATCTCGTTGTCGGGCTACGTGCGTTTTGTCTTTTTACCACCACCTACGTGGTACTATCTAACAGCAGTGCAAGACCCACTCTGTACATCGGTACATTATATATGTACTGTATAGTTACTACTACTATTATTTAATTTGTTCATATGTTGAAGCTGCTCATTTTTCAGAGCTTTCATTTTCTATTAGGAATTTCATTAATAAACCTGATTAATGCTTCGTATGATAAATCTTTTAAAGCTGTCTGATATGATTCAATGATTCTGTAATTAATTTTAGTTGTATCAAGGATTTTTTATCTCTGATTAAACCTGTTTGTTATTTTTTTTACTGGATTGTAAATTTACGATTTATTAATAAATTATACATAATAATGATAATTATTATTATTATTATTATTATTGTGTATGGGTATTTTGACCCTTCTTACGGTATTTTTTTCAATTTAATTTTAAAAGTATACGATTTTGGCGTATTTTAGTCGATTGTAAAATTTTAGGAAATATATGGAGAGTTTTGGGATTTTTTTATCTGATTTTGGACACTCAGAATTTTTCTAATTTTTCTAGTCTGTTGTAGAATTTCAAGAAACGTCTCAGTGAATTTTGAGATTTTTAGGAAATTTTCTGAGTTTAGAATTTTCTCAAGGATCTAAAATTTTTTTAACTTTTTGGGTCTAGAGTTTTTTGAGCGAACTTGAAAAGTTTAAAAATTTTTTGATGTACTATTGGGATTTTATTTTTCACTTGATGCAAAAGAGAAAAATGTAAGAAATAATTAATAGCTGTCAGAATTCTGGAAACTTTATCAAAAGTAGTGTCAGATAAGAAATTGGAATTTTTCTCAAATTTCTTAAATTTCAGTACTTAGTTTGAAAAAAAAGTAAAATTATAAATACAGGAATTCATTTAAATTTATGTTATCAGAAACCCTTAAGATTTTTTTTTAACACAAACTTCCAGTTTAACGAGTTGTACTCAATGTCAGCGACTATTAATTAATTAATTTAAATACAGATTTTAAAATCACTAAAATCTAAACTGATCACTTCGCCGCGATGATCTACCGGTTCAATTACTCCTTAATTACTATCCTCTAACGTACATTACCAATCAATTATTTCAATGTTTTAATTGCAAAAAAAAAAAAAAAGATACCTTTAGCTCAACCGGTTCCCTTAATTTAAAACTACAAAATCACATTCACTACAAAATGGCTGAAGAAAAATTGGAATAATAAATTAAAATTTTTTTGATTTAAAAAAAAATGCAGTGAAAAATTTTTATTAAAAAATTAATCAAAAACTTTTAATTACAATTTTTTTTTTAACTCAATGCAGATAAGAGTTATACATAATAAGAAAAAAATATTATAGGTATAGTTCATATATATATATACCTATATATATATATATATATATATATATATATATATATATATATATATATATATATTAGAAAAAAAAGTAATTCTAGTTAAAAAGGTGTGTAAAAGTAAAACTAATTAATTCAACCGTACAAAATATGCATGTTTTTGAGGTCTCATTTGTTATACTTGCTATGAGATACTAAAAGTTTCTTATACATCTCGCAGCTATCTCATATATATATATATATATATATATATATATATATATATATGTTTTTTGTCTATTTTCCGTTGTCTGTGCGAGTTCACATTTACACAGTATTTTATATACTATATAATACATAGTACATAATATATATATATATATATATATATAAGTTACGAGTCTCTGCATGGGACATGATAACGCAGATTAATTTACAAATGTTGAAATATACTTATATATTTATACAATACATACATATAAACACACAATTTTTTTTCAGCCATACATTTTTTATTTCGTTAATTTATATAACTTTCTCACAATTTCTTATCGTAATGCATATGCGTCATTCTTGTACTCGTACTCATTTGCACATTCACATTTTGACCTATCTTTTTTTTTTTTTCTTTTTCCTTTTTCTTATAACAAACATTATACTCAGCTGAATAATGCTTTACTTTCTTTTTTGTTTATCAATAAAGGACCGGTTTTTCTCACGTTGCTTAATTTTAAACCAATATAATAAACACTCTTTTTTTTTCTTTGTAAAAAAAAATATTCATTATTGTCGAAATTCGTGAGAAATAAATTTTTATTGTGCTTTATTTATGTATCTATAGAAGCGCAGTAGATAAAAATAATATGGCGTGCAATGTTATAGATAAAAGCTACCCGCGAATATGGGAGATGAAAAATTTATAAAAAAACTCGTGTAATCGATATGTGAGATTGGATCCATATTGAATACTGAATAACCTTATCGAGTACACGAACACGTACTACGTCCATTGGTTACATCTTGAGATAAACTTGCATATAATCCACATACATACATACATACATGTAATGTATATCGACATGTATAGGCTGTAGCTGCGTCAATGCATTTATTTTTTGCAGACCGTTAAGTGTAACATGTTAACAATCTCTATACGCATCTACGACTGAACTATTCCTTTAGAATTGTAGAGACCCGCGAAAAATATTAGACGATTCAGCAGAATGTACACTTACAGAAAATCGTCTTGAGTTAATTTTTATCATAATAAGAATTATTTTCCCTTCACTGTAAAAAATCGAAAGTGAAATTGGAGTGATTACAGATTTTATTTAAATCCGAATTCACTTTCTCACTCGGAGTTTTGGAGTAAAAAAATTTACTCCGCCTATGAAGTAAATAGGGAGTTTGTTCTTTCAACAGAGTGATCTAGATTTCATTTAAATCTGCATTTACTCCAATTTGAAGTATTAATATTAACCCTAATCGGTTGAACATGGGTCGTTTGTCGAAATATTCTATTATAAACAGCCTAGACGCTTCCGAATTTTTATGAAAATGTTTATTGAAAAAGAGATTTTCGGGGATGGTAATAACTCTATCGCATAGTTAGAAGTCCAAAGAAGACCTATGAATTTATTCAGATTTTTCCTTATAGAATACCATAGTTAAATAAGCGGCGGCCGCTAATGACCCATGTTCAACATTTACGGGTTCTGAAAACAGCGAGATCGAGTTAGGGTTAAAATAAACTCCCTTTCGGAGAAAATTTCACTCCGGATTTAATTCTAGTTCACTCCGTAAATTTTTTGAGGTATAAAAAGACAGTTACATATTTATCCACTCAAAAATTAATATTGAACAAGAAAATGTGATTTATTTTACTTCTCTGCTTCTAAATGTCAATTCCGAATGATCCGTTTCTGCGAAATGAATTTAAATTTTTAAACGAATTAAATTTCACTCAATAAATAAATTCTAATTGTAACAAATCAATACATTAAATGTCACTTTCTGTCCAATATTGAAAGACATTACATGCAAAAATAATTCATTTCATTCGTACTTGCTCCAGTTCTTTAAAAAATCTACTAAAACATAAAAATTAAATTTTCTTTCTCGAAATCTAATTTATAATTTATCTCATTAATTATTACTGCCATCAAAGATATTAAAAATGAATTTTGAATAGTTACATGAAAAATATTTACTCATATAATCTGGTTAAAAAATTTTCACACAAAAATCACTTGAAAAAAAAAAAAATAAAACAGTAAAAGTTGGAAAACATACATGCGGTTTGTGTTAATTCAACCAAAAAAAAATTCAACGGTACATATCCTTTGACATATTCATACGAGCTATAACTCTGTGACATGATAAAATTTTTATACCTGTAAAGTTGATAAAATAAATATTCATAGAGTAGATGATGCTACAGAATAAATATCAGATAGTCTGCTGTTGGAAAAAATAATTTTTTCACTCTCAGTGAGCCTTGAAGATATAATTTGTAATCGTTGTAGATCCTAGTGATGTGTGACGTTTAAAATTCGGATGAAAGTATACATATATATATGTAAATATATATTATATACAGTAAACTCAACAAAACTCGATTCAAGCGCAGTCGGAAACTAATCAGGACTACATTGCTCCATTTTCACGAGCACAAGCACAACACATATATATATTACGAGTCCACAAATACGTTTACCGGCATGAGCACTCTGTTATATATGTACACAGGTAAATAGTTGACATACAGAGAAACCTTGCATTCTGTCCTATCAGGAAACAAGATTGTGTAGGGATTTTATTCATTGTGTTAGTGAGTGTGCTGTGCTATATCTATATAGGAATACATATCCCGAATGTAGAATGTGGAGCGCGCAACTACAACCGCCGGAAGAGAGTGAGATAGTTTTAGTCAACGAGTTATAGAACAAGACTATTATATAGACGTATATGTATAGGTGCAGGTATAGGTATAGGTGTCGGTATGATTTTATGTACATGTAATGTATGTATGAAATATGTGTGTGTAGTGACACCACACACAGTATCTAAAACTCTTTGCGATGCCACGCCGCAATGTCCCAATTCTGTATACCTATTTTTACTCATCTGCATTCGCTTTTTACATCCGTAATGGCAAACATCCTAACCACACGTATATTAACTATTTTTGTTTTTATTGAAAATGTGTTTGTCATATTAAATTTTTTTTTATTTTTGGTTACGTAGAAAAACATGAGAAATTGGCTTTTTTTTAAAAGTGATGTTTTATGAGACTTTTACATGATACTAGTTAGTCGACGTTTGATAATTTTTGAATTTTTTTTCAAAACAGTAGATCATGAAAAAAAATATTTGGAAAAATTGCACCGATAGTTTTTTTAATTTTCTACATGTGCATATTTTTACTTTTTTTTTAATTTTGTAATTCATATGGTGAAAAAAAATCGGAAAATTTTTGTCTGTTAACTTCTGCATCATACTTTTATTAATAATGAGAGTTAATTAAAAAATTAATAGAAAGGGGTAAGAAATAGCTCGTGAAATTTTTTTCTTAAGTTCAAATTGTAAGGGGCAAAATGGACTTCCAAAAAAAATGTATATATGTATAAAGATAACACAGGCATGGGTTATTTGGAGCACTGCGGAAATTTTAAAATTTGAAATTAGATAAAATTTTTATTCAAACGCTCGAAATTTTTTTTTTTTGCTGTCAGTCATATCGAGTACTTATCTGGGGATTTAAAAAAAACTATTGATATTATTTTTGAAGGGCCCGGATTACCCTTAATCTTTGTAGTAAATATTACTTAGAAATTAAAAAATTTCCATTTTGAAAGGGAAAGAAATTGTAAGAAAATTTATAAAAAAATTTTCCAGTAATTATTGATAAAAAAGATATATGATGTTTTATGTGGAAAATGTATGAAATTTATGACATTAATTTGTAATGGAATGAATAAATTTTTTAGCGAGCGAATTCATGAATGTAGTCTGTCAAACGGTTATGTTTTTATCGATATTATATCAACCGCAATAAAGTGGTTGTTATAAATAAATATACAATAAAAGATATTTGTGAGAGATATAATTTCCATAACTGCATACTAAATCAAGGTGAGAGTATCTCGACACATGTTACAGCTACACCTTTATGATGCCGAGAAAAAGTAGTAGCAAAAAATGATAAAATAAAGTTAAAAAAATCGAGCAACCCTCTCTTCGACTTGCGAATTGAATTCCCATGATTGAACGCTCGTGAGACTATAAGTACCTCGGAATAAAAAAAATTATAAAATTTATTCTGTGGCTTTTTAACTCGACCGCAGTTATTACTGTACTTATATATATATGAGTATCGATTTATTATATATTTTTTTATCAAGATGGTCTGCCACGATTTCCGGTTCTTTGATATCGCGCAGTTTCGGCAAGAAAAATTTTACCTGCACTCGCTCAAATTTAAATAATAAAAGTATTTAATATATTTATATACTAATTATTATTGAAGACTAAGAGTTTAAGGAAAAATAAAATTAAGCTTATCTACACTCGCTGTTTAAAACATTTCGTATCTACTTCGTGTGTTTAAATACTAGTTATTCTTATCTTAAATAAATTCTTTTATTAGAATATCCGGTTTTTAGAAAATTTATATAAATAATCATGATTTTCCTGTTTTATCATTTCTTTTTTTTTTCTTTATCAATAATAAATAACTCAATAGTCAAATGAAATTAAAAATAATTAATAAGTAAATTTATTTCATTCATAAATTAATTTTATTAAAAACTTCCTTACTTTCAATAATCATAATATTTTTTCCAATAACCAAATTTTGAAATCAACGAACGCACTAAAAATTTTTTTAGTAAAATTTGAAATTCGCGCCCTAAATAATTTTCGTCATAAATATTGACAGCTCATGGATTTTTAATTTTTTGGGTCTTCAATTTCCAGTCATTTGGAGAGGGGGGGGGGGGATAAATTGAAATTTCAAATCAGAAATATCATAAAAAATATTGTAGTCTTTTTTATTAATAATCTTATAAATATTCCATAGCAGACACAAAAAAGGACAAAGTTTTCGAATTCTAAATAGATAATAATTTTTATAAGTAGTGATGATTTATTATAAAAGAAGATAAATATGAAATAAAATATGTGTATCATAAAGAGAAATATTAATTTAATATCTTGAGAATTAATCTCTCAGGGGATCGTTTAAGAAAAAGTCGGCGCCATATTACCGAGTATTCAACTAATTGATTACATCCAGACGTACACAACAACAACAACAATAACGATAGCGACAGCGACAACAACATAAAGTATAATTATCATTATCATTATTCCGATATCAATCGGTTTATTGGATAAAAAAGAGTATCGAATTTTAAGTATCGGCAAGAACGGAACTCTAACTGAACAGAAAGAAATTACACGCCAGAAGCAGAAGCACAAGCTGTAAGCGCACAAGTATCTCAAGTATAACGTACACTTGAACGGGTAAGCTGGAGACACGAATTGGATACATTCTCCGGGGTTTCTTATACCTTTAAACCTCCAAACAGTCGTCGAGTTATCCGGCCGCGGTATTTGTAGATCACAAATACCGTATATACCGTATCGAGGAATGCTCAAGATAAATAACTCGATATATATATAATAACAGCCGACGTCAGCCGTCCAGCTTCACTTGTCCAACATAACGTTGTCGTCATCTTTCATCGTTTGTTCGTCTAATATTCACCACCAAGACCACACTTGTTATTCTGAACATTCAAACTATTCCATAAAGTTTCTTTAAATATCTACGTCATATTTGTCTACAGTTGCAACTGAATTTCGCTTGAGTTTACTCAACCAACGACGAAAATTATTTGAGAACAAACGTCAATGCCTTTCTTGACCTTTTGGTAAATTGACAAGTGTTGATTCTATCAGTTATATATTTATAATTATCGTAAATATTACGATAACGTTTTTTGGGTATAAAAATTTGGAGAAATTCAAAAAATTGCGCGAAAGAAATTACTCAGAAATTTTTGGAATTTTTGTAGAAATTTATGAAATATTTTCAAACTTCTTTAATAGAAAAAAGTGACATGCAAGAGTTGGATTCCATCCTTAAAGTTTTCTTTGGAATTTTATTCAAAAATTGACTGAAGTTATTAAAAAAAAAAAAAGAGTTTTCAAAATTTGGTTTGAAAAATGAAAATTCGGCGGTGAAATACATACGATAAATTATTTTCAACTACTCCAAATTTGAAATTCAAAATTATCTAAAAAAAGGTTTTCTCAAAATTTCATAATTTTTCAGCTCCATTTTGAATTTTTTCACGACAATCAATATAGTGATCAAATTTTAAAATAAACAAAAAGGCTCAAATCAGTATCAAAATTTTTCTCAAAGAGCCCATTTTGCCCCTTTCTTCACCAACTCAAAAAATATGAAAATTAGATTTATATGTAAATTTTTAACGAATAAAATATCTTGTGCCTTTCTAGATCACGAAACATAGACGATAAATAAAATTTCCATTTGTTTGAAAGAGCAAAGTTCAGAATATTATTTCAGTAAACTAAAAACCCAACCAACAAACAAGCAAACATATATCATTATCATTTAGATGTCTGAGAATTTTAACATTAAACTTTTCAAGGTCAATCCGTATATATATATAGACATTTGTTTTCTTTTCGTAACCATAGCAGTAATATCCCCGTAAGGAGATTTGATGTTCAACATAATATTCTTTGTCTCAAAGCTTGTGAACAAAGGATATTGGTTCTAACACACATATATGTTGTGTACGCTATAGGGAATGTAATGCCAGACATGGCAGGTCTTTCAGCGCGACTAGTTCCTCGAATCAATATGTATATACACACAAACACATAGATACGTTCATCTATATATCTATATGTCTATACCCTGTGCTAGAATATTCGTGCAGGTGCACAGTTACAGTAAACAGCATACAGCATGCAGCAGTAGGTAATTTCCACGATACGGTCCCTATTGATGCGTACGTTAAACGCATATGCAATGACGTCATGCCACAAGGGGAACCCGAAGTTTCATCTGGTTTATTTTATTTTTTTTCAAATATTCACAACACTCATGTCCTCTTTCTTCTCATATCCTTCAGTCCGCGTCTCGGATCAGAAAGAAGAAAAAAAAACGACCGATGATTTCACTATACCGTGATGTGAACAACCATTTTATAATACTATATTTGTCATTACGAGGAATGAAAAAAAACCACGTGCGCACGGTAAAATTGACCTTGCGTCGCCACTAATGATTAACACGCAAATATGCCAGCGTACATACATATTACACATTACACACGATACGAGTGTTTATGAAGCTGCTGACATGCGATATTGATAATTAATCACCCCTTGTTTTTATTCTGATAAATATTATTTTTTATCACACGAGATTTTTATCTGGCAAGCACATGGAGACGTCAATCGAGAATAAAAGTCTAGTGTACGTAATACATAAAGCTACCGTTGGGATGTTGATAAATTAGCTGCAGACAATCTGTTAACGGTAATAAACCTTGTGGAAAATCCGACATATTTTCATCCGTATATTTTTCATTATTTGTATTGAGCTGTGATGAAAAAGAATAGAATCTATTCCACTGTTCAATTTATATATATATTTTTTTAAAATGTATACTTGTCGTCTATATCTGTCTATGTCGATATATATTTGGATGAATGAGTAAAGGATAGAATATAGAGGATTTAGCAAATCTTGAAGTTTTTAAAAAAAGCCCATTTTGTTGTACCGTTGGCACGACGCCCGTACAACACAGATATCCACTTCCGATCGAGCGTTGCCGCCAATACGGCCCACAAACATATACAATATCGTTTTATACATCAACATTTGCTACCGGGCTGTGTTGCCACGCGGATCTATATTTTATTTATTTTTTTCAATACATATATACTTTAATGTATATAGATAGTTTATTATTATTATTATTATTATTATTATTTTTCTCACCTTCAAGGTGTATTATATCTTGTTATCTACGACAGTTTGCAGTAGTATACGATCAAGCTTTCCAGCGATTTTAAATTGCTCTTGTGATATATGTGTAAACGAGACCATAACACTATTTACAGTATTTTTTTTCCACATACATATCGTTACAAATAATGCATTACTTTATAAATAATACATACTAAATTCATTGTTCGATACCAACAAGTTATAGAAACTGTTATTTTATCAGTCTATTACTGAAGACCCTGAAGACGAAAGCAAAATCTAACCTCACTTTTTTCACAATTGAAGAATCGCCTGGTTTTGAATGATAACTTGATCAACTGTCAATTATCGAAAGCGATTTTGAGAGGTTCACAATTGTAATGACGGATAAAAAATAATTGAAAAATATTTGTAGAATAGTCTGGTTGCTAAATGGAACCAAAAGTCTCAGGCGAGCTGACTCGAGTAAGCAGATTTTACAATGACTTTCCAAGAGCAAAGTAGTTAATTATGAGAATATGGGGGAGGATAAATTGAATGTGGAATTATTCGCGTGACAGTGTATAGCACTGGTGATGTTTCGCTTCGTTCAAACTACGAGCAACATAAGGTGTTTTCTCCGGATTCATAACAATAACAACAACAACAACAACAACAAGACAAACAAGAACTAGAGAAATGTTGTCGATCTCTCTCGTCTCATTCTGATTGTTTCCTCGTCTGAACAAGACCATAGACGGGGTTACTACTTGCTCGTGCAGTAGAGTACATGCCAGAGGCCGGCTGGTCCCAAAGACGTTTTCACGAACAGAAGAAGCATCTGCCCGTTACCGCTGCTACACAGCTGCCAAATAACACAACCCAAGCTTTTACTTGCCTTCTCTCACCCTCTTATTCTTATATATACACACACTTAAATTTATATATATACATATATACACGAAACTCTTATCCCCCATTGGTTGCCACCGGATGCCTTATTTCTTTCCCTCATTCTGTTTAAAACTCCGTCTCCGTCTTTCTTCCATCCTCAAACCACCGCGTTCCTTTTCATTCTGTATTATTCTTTACCTTTTTTTCTGTTTCTTATTCTTGCTCGAGTGCATTCTCCGTCTATTTAATCCAAGTATCCCGCATCATCTCACTCATTCACTCACTCGCTCGTTTCTTCGTTCGTTCATTATTTCACAGTCCTGGTTTCGGTGGCCTTTCAGTCATACACTTTAAAAGCTATATATCCGTGTCCTTTTAAAAACCACCATCAACATCAACATCTACATCTACATCTACATCTACATCTAAATCTACATTAGTCTAGATGTAAATGTTGATGTAGGCTAACCCAGTACCCGGTATAGTACCCAGTTCCCAGTCAGCTCACTTTACTCTTTTGTCCATAATTCTCATCTCTGCGGTACGCTTTTGGGACACCAAATCCATCCCCTGATGTCGTCCTGGTATTATTCCTCCGATATGCCTTCGGGCGACCTACCGGCAACCCATACACCCATAGAGCACACTAAGCTCGTGCCACACGTATTTATCCGGGTATTCTGCCTACTCACTATCCACTGACTCGTGCCAGATACGATGAAATGCTTTTCTATAAACTTATACCTACCCAATAATAAAACTACCAAACTAAACCGTAAAAAAAATAAATTTTTCTACAACCGTGAGCGCGTATTGTGATTATCAGTGATCCGGATGATTTACTGCGGTAGAATTCGCTCGTGAGTCTCATTTCTGATGAGATTAGGACGTGACACATCAACATCTGCTTGTGCTCGTCCTGTTTTTGCTTCTACTCGCTACTATTCTGCCTCTGCCTCTGTCGCTGCCTTTCTACTTTACTTAAACACAGCAGATGATAATAATGCACAACTCCTATATTTTGTTTCTATCGTTACAACATACAACACACTAAATCCTGTTGTTATAAAGAACCCTTTTTGCTATTTTACTCTACTCGTGTTTTCGTGTTTTGGCTCATTAGTGATGTCATAATTCAAAAGGATACTTTACCAAGAGATTTTCTTGTCATGTTTAGTTACTATATCACTTTATTTATTAATCCTCCTAACTATCATTATTTATCGCTTTACATACATGTATTTTTTTTATGTTTTATACACAGTGAGATTACGCTTTCACTCTTCTTTTCACCATGAGCATGAGTTTTCGTCTTAATTCTAATATTTTGTCTATTAAGGGGGACCACATGAACCTCCAGTTTTCCAATCCAATCAAAACTGTAATTTTGGCAGGTCAAAAATCATCAAATTTTCCCGCGAAATTTCAAATTTTTTTAAAAACGCCGCCTTTTGTTAAATTTCTAGTTTTTTCTCAGCCCACGGGTCAAGGTACGAAAAATATCTTCTAGTTTAATAAACTTTTTGGTTTTTATTTTAATTCAGGCACTGTGAAGGTCGTTATCACTTATCACATCCAAAAATGTTATCTTGTACATTAAATTCCACTTTGAAACATTAAAACATTCCATGCCATAGTTTTCTTTGAAAAAATTACCAAAAATCATATTTTTTCGGGTAGTCACACTAGTGTTCCCCTTAACAATTGGCAATTAATGGCAAGCAGCCAAGACATCTAGACTCGAAACACGGAGTGTAAAATAATTTAAAGGTTTTTACATAGAGTTGGATTCCGAAAATAATTGGGGTAAAAATTGAAAAGCCGAGTGTTGAAAGTTAAGTGTTTTTAAAAAGTTTGTGAAAAGTAAGGTATGTATGGAGAAGTAATATAAAGGGTCGGTTGATTGCTTGGATACCGCTGAGTACACTAGATTTCCGGACACCATTGCCCATTACCCGGGCTTCGGGGTTTTGAGTCTGGGCTCTGGGCTCTATACTCACTTCTCTGTACTGGGTATAGTATGGAAGCTATATAATTGGCAAGCAACCTTGCTGTTGCAGACTCGTTGAAGGCATTCCACTGAGTACAAGAGATTAGAGTGCTTCTGGATTTTTAAATTGCGACACGCTGAGGCCACTGGACCAGAACGTTATCAGTATGCCGACATCGTTCTTATATTATGGAGCTAGAGCTGGCTTTTCCGAGATCCCCGTGGCTGATCGAGTTACTTCTTTAATCTTGTTTTACTTTTTTTATTTTTTTTTAGTTCCTTTTTATTTACCGTGTTAGCAATTTTTTTATTGCATCACCGATGTGGTAGATCTTTATAATTATGGTAATCAGGTTTGAATCATTGACAGTATGTTTAGATAAATATGTGTGGTTATAAAATCTGTATACAGCTATTTATATCAAATTACTATTTACATATATTATATATTTTTTCCTATTAATATTTATTTATTTTATATTAATATTTATACCCATTAAATTTTTTATTTTTTTAAATATTTAGTTTTTTTTTTTTTTGTGGCAAATATAATTTTTATTTTTAAATTCAGTTCTTGGTTTTAATTCGGTTGGAAATAATTTTTTTTTTATATATTTGTGTATTCATATTAATGACAAATATTCTGGTAAATTATAATGATTAAAGTTCTTTAAAAAAAATAATTTCAATAAAATGTAAATTAAAAGCTGATTTTTTTCGATAATGAAAACAGATTATAAAAAAAAAATTTTTTTCAGTTGCATAAAAATACTTTCTACAAATTTCTAGATACACGAGTAGAGTAACCTCGCCTGAGGATATTCCTCGTATATATTAAATGTTCGGTATGACGTCGGATTCTCAACAATCGAAGCATACGCCACAAAAAAACTAAAAAAAAATAACAAACAAAAAGTGGGTCGAGTCAAGGGAAAGTCAAGAGAAAAGAGTGTACAAGAGTTTAAAATGTTTCTATCTTTGTTAGAATAGCGAATTGTTCATAAGTTTACTCGAGCTCGAGCTCTTGCTCTTACATCCTCTTTTTATCTCAGTGAAGGTAAAGGTGTTAATTCACACCGAGAAATCAGCAATCTCAGTATTCGAGAGTTTTAACGCCTCGACATGTCGATTGGAAATTAAATATCTTAACAACCCATGTATCAGATCTCTTTCGCAAAATATACATCCCACTAAAAAAATATTTACCGAGATCATAAAAGTATAACACTTAAATTCCTCGTATATATAATGTATATACACAATATACATATATATACAACACGTTTTACGACAAATTAATTAAATCCATATTAATAATGTTATAAAATCCCTGTCAGCATATCAAAAACTCATGTTAATCCGGGTCTTTTGACGGCGCACGTCAAGACTTACTTACAGTAGTTTTAAATCGAAATTTAACGAGAGTATTTTTCTCACAAACTATTGAAAGAGCATACTCTGAGCAAGGTTATATTAAGCTGAGAATGAGTGTGAAGACAACGAAGATGCGAGAAAATAAAAGTAGCTGTTGCTTTTATATATATATATATACATATATAATATATAAATATATACCAACCGGTCCCTGTCTTATCTGCTTTTGCAACTTGTTTAAAACGCCCTGAAGTTTCAAATGCAAATGCATATCCTTCTCTCTTATTCACATTCTCTTTTACTCACTCCATCATCTCACTGTACATATATCTATATATACCCGTACAATATATACGTATATATATTTTTTTACCTACTCGTCTCCTTATGCTTCTCCTGATGCTCCAACGCTCCCATTTTGCACCAGGTTCTTTCGACAATATAACCGTTACACGAAGGATGTTTAACGCTCCAGAAAATTAGGGACATCCTGCCCAGCTTGGAATTGTTAAAAAATAAAAAAAAGTATTTTTGAATCTAGCGAGAGCGTCACGTGCATGTAAATTAAATGTTTAATCGCGAAATGGCTTAGAGAATAAAAAGTACCGGGAAAAGTTAAGAATAAAAAGAAAATGTTTGAATTACGTCATCGAGATTTTTAAACATTTATGGAAAATAAGAGAAAGATAGAGGAAAGAAAAAGAAAAAGGAGTGAAGGAACATCTGGATCGTATTTATTCCAGTGTCATTCCCTTGTCTTTTCTTAAATTCTTCCCTCTTGTTTCCGAAACCTTTTCCTTTATTCTTATTCCTTCCGCCCTCTTACATTAAGGCGCCTTCAAACAACTCGACACAAGCCTTTAGCGTTTTTGGCGTTTCTTTAAATTTGGGTACGACCCTTCTGTTCTGAGGCCACTGCATGGCTTCTCAATAATACAGTACATAGTTTAGCCTTTTAAAAGTATAGGCACCAAAAGTACGCACTTCGATATATTATCTCTATTCAACCCTATTTTTTAAAGCGGAAGGGTTTTACTTCCGGTTTGTTATAGTTTTTTATCGTTACTGTCACGTTTCTATTTCTATTCAATTTATTTTCAACACCTATATATATATATATTATTTATATAAGTAGCTATGTGTACTTTTCAGTCAATGTTAAATTTATTGGCGATTTATAAAGTTAGTATTAATAGCGGTATTGACAGTATTATATATTTAACAGCTTTATCTGACTGGTACATGACGACGTCAGCAATACAAATGCTAATTTTTTTTTATACCATTTTTTATTGAGGTAGTTTGTATAGATTTGAACGATTACTGGTGGGCACAATGGATGAATTGTATACACTGCGATTGATTTAGTACATTTTAATAGACTTGCCTCGTTATAAATCATAAATTTTAAAACCGGGTGTTAATCGTGTGATGAAAAAATATTTTTGACGCATCATAAAAAATTTATTTTGCAAAAAATAAAATACGGAGCATCATATTCAATATGGAGGCTTAGCTAAACTAAGAAATTTTTTTTCTGATTAAAATAATAATTTTTTTTTATCATCATGTATATATAGAATTACTTTTATATATATAAAATGAAAAGGAAATACTTCCTGTGTTAGATTTCGTGGATTGAAAGCAAAGCAGTTTAATGTCAGGGGTCAGAAAGGGTTTCCTCTAGTATTTCATCGACAAAGACAAACTTTACGCACATCACACATCGCACACATGTATCACATACAAAGTAACCTTTGGGATGGGGTAGCACACATTTCCATTGACGCAGCATTTCAGCCTACGCTTCAATGCTTCTCCGTATCCACCCTCGTTTTTTTTGCCATCTATGTATACATGTATATATATATATATATATATATATATATATATATATCAGCGCTTAGGTTTCCCATCTACGCACTTACACTATCCTCGGTCTCAGAACTCCCTGACACACCCCCATCGGATTCCCAACTGCGTCATTCGCCTGAGAATGTCCCAACATCCCTCAAGATATTGGATTCTCGTCTGCATCTACATCTATATATATATATACCCAACTTCAATCGGCCTATTCACACGGTTCTAAAATACACATAACAAATTTTCTTATATCTTTATTTTTATCACACACCAAACACCTCTTTTATCATTTAATCATTCAATTTATAAACATTAGAAAATTCAAACGTAGTTTTTTTTTTCTTTTTTTAAACTCAGGTGAACTGAAATTTATTATTTAATGCAACAATTAAATTAATTAAAAAAAGACTAAGTATAATATGACAATCTTATGACCTTGGCCTGGCTCAAACCACGTGACAAATAGTCAAGCGATATCATTTGTAATACGTACTATCTGAATATATATATATATATATATATATATATATATATATATTTATATGTATGTATGTGAAATTTATAGCGAGAGACAATGACAAGAATATATATATATATAACATATATTATTCATTTAAGTATAGTGTTAATTATCTCCTAATGTTTTATTTAAATATAAATCTTTCTCATTAATTGTTATTTTTACTCTATTTAATGAATACATATTTGAACTTGAAAAGAATTTGAACTTTTTGTCCTGTCAAAATTTTTGAAATTTTTGGGTCTGTCATAAATAGGGACAAGATTTTTGCATTATTTTTTAAATGAACGGTGTCAAATTTTTGATATTACGGCGAAAATATTGGTCTTATTAAAAAAGTTTTCGAACAAAAGTTGTAGGAAATTTAATTTTATAAAAAAAATGTCTCTTATGATTTTCGTATACGACCAATACTTTCACCGTAATTTAAAAATTAAGATTCATAATGAATGATTCAAAATTTTGTTATTTATAAAAATCTTAATTTTGAAATTATGGCTTTCTTATTAGTCCTAAGAAAAAATTATACAAGACATTTTTTTCAGAAAATTAAATTTCCTACAAATTTTGTTTGAAAACTTTTTTAATAAGATCAATATTTTTCCCGTAATATAAACAATTTGACATCATTAATTATTAATTGTTATTTTTAAATTAATGCAAAAATCATGGCCTAGTCATAAATTATTCAATCTACAAATTTTTCAAGAGGGTTCTGTATAAATCAGCAAATTTTTCCGACAAAATTTTGATGAAATGAAAATTTTTCGTATTAATTTAATTTATTGTCATTTTTACCCGAAAAATTTTTTTCTGATTTTGTGGATTATATATATGACATATTTTGCTATAAAATTTTTTAAATTAATTTTTTCATGCAAATGTCATAAAAGTTTTGAGTGAACTGAAAATTCTAATGAAAATAAGATAAATTTTTTTTAAATGTACATCAAATAATTTTGAACCGTGAGAGTAAAAAAAAAATGAAAAATGACAGCATAAAGTATTGAATTGTGTCTACATAAAATAATAACTGTTTTAAAATTAAATATCGTTATGTATTTATGGGGAACAGTGTGAAATATGAATACGGAAAGTAGATTGTTGTGGAAAATATTTATATAAGAAGATGTGAAAAGACAGTTCGAGTATTGTGCAGAGTATATAAAGATATATGTAAAATATATAATAATGTAATGTATAAAAGATCGAGTAGAGAGCGGGCGTGAATTTAGTGTTGAGTTTCGTGTTAACGGTTTTTAGCTCTTGAATTTCTCTCACGCTGTTACAACATACCGGGTCAATGTGTCTTGTATATTTAATGTTCTTTATTTTTTTTATTTTTATTTTTAGACACGAAAATTTCGAGTGAATTATATCAAGATAGACATTAGCTTAGTGGCGCGACAAAAAGTTTCGGAAAGTAAAAATAAGTCGGCAACCATCGAGTTAAATTGTCAAAGAAGTACTTAGTGCTTTCGGTGCATTGCGATGTCGGTACTGAATGCAACTACTGCAGTCGTTTTCTTGGGTTTTAGTGCTTTTTTTTTATCTTATTGCCGTAGTTAAGACAATGTCCATTTTTTTATTGCCATCTAATTCTCTCGTAACTTTTTTTTGTGTGACTTGAAAAGAGCGCGAATACGATAAAATTTGTATGATTTATTTTTCAACTGCGTTGTAGTCTAATTTGCAAAAAAAAAAATCGGTCTCAAAAGATTACAAAATTTTGATATCAGTAATTTTGGAAAATAAAAAAAAATTATTCTCCCGCGAAATTTGAATATATTCGTAATCAATGAGAAAATTTAAAATTTATTTAACGACTGTAGAAAATGGGTTGAAAACATGAAAAGTCACGCAAATTTAAATCGAGCTTTTTCCAATAATACCAAATTTAATCAGTCTAATTGGACAAAATTTTTCTTATGAAACATCGATTAGTAATTAAAATATGTGTTGAGTAAATAACTGAAAGCTAATTTATGTAAGATATTGAGAAATATTATACATGTATAAGAATATAAAATAATGTTAATAATAACTGGATGTCATAAATTGATGAATACTTGGTGATATCTGTACTGACACTATCCAGTATAGAAAATCTCTGACCCGTAGAATATTATGGACGTTGGAAATGCTCATTTGTATTCATAATGCCACTTTAAAATGTAGTCACAACTACACTAGATTATATATGACTATACATGTTTAGTTATATATATGTGTATGTAGACATGCAGTCAGTGTAGCAGAGTACTCTCGAGACTGCACTAGATACAATGTTTAACATGGTTATCATCTTTAAAATGCCGTACTCTTTTCAAAGTCAAAAATTATTTATTAACGTTAAAAAAACTAGAATAAGTTTAAACGTGACAAACTGATAGCCAATAGAGTGCAGAGAAATCTTTATCGTGTTATATATTTGTGTTGAGAGTAAGTACGAGAAAGAGTGAGGTATAAAACTGGAATTGATTCTCCGGCGTACTTTTTTTTCCCAGCTCATTTGAGATGTGAAGAGGGATCCGCGATTCTTCTCTTCAACTTGGCAGAACTCGCGATGTGGCTGAGTGTAGAGAAAGAAAGAGAGATAGAGAGAGAGAAAGAGAGAGGGTATGATACAGTAGGCCGGTTCCCGAATGGTTGCCGCGTTTTATTATGGAGTGAGACGCAATATCTCTACTGACAGCCAGTGGCTCTCAGCTGGTTTGCCTGCGTGAAAGTGCGCACCGCCATATCAACATTACACTTTTGTATATTTAATATATAAGACGTCATTTTGTAGCAACATTTATTTTAAATTATTTGGTTTTTACTACAAAAAAAAGGCATACTGACACTATTCTTAATGGGACTTTCAAAATTTTGCTCCAAATTTCGATCGAAATAATGAAATAAATAATTTTACGGCTGAAATTTTGACGTTACATGAAAAAGTTAAAGGACAATTTTGTAGAGAATTTCATGGCCTATAAAAAAGGTCTCATTGAACAAATTGATAAACTCCAAATTTGAAAAGTTTCAGGCATTTTAAAAAAACGTAAAAATGAATATTTTTTCAAAGTTCAAAATTTCTTGTACTACAAAAGTATATAGTAAATATATGATTCATGAGGTCAGAAAAATGTTTACGGATTTAAAAAAATCATGAAAATGTATGAAATAATTTCTTTTATTTTTATGGCGTTTTCAAAAATTTTCTGCGGCCTTTTAAACTTTTAATTGATGGCAAAAAAAAATATTATTTTTTTCTGAAAAAATATTTATATATATTTTGAGTATAGAATAAACAATACTTAAATAATAAATTAAGTGTCAGGCTGGTCAGTATAATAGATAGCATATGTGACACTAAACACCGAAAATGACAACTAGGACATTGAGTTGACGTCGACGACAAAGTGAAGGATAAAAATAAAAAAAAAAGTTGTGATCGGATGGGTCGGGTCCTCATCATCTACAGCTCTCGTCGCTCTACGGTTTAGTACGTGCTCAATAGGAACTTTCAGAGCTGCGGAATATACTCGTGGGTGTGCGGCAGTTTGCTACGGCGATGGAAAATAGCTGCGAGTTGTATAGAGTTGAGTTGCCGATCGATATAAAAAGGCCAGGTGACCACTGGTGCACGTGTTAAACTCGCGAGCTCTAGGAAATAATAAAAAAATTGTTTTTTTTTGCTGTCTAATCAAATAGTTGCATCGTGTGTCGTATGTTGCCGTACTCGTGCTGGATGACCGGGCTAAAAGCTTGGAATTTTATCAGCTATAAATTGCTGACGTGTTCAAATCGCTCCAATTGCTAAAAATATTAAATTTTACCGCGTGGTTTGAATATTGTTTACGTAGCTATGAAAATCATATTTGCTTCTTATTTTCTTATTGATGTGGAATTTATTTTTCTAACTTGTGTTATTTTATTTTTATTTTTATTTTTTTTTTTTTGTGCACGTGGGATATAAATATATATGTATTTTTGTCCGGAGATAGCAGAGCTAATCATGTCACGGCTAAGAATAAAAATAATCACAACTAATGACTAATTTTATTCCCCAACTCAATGTCTAGACTCTTTGACAATTCTACTTTACTTGGGTGGTGACTCATAATATTAATCGCATTTATATACAAGGGAGGGTTTTTAAAAACTTGTGGACTCAACGGCTCAGTGTCATTTAATGACGTGTTACCCGATACTTTTAATCGATTGATAATTATCAAATTTCAGTTTAAAAAAGGGTTCATATTTTTTTAATTAAAAAATATTTTATATCATGAATTAATTAATTAAAAGTTTGTGATGAATTTCAAAATTTTCATTATTAAATATTTTATTAGAAAATTTTTTTTATGCAAATTTATCAGTTCAGCACAAAGCCGTACGAAGAGTGATGATAAAATTTTATAAGGGATATTCGATAAGCATGACAAGAATTTTGATTTTTTGGAGTAAAATGGGCTTGGAAAAAAAAAATTTCGAGCTCATTTAGTGAACCGCAAAAAAATAATGATTTGGATGTTAAATGCATGCATTCTGTTAATTTTGTCATTATTCGGGTGTGAAAAAAAAAATTTCATGTAATTTATTTTTCCAAAATCAATTCTGCATCGAGTGTTTTTGACATGAACACAACTCTGAATAAAAATAATTGCAAAACCTGGTTATCTGAAATGCCAAATATTTAACAAGTGCAATTTTTCCACTGATGCAGAAAATTTAAGCACCGACCCATTCACCGGACCGGAGACCATTAATTTTTAACACCGTAATGTCCGTAGTGATATGTTAACAGAATTACATAACCGAGCGCAACAACTCATTAATAATACAAACATGCCATAAATATCAAGCATCGAAAAATTCCAATGGAAAAAAATTTCAATTTTAAAAATTTATCGCGCCCATTTTGCCCCCGTCTAAATATACAATCAATTATCAATTAAAGTTAAAAATAAAATATAAACAATAGAACTAACCTGCCAGAATCATATCGCGTTCGTGCTTCAACAATAAATCCAAAAATATATGAAACATATATATACGTATTATATATAAATATATCCAACAATAATATAATAATCAGTAGTATTATCTTGAAAACAAAATGCCGTAGCTGTTATCAGAAATGTTTCACGCTTCTTTAATCCTCTTGTTACCGTTTCCTTCCGTTTCACAGGAATTATCTTTTCGTAGCGCACGCGCGTGATTTACGAATTTTATTTTCCCGTTCACGTAAATACATAACATATATACAATCCTCCATATATATATAAATATATGTACACACAATATACAATATATAATGTACAATATACAATGCAGTGTGCTCTGTTATTTTTTTAATACACTATACACTTTTTTAAAATAAATCGACAGGGGTCATCAGTTACACGTGAATTTTATTCACCATCTATCGATTTATCGCCAATCGATCCTATTCGTGAAATATTTAAGCGTTTTATTCCAATACATCCGAACGTTCAAATAAACTACCTTTCATTTATTTATTTTTTTTAATCTCTTCTCTAATAAAAATTATTTATAATTTTTTTTTCACCCGATTGATAAAAGTTGCACCAATAATTGTTACTTATTCAAGTCAAGCAAAATAGTAAAGCGTTAGACAGAACAAAAGTTTCATTATTTATCGCTAAAAAAAAATTATTTATTTTCTAGTCTCTTTTAAAAAACGATGTTTCATTTAGATTCGTTTACTCTCTTTCACAAGCGAACGCAATCAGTTATGCAGCTAAATTCTCACGTTATTACTTCTCTTTAATGATCACCAGTAATTATTCACTTTTACGTTATTTTCCTCTTTGTACTTAAAACCCATTTACATTGTTTTCATTTTGCTTTACAAACTCAATACCTTTACCTTTTCCCTATTCCCCCAACACCAAAGTTATCCTCGAATCACGTGATGTCAAAAAACGTACATACAATAAAAGTAAAAAAAATGAAAAGAAAAAAAAAGCGTAAAGTGAATTTTAGTTACACTTTGCCACCTAAATCCACTTGCAGATTCTCAAAACGTGCTTTGAAATCCAAATGCTTGTATATCCAACGAAATCCTACAGTAGTCTTACACTGTGTTATCGTAAACATAGCGCATAACGTGTCAAAGTTCTTTGGTTTAGCTTTTTCTATGCACTTTAGTTGATAAAAAAATAGCGCAAACAGAACAAACTAAACTTTGTTCTTTTTTTTTAAACAAAGTACAGTTTAAAAAAAATTATCACTGCGCAACTTTGTTCAAAAACAAGTTACTCCACAATAAATTCCGCGAAACAATTGTTGAAAAGATAAGAATCGTTTTGAAAACAAAAATGAAAGCACGGTAGAATTAAAACAATTGCGTGAAATGTTTTCAGTGACGTCAGCGGCAATACGCCGGTCATGCAACGATGCAAATATCTGCATCAAAACATGTGACAAAATTTTGACATTCGGCGTCGTCACAACTCCGAAATAACTAAAGAAATCACATCACCGGCAATAAATCCCGGGTATGGTGTAACTATGGCAGTACTACGTGATAACACATGACGTAATAAAGATTAAATTTAACAACAACACACTTATTATTAAGTAGTAAAGTTTAATACTGTATGCCACGAGTAGTCAGCAGCGTTTTGTTTGGTACCCTTTTGCGCACACTTCTGGTTTCGGTATATACCGTAAACTGTGGATAGTATAGGACGCACATCAGGAACTCCCCGATTGTGATGTGCGCGCGCACACATTCGGAACAAGAAAATAAGGAGTAGTCTACGTCGTAGACTATACGACTTACACTTACAGATCATGCACTGAGGTACCAAGTTAACTGTAATGGTGATGGTGCACCAGTTGGTATGTCTTCCTCTTGCACCAATGGTTCTTCAGATACTGCTGTCTCATAATAATCTTCTCCATTTCACTTACTCCAATATCCATCAACTCATACTTATACTAATGCTGTCTCTGTTTGTGTCTCTGTCTCTGTCTGACTCCCACTTATTGTAATATTTCCTCCTTCTCGGTCTCCCTTTCTCATTCTATTGGTGTATTTCTGTCTTTCTTATTCTATACAGCATTTGTGTGACACTCATACCTTGGAGATTTGATAGTGTGTTACCACCAGCTTGACTGCGTAGTTATAATGTCAGTGTTTACATTCAAAAGAAGGGGATGTTTATAAGTATATGTATATGTATATATATGTGTATGTATGAACGGTCATAATGTGTTGATACTCGCATACAGGCGCGAGAAGTTGTGTGTGAACATGACAAGTAACGTCAGACACGTTCGGCGCCGTCTCCACGGGGACCACGAATTGTGTGTGTCATATGCATGTATGTATATACAAATGTATGATATTATGTGGATGTATTTTTGTGAAAATGTATGAGTTAAGGTATGAGAGAGCTGGCAATAGTCCGATGAAGGATAAAATTCCCCAAGTTGGATAAAGAGAGTGTTATTATTGCGCGCGCATATGACGCAGGGACGTACATTTTTGTTGGTGTTGATAATAAAATACTTGAGAACGAATTTTTAGGGCGCGAAATTAATGGGGGTTGGACGTTTTAGCGTTTAATCGAGTGGCTGTCTGGTGTTTTTATGGTGTGGGGCATAGCGAGGATCTATGGCATGAGAATAAGCGAAAAAGAATTAAGAGAAACGAGAAAACTATTGACAGGTGGGCTGGCCGACTGATCTGATGGTCAATTCATGCCGAGTTTAAGGCGATATTTTCGGGAACGGCTGATAAAACTGAATAATAATGTCCTTTTTTTATAAATAGTATTTGGGCTTACGGTATTGGGGCCGCGGGGTTTTCATTAAACATAAGTATTCAAATTGAAAGTCAAAGCTTATGTAATTTTATAAAACCTTAGGTGACTTGCTGAGGATCTTATAAAGTTAGTTCGAGTCTTAAAATGGAATTAAAACTCGGCATTGTTACAAAAAGTTATAGTTTGATGATTGAGTGATTAATTCGAAATTACGCGTCAGCGTCGCGAACCTCGGGAAAAACAAATAAAACAACAGAGTCAATGAAAGGGAATGAATGAAAGGACTTACCGTGTTGATGAGGAGCGCTGAATGCCGAGTGTCTTCTGGGTGACATGTTCGGATGAGTGGCCTGACTTCCTGGTGGCTGCATCGAGGATAAGGCCCCGAGGGGTGTATAGGACTTGCATGGCTGCTCCGGTTTCTATTTTAAAATAGATTAAGATACTACCGGTTATTATTATAACAGGATTACAACTTTTTTTATGTTTTAGGACATAAATAGAATAGAGAGCCATTGGGGAAAAAATAATTCAGATATACGGAGACCTAGATCCTGGATTATTACTCAAACCTCCGTAGATATAATTTATTCATAGAGCAAAGCCGAAATGATCTACGGATAAATTAGATCTAGGTTGATAAATCGGATTTGGCCGGATCTAAATTAATTTTTCCACGTTAGGTAAATAGATATTTAGTTTGGATGAAATTTGACGGTTTAATATAGTGACACAATTCCATTTGGAATCCTTTATCACCGTTGAAACATCCGAAAGGCGTACCTGCTCGTGAAGTTCAGCAGCCACAGCGGTTGCCGCAGTTTGCGTGTGGCTGGTTGAGCTGATTCTATATTGCATTCCAGCGATGCTACAGAAACCCTCGTGGTGGGTTGATCGGGTTTGATTAACATAGACACCTGCACATAGATGATAGTGAGAATTTGCTTTGGGATATGAGATCTGAGAGAGATGCTGTGCATTTACCCAAATTACTACGCAAATAATACACACGTATACAGAGAAATACATACGGTCGCATATGTGCGCATATATATAGATATAGATAAATAAACAAATACAATTAGTGAACCCGCAAGCGAACTAATACGACAATTACTTTATTAATTGAGGGTTAAACTAACCGGTGATTGTGACATCGGTATCCTGATTGACAATGACTACTTTTTTTGAAGCCTTCAGAGCTTCCTCTTCTTGCTTGGCTTTCCGTCTTTCGGCGGCAGTTTCTCCCGCGTCGCCGTGCTGCTTGCGTCGTTTTATGAACTCGACTTCCGAGGACTCGCTGGACGAGGATTCGGTAGACGATGAACTCTGGAGATGTTTTTCGTCCGAGTATGAGGCCGCGAGAATTGCTGATGCATTCAAACTAGCCATTCGCTTGCAGACTACCATATCCTTGAGATCCATCACCTCTTCAGGTTTTTTCCGTCTCACTGTTGAGTTTTTCTTTCTCCCGCGCTTAGCATTTTTAACTTCTGGATTGCGTGGTTGCTGTGATTGGGATTGCTGTGGGGGCTGCTCGTTGTTCGACTCGTCCTCGGAAGATGATGAGGACGAAGAGGAACACTCCATCATGTCCCAATGTTTCCCGCGAAGACCCGGTACATTCCTTAGATTTCTCTTAGCGACATTCTCCGACTCGGTTTTACTCGTCACTGTTGTGGTTTTTTTATTACTATTATCTTTTTCTTTACGTCCAGATTCCTCTTTATCCTCTTTAGCGGCTGGTGCAGTAGCAGTTGCTGTTGCTGATGACGATTTTTTAGCGACTTTATCTTTTTCAGGTTTCGGTTTACAGAAACCACCCAGATAAACGCCACCGGCTTCATTCTCGTACATACAGTGCACTTTAGCTAATGCGTTTAATGACGCAACGCGATGCCGTTTCGGTCCACTCCAGAACCCAAACAATCGCATTCTACGCGCCCGCTCTTCGTCCGTTGAATCTTCCTGGTCTTTTTTCTTCTTCTGACGATTGCGACGTGTCTCCAATTCGTTCTCATAATCTTCATCAGAGTCACCACAGCTCGACGAAGCTTCTTGACTCTCACTAGAATCATCATTTGACTTTTCAACCTTCAGATCAATTTTAAACGCACACTCATTTTCTTTTTTCGACGTTGCCTTGACACCACTCCCGCCAGTTTCTTCATTCTTGGGGCTTTGTTTAGTCACCGTTGTCGAGTCTGACGATGAAGAATCGTCGGAAGCGGAAGCGCAGGGCGAGGAAGCCGAGGAAGAACCACCAGTCTTGAGACAAACTTTTTCACAATTTTCCTCCTGTGATTTGTTTGATTTTACTGATTTCTTAGTCGCTTGTTTTTTGTTACTTGTTTTCGACTTTGATGGAGTTTTTAAAGACTTTTTTACATCTGAAGATTTCACTTGAAGACAACTACCACTACCATTACTACTCCCACTATTACTAGTACCATCACTAGCTGCGACACTGCAACAACTTTCTTCTTCGTCCTCCTTATCGTTACAAATTTCCTTTTTTATGCTCTCGTCGTCTTCTTCACTATTTAGTGGCTCTTCTTTCATCACTTTTTTACCGTCAACTACCATGTTAACTTTGTCCGCGCTCTCCTTCAACTCCATCTTCCTTCTATTAACTATTTTATCAGTTATCTTTTTAAGTTTTTCCCGCTTTAAAACAGCGTTATTCAATTTGCCATTTTTCGCTGGCAATTTGGCTTTCATCTGTTTCGCTAATTTTGGTTTTTTATTATTACTATCTTGATTATTTGTATCACTACTATTGTTACTATTATTACTAACTTTAGACTTAGCATTAGTTGGATTCTTTTTCTTTGTCTTGCTATTAACTAATAATTCTTCCTCATCCTCAACACTCAATGAATCATCTTTATCTTTAGACTTATTGACTAGTTTTAATTTTTTATCCGCCAATTTCTTAGTCCCCTCGACAGATTTTTTACCCAGCAGACAAGTTTTCTTACCAGCCGATTTCTTCGACCCGCTGTTGATATTTTTCGAATTCATTTCTTTTTTAACAGCAACAGCTTTTGATTTTTTACCAACGTCCTTATCTATTTTTTTACTCGAATCAACTTTCTTATCTTTGGTTAATTGATTTTTACCATTTTCTTTAGAATCTTTGCTGTTTACCAGCTTGCAGTCTTTCTTATTTTTATCATCCTTCACTTTATTATTTTTCTTAGTAACCAAATTTTGCGCACAACTTTTGTCGTCTGGATTTTTAACTTCATCTGTAATTATAACCGGAAGTGAAGTTAAACTCAAATCATTTTCCCCAGTTTCCGTTGAATCTTTACTTGAAATTTTCTTTTTGTCAATTTCGCATGATTTTTTCTTGCCATCAAAAACTTTTTCTGTCTTTATTTTCTCATCAGATTTATTATTTTTCTTTTTTTCGGCCCCGCAGTTACCGGATGTGCTGTTTAAGCTCAAATCCAATGAGCAATCATCGTCTTTGTCCATTTTCTCGTCGTCAGTTTCTATTTTCTTAACGTCCATTTCTTTGGGATTACACTTTTTTTTGTCATCTATCAGTTTTACGTCAACTTTATTCTTGGGATCAACTTTCTTACGTTTTTCAGTCGCTTTATCTTTTTTTTTATCACCGTCCCCTTTTTTAGTCTTGTCCGAAGAAGACGCAGAAGAGGATGATGACGGTGGTGACGAAGAGGAAGATAATAATTTCTTTGATTTTTTATCAGTTTTATTGTCGAGGGACAATTTATCAAGGACCTTACGCTTTTTGGCAACCGGTGGTGACTTTGGCGCCTTTTGCGAAACAATACCCTTCTTTTGTGGCTTCATTCCGTTTTCTCGCCTGGCCCTTCACATCTTTGGTGGAATTTTATTACACCACTTTATTGGTTTTATTTTTTAAATTATAAGCACTACCTGATTGCCATTTCCGGATTTTAATTTAATTCGTGAAAATATTTAATAAAATCAGGATAATATTTTTTTTAATGTTATCTGTAATTCAAACAAAAATATACATAAATAAAATTACTTCAATAATTATTTCTATACTATGGTTTAGGACAACAAAAGTAATTGAAACTTGACATTTATTTGATTTGAATTTCGCGAAAAAATTAACGTGGCAGAAACGGGTCTCTAATTAAATGCTACTACTTCATTACTGCAATTAACAAATTACACACATGGGGATTTTTTAAATTTCCATAATTTATATTTTTTTCTAGTGGAATTTTTTCATTTTAGAGTAGAAATTTGTTTTGCGGAACGAAAATTTTGAACATGTGAAATTTAAAAAGTATTTTTTTTTTAATGTGAGAAACATAATTTTTGCTCTGATAAATTTTTTTATATGAGAACTAAAAATGAAATGTTTAAAAAAAAAATATGAGTATAAAAATAAATACCATTCATTCTGATAAGTTTATCACTGAGTAATCGCACTATAATAAAACATTTTATTATTAAAAAAAAAAAAAATATTGACCTTCAGTAAGCCATCAAATTTATAAATTTTGCAATATACCGGTTAATCA
This sequence comes from Microplitis deprimator, assembly GCA_964016945.1. Taxonomy (NCBI): domain Eukaryota; kingdom Metazoa; phylum Arthropoda; class Insecta; order Hymenoptera; family Braconidae; genus Microplitis; species Microplitis deprimator. Next base: position 15,101,132 of record OZ024714.1, on the reverse strand, counting down.
ATTATATAATTATGAACCGATAATTATCTGCTCATTAATTGAATACCTCGGAAATTCTTGTCTGAGAATTTAACAGCGGAAATAGTGCAGTAAAATAAATCCAAAAATATTTAAAATAATTTTTCTTTTTTTAAATCGATTAGTTAATTAAATATACGTGAAGATCACGAACATTTCCGTTAGTAATTAAAATCCGTTCCATTTAAAGGGCTACTTAAAGTACCGTTAGTCAAAGTAAAATTGAGTATTAGTATAATTATCTTTTAATTCCTCATTAAAAATACAAGAATACTGAATTAATTAATAGGTTAATTTTTGATGACTAATTAAATTAATACTCGATCCGATAAAACTCAAGTTAAACAATTAACTAATTATCTGATTTATTATGAGCTATAAAAGTATAATTTTATAATCTCTCTGAAACTGAATAAGTGAAAATTTGTGATTTTCGCTAATTTACTTCTAAAGAGATGTCAAAATTATTGAAAATTTAATCAAAGCTTTTTTTTTTAATTTTTCACTTTAATGGGCGGGAATATATTTATATATGAATAACGAGTGTATTTTTCACAGGAGATCAAGTCAATTTTTTTAATTTTTTTATTTTATTGAAGAACTCTTTTATAAATTGTCTGTACAAATAATTCTACAGCAAATAAATATCAATTTAATTTAAAGGGACTTTTAAACTACCGTTAAATCCGCAGTGACGAAAAATCGTTTTATTGACAAATGGAGTCTTTGGCTTTTAATAAAATAGATAATTAATATAAACTATTTTCAAAAAAAATAAAATTCCTACTTCTCACATCCACAAGAAAAAAAAAAATTAAGTTGTCAAAATTTTCAAATACTTCTGGATATCGATTTTATAAAAATTTTTCTGAAATAGCATTTGATCCTCATTGAAAAAAAAAAATTATTTCAATCAACAAATTAATACTTTTAATGAAGTATGCAATCAATAGAAATTTTTAAAAAAAATTTACTGCAGTTACTATTTTTTAGTTCATTAATAAAAAAAATTAGTAGAAATAAAATTCAAATATTTTTGAAATCTATGCTAATAAAAAAATACTTGAAATTTTTTTTTCTTTTAAACCCAATTTTTTCAAGCTCTCAATTTCAAAATTAATTTTTAAAATAAAGTGTTAAAAATATTTTATTAAGGCAACTGAATATCATTTTAATGAAAAGGGACTTTTTAAATCCCTTTTTAATCCCTATCGAAATAAATAATCCTCTCAACTAGCAAATAACTTCATGTAATAAAATACATGGTCGATATAAATTCAACAAAACTCAAATTCATTAAATAATTAACACTTCATATTTAAATACTTTTGAAACCCACGAAAAAAAAAAACGATGATAAAAATAAATTTCTGTGAAGTAAATAAAAAAATTCTACATACTCGACTCACGATTTTACAACCACTCATATATAATTAACCATAAATAACACGTGAATTATTAATAACCATGAAAAATTTTACTCAAAGCCGCTAAATATCAATTTCATTCAAAGGGAATTTTGAAATACCATTCAATCCTCATTGAAACTTAAATTCTTTCAATCTAAAAGTGAATAAAATTCCAATAAAATATCCTATTGATAGAAATTCTTCATAACCGAAATTAATTACTGATCTATTGAATAATTAAAACTCAGTTAATTGAATCCTTTTAGATATATAAAAAAAAAATTGAGTATGTAATTACCAGTTCTCTTATATATTTATCAATTAATTAAATTTTCTCAAGACATATTTATAGACGGATTGATTTCTAATCTACTATAAGTTATTTTAAGTTCATAAATTTATTACATTTTTCAATAAAGTGAAGTAGAGCTTCCTAGTATTTTGCTCAAAATTTATGGTTTTTTTTTTTTTTGTGATATATTATCAATAATTGTAAGCAATAAATGAACGCCGAATTATTATAGAATCTAAAGAAAAAATTCTGAAATTTAAAAAAAATTTACAAAGGGCAATTTTTAAGGGCTAGATAATTTTACCTACAAAATCTATGTTGAAATTTTCCGAAAAACTTTTCTATTCAACTTTAATAACTTTTTCTTTACCAAATCATAAATAACTTTCAAAAATATTTCCCATGGTCATGAAACTCCCGTTTATTTAAAGGGCCAGTACCGTTACTAAAAATTCATAAATATCATGTCTATTTAAATTTAATTAAAATTAATTTGGCGATTAATTGACAAATCAGTTCATTAAAAATAATTTAATAATTCCCGTAAATCATAAATAAATAAATAAATAAAATAAAGCAATACAATAAAATAAAAATAATTTTCCCTCATTTCAAACAATAAAAAGTTACACAAATATTTAATAATTAATTACTCATATTAATTACAATTGATTAAAATAAACCGTTATAAATATAAATCTAAATAAAAGAAAAAATGAGAAAAAAAAATATCTGGAATCCATAGATGGCCACAAGTGTCTAACACGGACCTCTAATCAATGATCCTGAGTCTTTGACAAAATCAACCCTCGAGTAAACGGAGTAAATTTGCATACAAATAATTAAAAAGTAATTATTAAGTTTAAATTAATTACCTGAGTTATCACTTTTTCACTTACTCCATTCCACACGTACCCATATATTTATATGTATGTATATATATATGTGTGCGAGAGTGTATATATATATATATATATATGTGTAGATATATATATTAAATAAAATAATTTCTCACTTAAATCCAAGAAAATTCACTCGCGAGACACCACGCGTTGTTATTGTTATGATTGATAATTAAAATCTTTAACACAATTAATTAAAAAAAAATAATAACTAATTATTGTATAGTAATAAATATAAATAAGCAGTTAAATAATTATTAAGTTTATTGAAATAATATTAATTATAAAATGAGAGTTAACTTGAGACGTTATCATGACGGTACTGAATATTGTGTCCCAGCCCTTTTGCTAGAGCACCAACTAATCCGCCATTTTCTTTAATCGGACATCAGACCGATGATTACCAAGGACCTCTTTTAGTATTTTCTTGTATCCGTTTTACTCAAAAGCATACCTTAACACCACTAAATTCTACACCAACCGACAATCAGCATCAGCCCGCTGACAGTCGGTAAGATACTGCCAGTACACCAAACACCAACTAGCAATATTCTGCTCTGCATTATTCTCCTTTGCTTGTACATCATAATCATAATCAGAGGTGCTCATATATAAGGCAATACTAGGAATTTATATTGGTGTAGGTGAAACAGATTGCACAGAGAATGGTGTAAAGAGGTGTGGGTGCTGACATCTTGCAGTGGGAAATCCAACCTGGGAAAATTGACACAAATCAGCTGATTTTATTTTTGTTGGCTGGTGTTTTTGTTTAAGTAAACGTCAAAACATCGTTGGAACTTTTTTTGGAGTTATTTTATATTGTAATAATGTCGGGGAGTGAGTCTACTGAAGGGGATGAGGGAAGTGATAATTATTATTTGGAGTTATCGATAAATCCAGTGAGATTTGAATCACTTACTTGTGTTAATAATGTGTTTTTTGACGACTCTAAACACCAGGTATGTATTATTTTTTTTATTTTGGATTTTTGAATTTGAAAAAAAAAATATATGTATATATATTTTTTTGGTAATTACTACATTCAAATATTTATTTTAGTTTGTAGGATTACATTTTTAAATAATTATTTATGATAACTTCAAAAAATTGATTTTTTAAATCGGAGCAATATTTAAAAATTCTAATTATAGGCATTAACTAGAGGATTTAAAAAAAAAAAACAATAAATAATTTTGAATCTTCAATGGAAAAAAATTTTACTCCAAAATAAAGCATCCTCTTATATATTTATATAGATGTATATTTTGGTGGTTCATTTTGGAGCAAAATTTTTTAACGGTTAAAAAAAAATGGTCGTATATCGTAGACTATAAGTAAACTAATTAACTTTTATAATTATTATTATTAAATAACTGATGTATTAATTATATGTATGGAGGTATTTGCTGTAAGATCCGGAGGAATAACAACAGTAACTGGACCAAATGACGTATTTACATTTAAAATGGAAGACAAAGGCCAAGTGATATCAATTAAATTTTCAGCTGATATGAATATTTTAGCGATACAAAGAACATACACGTCCGTTGAGTTTGTAAATTATAACCCAGGCACTGGTCTAGGCACCGTCGAGTATTCTCAAGCCTGTAAAAGTAAAAATGCAACCATCCAAGGGTTCGTTTGGACCCATGGTAATGAAATTTTGCTAATAACCGATCATGGTGTTGAATTGTTTTCTGTAAGTGATTACTTTCATTGACTACCAGAGCATTCATTAGCAAAAAATTGTGAAGCAGAAAATTTATTTAAAATCTTTCAGGTAAATCCCGCGAAAAAAAATGTCAAAGCGCTGAAATCATTAAGTTTAGGGGTAAATTGGTACGTTTATTGTCCCAGAAGCAATATGATTTTATTATCATCCGGGACGATTGGCAATCAAATGCAGGCGTTGCATATCACACCTGGAAATTTACATAAAATAACTAAATTTGAAAGTAAGCAAATAAACTGAGCATTTTTTTTTTGCATAATTTAATTAAATAAAATTACTTGTGAATTTTTAGTGGAAGCGATTCCAGCAAAACCTGGAAAGTTGGCAGTTTCTGACAGAGACGTAGTACTGGCAGTACTCTACGGTACTCCGAGTATTATCGTTCTTCGGCATCAATATGAAGCTAATAAATCTATAAGTGCTTATGTTTGTGTTTATACTGTTCATAAGTAAGTGTAATATATTTATTTGAAGTAAGAGTATTCTATAAGTGTTATATTAATCCTATTATTTTTTTTAGAATGTTAACAATTAAAAAGAGTCATATATTAAAATTAGATTTACGAGGAAGATTTGCTATTAATGTTGTTGATAATCTTATTATTGTTCATCATCAAGCATCAAAGGTAATTTTATTATTTTTTATCAAAATAGAGTAAATAAAATGGAATAGTTTTATTAATTGATCGAGTGTCGACGACCCCCAATTATTGGATGAAAAATATTCAAATAAATTTCACTGAGAATATTCTTTAAATTCTTTTACAAAATAGTGAATTTCTGATTAATTCTGATAAAAAAAATCGGACCGAAATCAATAACTTCCCATTTTTTTGAAAATTTACAATTTTTTACGCGGGAAGTTTAAAAAATTTAAAAGAATTTATCAAAATATTAAAGAAGACGTTTACTCGGATGTTTATTCTATTCCCATGAAAAAAAATCACATGTTTCCATGTATGAAAATTGACCATGTGGAAAAATTCTCTATTTTGTTACATTACATATTAAAAAAAAACTCGAAATTATTCAAAAATCTAACTATTGGTCGACTTACCCCATTTTGTTGATCATGGCTTTCATGGATTTTATTTTATCTCTGTAGCTTTTCAAACATTCAGTTGGATCTTTTTCTTATTATTGCCAACTTATATGTCAGACAATACCTTAATCTTTTTTTTTTTTTTTTTATTTAACAAGACTAGTATTCAAAATAAATATTTATTTGTTTTTAGACATCGATGATATTTGATATAATGTTAGGTGGTGTAAGTGATGGTACAGTAATGCACCATACCAGCGTAGCAATACCTAAACCTATACAACCATACAATCTCAAAGTTCAAGGTGCTACGTTGTCTGAACAAATTATTCAACGTTGTCCACTTTGTATCCTTTATTATTATTATTATTATTATTATTATTATTATTATTATTATTATTATTATTATTATTATTATTATTATTATTATTATTATTATTATTATTATTATTATTATTATTATTATTATTATTAAATTACATTTCAAAGTATATAACACTGTAACAACTAAGCACTATACTAATTAAATTATATTTTCCTCAACGATAACTAGATTCGGAAAATTGGGTCGTCTTTCAGCCAAACATTATTATTGACATAAAACTGGGATGCTTGTGGTAAATACTCTCTTATGTGATATACGTAATTTAATAATTAACGTTTAACCAATAATACAAAGCAAACAAATTTGTTTACTCGATTTAATTAATTATTCAACTGTAAACTGTTACAGGTACATTGAATTACATTTAGAAGCTCTAATTAAACTTATTAGTGATAAAGTGCAGCTGATTGAATTTTTCATTCAACGAAAAGATGCAAAAATAATTATATTACAGGTATTGCAAAATTATGTTAATGATTTACCGACGACGCTCATTGATATGCCGGCTATTTTTGATAAAATAAATTCGGTTTATCGCGGCCATTTGGAAAATGAAATTCAGAGCCAGGTATTTTTTGTTTATTGTTATTATTTATAATGATAATAATAATAATTATTATGATATTGATGATAAATTATTCTAGATGGGTACACCGTTACAAAATGTATCAAAAAATACTGAAGTCTTTGATAATCTTTCTTATAAATTATTATTAGATCAAAGCGATATGTATACACATATATTATCAAAATTTTCAGCTGATTTGATCGAACCGAAAATGGTTATTTGGGTATTACTTGAATATATAAGGTAATATTTTATATTTATTTATTTAAAAAATGAAAATTTTAATGGAAAATTATATCTAAAAAATTTATGTAGATCAAAGTTAAATAATAATTATAAGCAAATTTTTTTTTTTTAATTTCAAAGCTTAAAAAAATTAAATTGATTAAGAAAATTTCAGGTCTACATAAATCTGGAAGCATTCAAATTTTTTTAAAATCATAAAAATAAATATTGAAATTGAAATTTTTTTTCAAATTTTCCTACTTGAAAATTCTAACAAAATTTAATAGGCAGTTTTTTTAAAAATTAAAAGATTTTTTTTTAAATTCTAAGTTTTGAATAAATTCAGTGAAAAAATTCAAAGTAAAAAAAAAAAATTTGAATAAATTTAATTAGAAATTTTTTAATCATGCAAAAGTACAAAAATATTCGAGTAAATATTTTTAGACGATTAATTAACAAAATCCCGATCATTACAAATATATGACATTTTTTTTACGTTGATATAAAAAAAAAAAATCGTAATTTTTAATTGAAATTTTTCCGATACTTTACGAGTGAAATAATTTTAGTTGATTTTGCCCTGTTTATTAAAAGTAATTAAAAAAAATACTATTTTGTTTATTTTACAAAAGATCATTAGTAGAACATGGAATACCGGTACAACACTTTATATACGAGTTGATAATAACGACTTTAGTTCAGCGTAAAGCGTACTATCAGTTGCATCAGTTACTCCAGTACCACGTCGTAGCTGACTCAAAACCATTGGCTTGTTTGCTTTTATCCTTGGAAAATTTGTATCCAGCTGCGCATCAACTGGCGCTGGATATGCTAAAACGTTTAGGAAGCGCCCACGAGGAAATAATTGAAGTTTTGTTATCCAAAGGCCATATATTACCTGCCTTAAGGTATTTTCAACACAAACACAACTTAGATTCAGTATTCCCACGCTGATAACTAATAAAACTTAAATAATATAATGCAGGTACGTACGATCAGTCGGAATGGCTGATCAGGTGTCAGCCCGAAAGTTTCTGGAAGCCGCCAAGGCGCTCAACGACCCGACTATTTTTCATTCCGTATATAAATTTTTTGAACAACGCAACTTGAGGCTGCACAACACGACTGCATTTACTCGCGGGGAACATTGTCAGTCTTACGTCCAACATTTTGAATTTCTATTCCGTGGAATAGAAAACATGAACGTCAGTTTGAATTCAAATATTTCTGCTGTTTCTCTACAGGATTAATGAACCCAATTTTTTTTTTTTTACTTCATTAAATAATTAATTATAAAAAAATTAACAAGTGCAATTAGTTTGTATTTCTGTAATTATAAAAATTAAATAAAAAAATTATATATATATATATATAAATATGACTTTCAATTTTCTTTATAAAAAATTGATTTGAAAAATTCGCGGACCAAAAAAGTAAAAATTTTAATTACGGGCTCATTTATATCTCGGGGATCTATTTTTAAATAAATTTATGAAAAAAATATATATGTATATTGTGTATAAATTTGATATAGATTTTTTTAACAATAAAAGTATGAGGCGAGTATTTTGGAACGTAGCTATTTTAAAAAAATTTTTTGATTGATAGAAAAAAAAAAGGAAATCTTGAGTAGATGAGGGACAATTGACATAGCAATAGGATATTCCAATCAGCGTATTTACTGGACTGTAAAATGTTTTATCATTGCGGGCAGAGAGTCACGTGCCTGAATGTTTTAAAAAAAAAGATCGATAGTGCCTTTGTGTAGGATCTCTTGGTTCTGTACTCGTTTCGACTGCCTTGGCATTTCTAGTTGTCAGTCTCGGAAAAAAATAAAAAGGCTTATACACGTATCGCTGAATACCAGCTGGATTTCGAGAGTGAATAGCTGAGAGCGTAAATGTCATTGTTCATTGTTACTAAATAAAATGCGAATTTTCAATGATAATGCGAAGCAGCCTGACAGTCGAAAATGAGTAAGAGATTGAACCGGCGGCGGGCGAAAGGAACGGGGAGGGATGAAAATTGAATAAGTTTTTAAATTAAAATGTACATATTTCAATAGTCCATTCAAAATGCATTTTATTGACATATCTTAAATCACTTTTTGTCTTTCATTAACTTATTGTTCTGCAAAACAATATTGTGGATGTCTCTGTTTATTGTTTTAAATTCTTATCGCACAGTGCAGAAATTATCATTTTTTCCGAGGGTCAGTTTTAATGTAATTGGACAATTTTTATTTATTCATAGTTAGGGTTTTTATAGATTTTTTTTCTACGAAGAATAGACATTTTTTTTTTCTTATTATTTATTATTGTTATTTTTAAAATTTGTTTCAGTTAATAGTGCGTTTAAAGATAAGATTCATAAATTCGGTTATTTTTTATTTTATTAATGTTTCGTTATAAAAATAAAAAATATTACTGAGCAAATAAAAACTTTTTTTATTATTTAATGCTCTTGCTACTAAATTATTATTTTTTTAAATTTAATTAATTACTCGAGCATCATAATAAAGTAATTTTTTATTCAGCTGACCTGCAGTCGCTGATTTTAATTTTTTAGCAAATGTTAAAAAAATAAATAAATATTTAAGTTATATAATTACTAGACTTATATTAAAATAAAAATTGAAATAAATTACGGAAATTAAATAATTAATAATAAGAAAATTTTTGACATTTCTCAGTAATATCTTTTATTATAATTATTATTTAATAATAATTATTAATCTGTTCCCATTTGTAATTATATTCTCTTCACAAAACAGCAATAAATACATTACTCGTAATTTACGTACACAATTAACATACATTACAGTAGTAGTAATAATAATAATAATAATAATAATTATAGTAATAATAATAATAACAATAACTAATTTTATAATTAATTATTAATTATTACTATTAATTCATTATCGTTATAAATCATTTGATTAATATCTTTGGTCTCTCACACCACAAATTATTTCTTACCCTAGGCGACATTTTTTTTTTTTTCCAAACAATTCTAAAAATCACTTTAACCAACTTATTTATTTATTTATTTATCGATTTATTTATTTATAATCATAAATAATTAATAATCAATAATTAATTCCTCATACTACATAGAGTTAAATTTAGTGCGTTTATTTTTAGAGTGCGTATACAACAGCTATTATTTTTCAAAAAGATCTATCGCTAAATAACAAAACTAATCAGAACTTTGTATTTTAGTAAGAAATTTAATTTTGATTCCATCTTCTTACAATTTTTCAATTCATAACCTCAGTTTTTTTTTTTTTTGATTTGTAGCTTAGCCTTCTGAGTATTTTTGTAACGGGTCCCGGGTCAAAAATTAAATTTGATTTAGGCTGCATTCACTTAATTTTCCGACGATTTTCGGATAAGGTCTTGACTTTTTCGACTTGAATTGAATTCTTGTCAACTTTTAGAGCTTTTTTTCATCTTAGTTTGAACTTACTCGTCTTTACGTCGAGTACGACAGTCATTCAGCTTAGTTCCGACTTTTTCAAATCGATTTCGACTTGGTTTTGAGTTTTTCGTCTAAAATCGTGTCTAAATAAGCCAGTTAAGTTCAAACTACGCCGAAAACTGAATGTATTTCATATCTTCGTGAAAAAAGTCGAGTTTGTCTGGTGAAAAACGACTAAATCTCGACTTGGTCTAAATCAAGTTTTATTTTTGACCCGGGATGTTCTCACATTTCATTCGTGTTTTTTATTCGCGAATTATTTCGAATCTCAACAATGAAAATCACAATTTATTGTAAGCTATGGAAATTTTCACATAAAAAAAATCCCTTTCATTTAATATGTATCACGTTTTAAAAAGTACATGCATAAAATGTACACACGTTTATTATTTATTTTATAAATTTTTTTATGTTAAATCATATTCAAAGCAAACATACAGATGTGAGCAAATGGGCGCACACCTTCTGGCATAAACCTTCGATTATTTATTTAAAGTACCGAACACTATCTGAATATTCGAAAATATAGAGAAGTAAAAATTTCCTTTTAAAAAAATTCATTTCATTTTTTTTATTATTATTTTTGAATGTATTTTGGTACAGATGCACTAGGGGTGATTTTAAAAAAATTTAATAGGAATTAAAAAATTTCACGTCCTTGTGTCCGATCAATTATTCCTGATATTTCTAAAAAGTCACCCCTAGGATGCCTGTAACGCGAAATTACAAAACTAATAATTCAAAATAATGAAATACCATTAAGAATTTAAATTCATTATTATATTTATTATATTTTATTAAACTTTCACTATTTCTCTCGAGTTTTCCAATACAAAATTCTCGGTAATCTTTTTAAATCCGGTCGACTTGATAATTATTTTTATTATTCGTAAGCGTAATCCATCGTTTATTATTAATTTATCTGTTAAAAAATTATTTGTATTAATAATTATTACTATTATTATTATAACAATGGAATAATAATTTTTTTTTAATTATTTATTATTTAAATATTTTTTTTACAACCTCGTAGTTATTTTAATTTATTTTTTGTTATTGTAAAAAAATCCATTTGCCGGACGGTTGTACGGAGTAATAAATATATCGTTATATGTATTAATTATTTATTTATAATAATTTTAGTCTAACTAAAAAGTCCATCAATCATATATATAAATATATATATATTCGTGATTTTATTATTCACTATCCACATGACGACTGAATTCCATGTGATATTTTTTTTTTATTTATTTCCTTTACATGACGTACGTGTGAATATTTTGAATATATATAAATATATATATATATATAATTTTTATTAAAAGAATTTTTGATGTCCCCGAAATTCTTTATCACACTTATTTTAATATTTAACCATAAATTTCATATAAATTAAAATCAATAAATTATTTTACGTGCATCTTATTATTTATTATAAATTTACAATTTTGACTATATATTAACCATAATTTTTTTTGGGTTTTTTTTTTACTATCAATCCCTTTCGTGCATCGATTCAGAGTCATAGAGAATCATTAATTATTTATTCAATTTTTTTTTTTTTTTTTTTCAAAGTAACCCATACAAAAATTTCAAATAATTTCGCAAACTCCTTCAGAATTTTTTTTTATTATTTCAAAAATTATTTCATACATCGTTAAAATTTTTTTTTTTTTTTTTATCAAATTTTCGTCGATCGACTGAATCAAAATCGAACGTAATTCGAAAAAGAAAATTATTGATATTAATAAAAAAAAATTAAATAAATATAATAATCGATTCTCTTCATCCAATCTAAAAAAAATCTACGTAACCAATAACGGCCTACTTACATATTTATATATATAATTGTAATAAATTAAAAACCACATATCAATATATTAATACGTACCAACATACATCTACAATTAAAAAAAAATGTATCTATACATATTGATATATTTTCATAACTGTATTTAACAATCAACCCGCAATATTATTCCTCAAACAAAGCGGGTATGTAATTATTTATTTAATTCAATTTAAACAATTGAAACAAATAAAATTTGAAGGGTCGACTGAGGCACGGGAAATTTCAGAGAGTAATTTATTCATTTTCCTTTTAATTACCATTCAATTGGCTTCCGTTTTATTTTCACAAATTAATTATTTTTCAATAATTTCAATTAAAATTTTTTTTTCAAAACTTTCTCCCGCCCTTTCTCTCAAATTAGTTTTTTTCCTGATAATTTAAATTTTCGCACTTAATTTTATTTTCACTTAACTGAAAAAATTTAGAATGAGGTTTAATATTTTTAATACAAAAAATTTTTCCTTAGGACGGTACCCAAATTTTTTGTTTTCTGTTTAATTTTTTGAAAGTAAAAAAAATTTTCAAGGGAACTTATCGTGCCCTGTTCTGTAGCATCTTGACGGTTTGTCGCGAACGTAAACTTCAGATTGAGGTTAAAAACGATGACAAAGATGTAAAGAGACAGACATCAAGAGTAGATAAAACTAATATTCTCTTTGTAACACGTTTCCTTTCGCGAATATAATGACTTATCAAAGTATTCATAGCCGTCTCAAACAACCACTTACTTTTCATGATTTTCGCCATCCGTACGACGCCGAGTTATATTCGTACTTGATCTATATACAGATATAGAACCTCAAGAAAATGCAGTCGTGCGAGTAATACGTATCCTTATTAATGTAACACGTCAAAGATATCCTTGTGAACAGGTCGCAACTCCACGCTTGACTCTGCTCTTTATAGTCTATGCTATTTTATTCCGAGCACCCGACTCATCTCTCATCTGAACTCAAACAGCATCCAGCACCCAGCATCATCTACCGTCCCTTTAAAAATTTTATCTTTGAATTTAAATTTCATATTTTTAAGTAACTGTAGAAATTTACTTCTCATATTTTATCTTTATATTCAAGATGCTCTTTACATTGTTTGGTAACACAATCTTTTTTTACTTTCGCACTCGAAAATAAAAAAATAATTAGAGGATTAAATTCTCGTTAGTGTTAATGAAGAAATAAAAAAATATTTTTTTTTATTTTATAATTGTCAACTAACGAATTACTGTGTAGTTAATTGAATTTATTTAAAAATCTTCATAATTTTAACTGACGTTCGTATTTATTTATTTTTAATTTCAGTAACTATTTTCACCGGAAGGAAAAAATTCAAATTGATTTATCGCAAAAAGACCGCGGGCTGGATTCGAACCGCCGACCATCCGTTGGTCGGATATCGAGAAAAAACGCAGCTGTAAGTAAAATTTATAATATTTTAGATATCATATAGTAAAGAGTGATATGTTTAGTGCAGATAAATCGAAAATTTTTATAAGTAATCATCTAACAATTTTATATAGAGAAAAGGGGGGAAAATGGGTCCTCTCGTGGGAAGAAAAAAACTAAAAGTGTGAATTTTTTTCTACCTCTACTTTTTTAAATCCTCAACACTGAATATGACCCAGGTACAAAAAGATAAAAATTTTCTATGTGAGGCAAAATGAACCCTCTTAAAAAAATTCAAAAAGTCAAGAATTCATTTTTTTTATCAAATTTTTTATGTTATAAACTAAAAGTACATTTCCTAGTTGAAAATAAAATTTTTTGTCCACAATTTTAAGTGGCCTATATTACCCCTGATCTCCAATATTGCCCTTTTTAAAAAATAAGTAAAAAAAAACATTTCAGGACTCTCCTAATTTTTTAACCATTAATTTAACTGATAACCAAAACAAGTCAGTCTGGCTCCCAGTCGTGAGTCGATAAGTTCACCCATAGAATGCGCAATTCTTTTTATTTATCTTTCCTCTGTTATTATTATTATTTCATTTTATTATACCGCGCGCAAGATTACTTTGTAAAAAGTACCATACAGAAAACGTCTTTGATGTCTCTAGCAGTCTGCCCTCTACCTCAATGTCTGTCTCTACTTAAATTTTTTTTATTCAACCAACATTTGTTCTCTTGAAAACATATACCTATATATCTATATATATGAATATACTTCTCATATTTTTACGTAGTTGGTTCATATTTTTCCTCTACTTCTTCAAACTCTACTTGAACTAAAAACTTACCTCAGTACTTTTGTTGCCCTAAAAACTTTCCGGTCATACATAAACTCACTTGGCTTGTACATTTTTATTAAATATTTCTTATCAAGAAATATCAACACTCAATAATAATTTTATTTATTTATTATTAAATGCAGTGGGAAGTAAAAAAAAAATTACGATTTATTTAAGAAATATTACAATCATCAGCATGCGACTCGCGGATCTGTTGCTTTGTTTTCCTAGAAGCGCGTCTTATAAGACTTCTGCTGCGAGGTTTACTCTTGACTTCTTCAGCAACAGCGACTACACTCGTTCCTTGTGCTGCTAATACTTGTTGCGTAGGCCCCGAACCAGCGCTACCGGTTCTTCCGTTCGGGCTTCCAGATCTGGAAGTAAATCGAGAAAAAAAATAAATTATGTCTTCCTATGCAAGGAAATGGAGTGAAAAACAATTTATTACCGTCGAGATCCGTAAGCGGAACATCTTCTTCTCAGTCCGGATTCGTCGAGTTCACCGCCCGGATTCTTAGGTACTATTTTCGAGAGTGTGACAAAACACCTGAATAGTTCTTTTATATTGTAGTCATCTTTGGCTGAACACTCCATTACTTTGGCACGGAGTTTTGGCAGCTCACAGAAAAGCCATTCACTGACATCTTCAATCGGTACTTCACGTCTTACTGATGCTAAGTCTAATTTATTGCCTGCCACAACTATTGGTACTTCCTAAGTAGATATTCAAATAGATAAATTAATGAATGAATGAATTAATGAATAGGTAAATTATATGTGTGTTTGACTAAGTAATTTAATAGACGAACTTGGTAGTCAGGTCGTTGCTCTCTAACTTCTTCGAAGCACATCTTAACACAGTCAAAACTTGGTGATGAAGTTGTCGCGTAAACTAAAAGAAATGCATGCGCTGTTGCTATGCTTAATCTTCTCATTGCTGGGAACTGCAAGTCTCCTGAAGTAATTGATAATTATTATTATTTTTTTTACGAGGGTTGCTACTAATTAAAACACACAGTCCAAGTTTTCAACGATCATTTAATTAGTTTGTGATGCTTATCATAAATATGATAAACTTCCAAAGTGGATCGAACTCCGGAAAGTTTCAATTTTAGTTTGACATTTAGAAATTTTTTTTTTTAACGACTCATAATTAATTTGTATAATTTTTCTTTTACTTCGCTATTGAATTCTGTAGCAAAATGGAGTCTGAAAATTTTGATACAAAAAAAATTTTTTTGAACAGAATCATATTTTTCTTTTTTTAAATAATTCTCGTAACTAATTTCGGTAGAATTATTTTTCAATTTCACTATTGAATTTTGTAGCGAAATGAAGTTGATAAATTTTGGGCAGAAAAATTTTTTTGTAAATCGATCGTTGGAAGCTGAGATAATAATTTGAAAAAAAATAAAAAAATTTGGTCGTCATAAATGACTTAGTATTTGTGTGTTACCTGCAGTATCTAAAAGATCAACTTTAAATGTCATTGTACCGAGGATACATTCACGTGAATAAAGATCCTCGACAGTAGGTCTGTATCTTTCAGTGAAACCTTGACCAAGAAGTCTTCTAATAATAGCACTCTTTCCAACCCCAGCACCTCCAAGAACGACCAAACGTATTCTCTCATAGTCTGTCATTATTATTATTAATGAGCGTCTGAGTGAGTGAATAAATAAATGAATAAATAAATAAAAGAATTGATGAATAAATTATTTTATCGGTCAATCGATGCTTTCAATTCTCTCTCATTTCTTCCAAATATTTTCTCTGTAATTTTTTTTCTTATTTCGAATTCATATATATATATATATATATATATAGACCTTTATATATATGTATATTTATCTTTTTGAATAGTCAAGAATCCTTAAGGGAATGCAATAAGGGCGATGTCTTCGGGTTACGAGTGCCAGAGTCAGCGCAAGCGTATTAATGAGATTCTATATTAAAGCCTCCGGAAGCTGTCGTCGGCGTGACGACGGGAGTGGCTTCTTTCACTAGTTAACTATCGATCGTGATCGGATACTTTGAGTTCAAACATTTTTTCTATTTGTTGTTTTTTTTAATTTTTTTCCCTACAAAAATTTGTGATAAAAACTTTAGATCATTTGAAAAAGTTCATTACGCGGTAAAAACATTTTTCAAAATTTAAATTGCATGTCATTTGATATCAAAATTCCAGACATTTTAATTTTAATATTAAAAATTAATTTTTAAATTTAGTGTCCCGATTTTTTTTCAAAGTTCGTTTAATCCATTAGTATCTGAAACAAAAAAATTAATTTCATTTAATTGATTTATGTATCAAAGGAAAATAATTGTTTATTAATTATTAAATTAATTAAAATTAATATGAGTATGTATGTAAAATTATTATAATTTAATTGTTCTATTGAATCTATTTCGGTGAAATTGAATTAAAGTAATTATAATTAATGAACTTATCGTTAATTAATATTTTTAAAAATATTACATGAGATTAATTTGTTTATTAATAAATTTAATTATCAATATTAATTCCGATTACGGCTAAATTAAATGCTGGGGAAAATTAATTTGAAAAAAGGAAAAAAGAAAAATGTTTTGATTAATTTCATATTAAAAGGTAATCTAGGTAATTAGTTATTTATCAAGTGATTGATTGGAGAGTTTAAAATAATGGGTAATTATAGAGATTGAGGGTTGAGTAAATTATCGGAAAGAAATTTGTATCTGGAGGTTGACTCGGGGTAAAACTCAATGAACAAGGGAGAGAGTGATAGCGATGAAGAGGCGAGGGGAGGGGGTGGGGTGAGGTGAGGGTGAAAGTGAGAAGAGTGTAACGGTAGAAACTTGTAAGGTTTGAACTTCAGAGCTAAAAAGGAAGTTAACTTGGTTGACTTGAGCAAATTAATCGAGTTCGATATCAAACCGAGTTAATTTAAAGTAATGAAGCTTCGTAGACTTTTTATAGTGTTCTAGTTAATTATCACTTCTTGGGTACACAAAACTTTCGTCGAGTAAATTAACTCTTTACTGTAATTAGTTTGTTTTATTTTTGTTTATTAGTCTTGTTAAAATTAATTTAAAAAAATTTTATTTATTTTAAAAATTTAATTTTTAATTGAAATTTAACAAAATAAAATTTATGATTTTAAATTTTTAAATCAAATTTCTATCCGGGTTCAAAAATTGAACTTTTTATCCTAAATTTTTAGTAAGGAATTCAAAAATTAATTTTTCAAAGTAAAAAAAAAATATTAAGGCTGACTTTTTTTTTTTATAAAATGAAATTTTTTATTCTCAGATTATTACTCAACTTAAGATCTTAAAGAATTTTGATTAAATTTTACCAATATCGGATTTTGTGACCTAAATTTTTTCATCCCTTAAATTTCATAACAAAAACAAACTTTATTTTCATCTGCCTCTAGTTTCCTCAGTACCCATGTCAACAAACATTTCAAACATCGGAAAAAAAAAATAATTTGATCCCCTACAAAATAATTTATTCAAAATTAACCATTTGAAATTTTAATTAGCAGTAGATTACAAAAACATAGACCACAACACTGTATAAATATATAACAAAATAAATATACCGTTGATTCAATATTTCCCCTGAAAATAAATGTCAAAATTTTCTATTTTATTTATTCGAGTAAATGGATATTTACAAACTGCACGAGATCGATGTCCATTACATACAACGTATTAAACATCCAATATATTATCTGATAGTGATGATGTTTGCTCTCACCCTCGAATATTATTATTATTATTATTTTCACCCCAAGTCGTAATTTTGCTTGTTTTATTTTCTCTCCCTCCCTGTATCACTTTCAGTATTCATTATCTTGAAACTACCGTGCGTTATATAGACAATAAAAAGATATGAGTATATAAATGAGAATAAAAAATCATATGCTGTTTCATGCACTTAAATACTAAGACAATATTCCATTAAACTGTACCAGTCGTTTATTATACATTTCACTATGTCATATATGTCTGTTATTATTCTCATATGAGCTCAATATCAATAAAAATAATTATTTAATAAAGCTTATGTTTGTTTTATAAATAACTTTATATGAAATGTAATGTATACTATTTTATTGTATAGGGTCATTTTAATGAAATGCTCGGAAAATAATAAGAATCTGAAAGAGTTCTAGCAAATAGAAGTAAAGGAAAGAAATTTTTTTCTCAAAACTGAGCCCTTAGTCTAGATTTTCGATGGAATTTCTATAGAATTTCTCAGATGACGATTCTGACCAAAAGTAAAGCATCCGTTGGAGGTTAGGAGGCTTCTGGGGTATGGAAGAAGTCTTATGGAATAACGCTAGCAAATAGAAGTAAAGGAAAGAAATTTTTTTCTCAAAACTGAGCCCTTAGTCTAGATTTTCGATGGAATTTCTATAGAATTTCTCAGATGACGATTCTGACCAAAAGTAAGGCATCCGTTAGAGGTTAGGAGGCCTCCGAGGTATGGAAGAAGTCTTATGGAATAACGCTAGCACATAAAAGTGAAGGAAAAAAATGATTGTCTCAAAACCGAGCCTTGAGTCTAGATTTTCGATCGAATTTCTATAGAATTTCTCAGGTGACGATTCTGACCAAAAGTAAGGCATCCGTTAGAGGTTAGGAGGCCTCCGAGGTATGGAAGAAGTCTTATGGAATAACGCTAGCACATAAAAGTAAAGGAAAGAAATTTTTTTCTCAAAATTGAGCCCTTAGTCTAGATTTTCGATGGAATTTCTATAGAATTTCTCAGATGACGATTCTGACCAAAAGTAAAGCATCCGTTGGAGGTTAGGAGGCTTCTGAGGTATGGAAGAAGTCTTATGGAATAACGCTAGCACATAATAGTAAAGGAAAGAAATTTTTTTCTCAAAACCGAGCCTTGAGTCTAGATTTTCGATCGAATTTCTATAGAATTTCTCAGGTGACGATTCTGACCAAAAGTAAGGCATCCGTTAGAGGTTAGGAGGCCTCCGAGGTATGGAAGAAGTCTTATGGAATAACGCTAGCACATAAAAGTGAAGGAAAAAAATTATTTTCTTAAAACCGAGCCTTGAGTCTAGATTTTCGATCGAATTTCTATAGAATTTCTCAGATGTCGATTCTGACCAAAATAAAGTCTTCCTTTAGATATTTGGAATTTCGGGAGCTTGAAACAGCGGGAAGTTTCTGAGTTGTCCCGCAGGTCAACCCCTTTTCAGATTTTTTCAATTACGGTTTGAAAATATTTTAAAAATTTTCATTGACCAAATATTTGAATATCTAGAAATTCAATAAAAAAAGTCGAGGTAAAGATAAATGAAAATAGTTTTCAACTAGGAAACTTAATTCATAATGAAACTTTTAATTAACATGTCATTTTAAAAATCAACGCGCGAATTTTTTTTTTTTAATTAACTAATGCCAAGCTCGTGAATAAATAAATTAATTATTAAAATGATGTAACAAGTAACAAAATCAATACGACCGAAAGGTCAAGTGCTTTATGAAATTTAATTACAACAAAACATGTCTGGTAATATAGCAACGTCAGGTGCATTCTTCGAGCGTTAGTAGGTACGGGTGTTACTTGATTGCTTGTACATCAGAGTGATTGCTGAATCGAATCAAACATTTTCGACATAACCGTCACCACCATCGCCACTGCAACTACCACCAGAATTACATCGACTATTATTAATTATTATATACACACCGACCGAGTAACTAAGCGCCATTGCCGCCGTTACAGTCAAATTGCATTGCATACAAAGTAAATATTGCTTATGTGGAATTACATTTGGCAAATGACAGCTACTCAATCAATTATTAACCGTACGAATAATTATGTTCGGATTATATTGGATTACACTGCACATCATTGCCACCGGATTTTATCGATCAGAGATTAGACATATTTAGAAAACAGCTTAAAATTATTCCATCAATCCTCAATAATATTTCACATACTGTTAGATTTAATGCCCAGTTATACTATAACTGTTTATTAAGTATTCCACTGTCATTAGTATGGATTGCGTTGTTGTTTATCTGTGTATATATTATGTATATGTATATGGATATGTTGATAGTTGATATGTATATAGAGTAGAAGCAATTAGGTGGTTCTGCGCGTTTAGTGAATCTATTACCAAAAGCAATATTGGCAACCGACGACCACAAGCTATACCACATGCCGGTCCCTTTGTGTTTTTAATTTACGTTAAATATTTTCTCGTTGATTACTTCACTTTTTTGCATTATGCAGTCACGTCAAGTACAAACTTAATTTATTTTTCAATTATTTGTGAACGTGCTTCTATTTATGAAAAATTTATTTCTCAAATGAGGTTTACGTTCGCGTGAAATTCTTTTTAACTTCCCGCTGAGAAATTGAAAATTTTCGAAAATTCGGGAAGTTATTGGTTTCGGTAAGATTTTCGAAAATCGACTTTCTGAGAGATCTTGAAGTTTTGAGGTTCTAGAAAGCTATTCTGACTAATTTCAAGATAATGTCCGAGTGTATGTATGTGTACGTACGTACGTATGTGAATATCTATAGCTTTCGAAAGGATGAACGAATTATTCTGTGGAAGCTTCAGACGAGAGCCTCTGAAATAGCCCTAGCACATGAAAGTAAAGGAAAAAAATTTCTTTAAGATTTCTCTAGGATTTGTCTAGGATTTCTCTAGAATTTCTCTAGGATATCTTTAGGGTTTGTCTAGGATTTTAAGAGAAGTTTTCTAAAACAACGCTAGCACATAAAAGTGGAAAAAAATATTTTTTTTTCCAACTCCGAGCCCCAAGTATGGATTGTTTATGTATTGAGTGTGTATTTTCTGTGCACAGAAAAAAAAAATTCTCGACTGAAGGTAAATATTCTTGATTCAAGAAAATTTTTTTGGAGACCTAAATTTTCTCAGATAAAGTAGAAATCTTCTCCGACCAAGGCGAATTTTTTTAACCGAGACAAATTCTCTTGGCTCAAGAAAATCTTGACTTGGTTCCCGAAAACGTTTGTCTTCGAAAATATTTTCTTGACTCAAGATAACTTTTTTTTCTGTGTGGAAGCTTCAGACGAGGGCCTCTGAAATAGCCCTAGCACATGAAAGTGAAGGGAAATAATTTCTTAACTTCCCGCTAAGAAAATTGCAAATTTTGAAAAATTCGGGAAGTTATTGGTTTTGGTCTGATTTTCGAAAATTGAATTTCTAAGAGATCTTGACCGAGTACTCGCATGTATGTAAATATCTGTAACTTTTGAACAGATAAACCGTTTTTACTCGTCAAGCTGTCATTCGGCGTATGTTGTCATTATCTAACAGCTGAAAAAACATGAAGAGCTCGAAAATGTATGTAGAACTATATTTTCACGCTCAAGGAGTTCGAAAACAGCGGGGTCAACTGATAGACCTTTTTTTTTTTTGTAGTTGTGAGTTGTGTTGTAAGTGTATATAATTATAATTGTAATTATGTTTGGATGGATTACACAGGAAATTTAAATTTGTAATTTTTGAAAATTTAAATTCACGAAGTTGTACATTGGAAGTTTGATTGTCAGACTTTGGGGCCGTAATTAATTCCTGACGGGATGTAGTTGAAGGACGCGCAGACTGAATTAAGGGGCAAGTAGACATAGGTGTCCAATGTATGCACTGGTTTCGAATAAACTTTTCAATATATTCCGAAAGTTTGTACCGAAATCCATAACTTCAAAGATCCTTGGGTTTAATTATTTATTTTGCATTCATACGACTCCTTATTTACTTTATAGTTACTTAGTCTCTCATATATATTCAATTTTAGACTTTTTTCTCAAAATAAAAAATTAGTAATAATTATTCTGGAGTTGAAATTCGAATCTAAAGAATTGATACATAAATTTTGATAATTATTTCGGTGACTGTTTTCTCGCGAAAAGTTTCCATTTAATTTATCTCATTAACTAACATCGTGACTAAGTGTAAACACTTAATTAAAAGATGCCAACCACCTGCAGTTTTTATCTGCATTATCGCGATTGTCTTTACTACTCAATAACTTCAAGAAATTTTATTACTTTAGGTCTAGTTATTAGCTACTGTCTATACCAGTTAAATTGTTACGATAAAATTTTTTTTGTAATTAAAAAAAAAAAAAAAAAAACTAATCAATGATCGGTTTAAAAAAACATTTAATAAAAAATATTTGATTTTTTTTTATGTCCAATCTACATCCAATTTATAAGTTCGTTAGAGGACAACGATAACAAGATATTCATTATAAACTCTCTATATATATACATATGTATATATATATATATATATATATATATATATATATATATATGAGGTGAATTTAAAATAATTGTAAAATGAGAACAAAGTGAAAATTGGCATTGATAATAATACTAGAAAATCATTGACGTAATTCTACTAACAGGCTCGATTTTCACATCGTTTAAAACTAATTAGTGACATTAAAATCGTGGAAGCGTTACGAGGAAACTAGTTAGAGAATCAGGTGCGAACAAGCTATCATCCCATGTCCAATTAAGAGACCATCTCATGTATACAACCGCTACTGATATACAAGAGACGACTATGCATATTGTTTATTCTATTTATTTATATATATATGTATATATACATATATATATGAATGAATGCATTGCGAGAGTTAAAACTACTCTGGAAATATATAAGCTGATTATAAGTTCTATTTTCGATAACGGGATTGATTATAAATTAAAATTTTTTTTTTGAAACTCTTGTTAAAAATTTATATATGAGCACAGAGTTAAAATTTTTATGTAAATGGGGGTGATAATAATAAGTGTCATTATGATAATTAAGTTAAATTTTTTGACCAATTATTTTGAAACAGATACCAATAAATAGTAATAAAAATGACATATATAGTTATTAATAAAAATAATAATGAACGTCGATTAATTTACTGATCTTCTGAAAAATAATTTATTTATCAATAAAAATAAATTCAACTATTTTTTCATATTTAGTGGGGTTGCACCCTATTTTCTAGATCCAGTTTTATCTAGAAAGCTTCCCTTTTGTAAATTGTATCAATTATTGATGTCGAGAACGTTCTTACCAAATTTTTTTTTTTATTGAATATAGTGATGGTTATTTTGAAACAATACCAATGAGCTTTAAAAGAGAAAATACGGTAGAGCTTTAAGAGAGACGTGAGAAAAATTGTAGAGTTGACCTACGAGCGGTTGTTAAATTTTGAATGGAAAAGTAATGCAGTAGTCAGAGCTCGTTTTATTTTTAATGGAAATCTTCTGCAGTAAACATAAATATTTTACGGCTAATGGAATTTTTTTAGGATTAGAAATCTAAATTAAATGGCTGGTAGATTTTTTAAACTTCATAATAAAATTAAATAGTGCAAAGAAGTATTCAGTAGTAAAATTAAATTTTTACACCTGGTTAAAATCTCTGAGAAAAAAATTAGAGTCAAATTATCCATGAAAATTTTCGAGCCGAAAATAAAAATTTGGCTTTGAAATTAAAATTGAATCCACTAGACATTTTTTAATTAAAAATTTTAATAATTAAGAGAAATTTTGATAAAATTAATGGAACTCTTGTACCTTAAAAAAAAATAGAAAAGAATTCAACTCGAGTAATAATAAAAAAATGATTAAAATTAAAATTCAACTCGAAGCCATAACTTTTATGTCCTCTATCATTAGTAATTTTTTTTATTTCTTTATAACAATTGCGGTGAAACTTTTGCTTTGCATTGTAGTCGACTGCGAAGCCTCAATATATTTTGTTGTCGATTATTATTCATAGTGTACAATGTATCTCATTTGGCTAGACGAAAGATGGATCAACGTTACGGTAAATTTCAATATTGTGTTTTTGATTTACCATAGATTGAAAGAAAAAATTCAGTTCACGTCGTTGCCGTGTGATCTTTTATTATGAATTCGGACGCGTGACTACACCGAGGTCGTACGAATATATGTAAGTTTAAAGTACCCGGCACCACCCTCTAGTTCAAAAAATATTGACAAGACTTCAGAATCTCTCGGGACATGAATCCGACGACTCGTTACGCTTCAGCACGTATTGCTGCTGATGCAACTTGTACTGATGGTAAAATAAACTTTTCCAAGACCAAATAAATTTTCACTCTAAAAAATAAATCATTCAAATCAAATTTTTACAATAGGGCAACATGGACATCTGCGGTGATGCTGA
Source organism: Microplitis deprimator (assembly GCA_964016945.1). Lineage (NCBI taxonomy): Eukaryota > Metazoa > Arthropoda > Insecta > Hymenoptera > Braconidae > Microplitis > Microplitis deprimator. The sequence continues at coordinate 15,076,792 of OZ024714.1, read as the reverse complement.
CAGTTTAAAATTTTTTATTAAATTAGTCATAAAAATTTTTAATTAAAATTTAATCACACAAATTAGTCAAAGTTTATTTTTCATTTTAAATACTTTATAATGAATTTAAAAGTTATGAATATTTTAAAACAATTTTTTGAATATATATGACTTTAGAAAAAAATTTTTATCAAATACTGGCTTGGTAATGAAAAAAAAAAAAAAAAAAAAATTAAATTTTTTTTTAATTTTATGGAGGCTCATTCTACCCCAGATTAAAAATTTTTATGGTTGAATTCTACTGACACAAAAAACTTATTTAGGAGCAAAAAAAAATTACACTTTATATTTTTTTCTATTATGGGTAAAAAAATTATTTTCCACACGGGTTGTAATTCATATTTATTTTGGTCATCTAAAAATATTTACGTTAATGACCGCTGGGTAAAAGTAGTATAGTGTAAAAGTAATATGAAAGTAGTATAGAAGTAGTCGCAGGTTCTGAGGATGGTACTTTCATGTCAGTATGCTCGGTTTGAAATCACGTACGCGCCTGACAGAACATTTTCATCCCTCGATAAAGGTCGTCTTTGTAAGGTGCACGTGGTGTGTTAGACCGTAACATCATCTCCACGGCAGTTTAGTCAATCTGACAGAATCGATCGTCTTTATATTGATGATGTACACCTTTTCTCTTTCCTTTCTCTATTTTACCCTCTATAAAATAGTTATTGCTGTAGTTTGTTAATAACATCCCTCTATTTTTCTATACCTATAGTAGATACCACAACCGCAACCACTATCTCTACCCCTACCACTACCCCGACTGCTATTTCATGTTCCCCTTCATTATTATTTAATTCACATTTAGATTTTTTGATTGACGGATAAACTAATGCTTACATTTTTTTTATATTATCTTATCAGGGATCGTAATTGTCTGTAATCAACTTTGAATTATGTAAATAAACTTACCAGATCTTTTTTTATGATAACATTTTTATTTTTTTAGTCAAATATTTATTTTTAATAAATTTTCCAGTATTTGAACAACAAAAGTTTATAAAAATTATCATTAAGAAAAATGTGGAACAGAAAAAATTTGAATTCAAAAAACTGTAAATTTTTTTTATGTAATTAAAAAAAAATTTGACATAAAAATAATCATCGAGAAAAAATTTAAAATCTGACCAAGTTAGCAACGTTTACGTTAAATGAAGTGCACTTTTGCCGAGCCGAGATGACAGAAAACAATTTACTTTCAATAAAAATTTTATTAAAAATTATTATCATTGTTAAATTTTTTTTTAGTAATTTTTATCAAAGCGCAAATTCATAATTTTATTTTTACTCTGTTCAGTTTAACGGCCATCTCTATTTTCTCATCATTTTTCCTCACCTCTTTATCAACCTTTTTTATAAATTTTTTTAAGAATACATCATGCACACATTTGAACTCTACATATTTTTATCTTGCGTTTTTTATATGGACGGATACGTACGCGCTCTACCGAATCCACATTGCCTACTCGTTTAACAATTTTATTACTCGTGTCCCACTATATACACATACATATGTATACATATATATATATGCTATACAATACTAGCACCAACACCAACACCAGCACTAATGTACTCTAGTATGTTACGAGCTCTAATACGAAGCATAGACTCGCATGCCTACAAGCTTCGACCAATCGCGCGCAAACTGCCATGCGAATTTCTACCTATTTTTCATCAGTTTATCTGCCAACAAATCAATAACTAAAAAAAAACCATTAAAAATTATCTTGGAAGTCAGATCGCAGCTATTTTTCGTTAATGCTTTTTTTATTGTTACAATTTACACTGAAAAATAGCGGCTATTTATTTTGTCTTATCAACCGTTTAATTTACATAAAAATATTTTTTTTATCTATGGAATTCCGATAAATTTTTCCAAATCTCAAATTCTATGGAATCGAAATTAGTGATTTTTAAAGAACGGAATAAAATAAAAGTCAGTATACTTTTGAATATTTCGTTTTGTACAAATAAAAAAAATTACTCCAAACTCAATGTAATTGTTCAGTCAATTTTTATCGATTGAAACCTGGTAATTTTCTTGTTAAAAAAAAATGTGTAGAAGATTTTTTTATATTTTTTACTCAAAATGTGTAAATTAAAATAGTGAGTTGTTGAAAATTGCTTTACTTTTTATTGAATAGATTGAACAGCGTCAAAAGCTCCTAGCAATCGTCTCGTTGTTGAGGTAAAATGAGAGAATGAGAGATAAAGAGATCGATAGAGAAGGAGAGAAAAGGCATTTAGATGTATTCATGGCTAGCTCAATCCACAGCGTAATCCTATGGATTGTGTGGATTCCCTGACGATTAAATCCGTACGGATGAAGGTTTCTCATCAAATTATTCCCATACTACCTACTCAAGTCCCATCATTTTCACTAATGATACCATTCTATCAAAACTTTTCTTTTTTTATTTTTATTTAGACCTAAAGTATTTTTATCATTATTTTTGTCTGCTAATTGAGTTGTTTATTATTATTTTTTTTTTTTAAATGAACGATTGATTGGAGGAATAAATAAAGTGACAAATAAAATTAGAGATGATCGACTGTCAAAGGGACTAAATAGCGTGTAACATTAATCTGGGAGTTAACGTATTTATATATTAAATGGACGATAGTATAAAATGGGCGTGAGAAGTATGAGCAGATAGAAGACCCGCTCGACGCGGATCTGAAATGGATGCCATTAAAATGTTGGCTATCGTAGAGGATTGAATGTACAGGCGACAGTGACTTTGAAACATGATACAAATCGATTACTAAATTTAAATTAATTCCATCTCTCGGTACACATTACGTCGTTCAATTTCCGCAGTTTCATTTTATACAAGGACATTATTTTTATTTTTTCAATCTATTCCTATAATTAATGAAAATTTATTGATTATAATAATGGATGGCAATTAATTAATCATGATTTTTATCACACGTTTTTTTTATTTATTAAATATTTCATTACGATAAATTGAGCCACGGGAGACTCGCATTGTCTACATGGGGTAAAATGACCACACTGGAATTTTTTTCTTAATCATCAATACAAATTTATTTATTTTTAACGATTTTTTTATACTTTAATCAGGCAAATTATTGATCAAAATTTTTACTCGAATTTTGGTTTATAAAAAATATTTTCTAAAATTTGAGAAAATAAAATTTTTTAAACTTCGTACAGATTTTTAAATGACTAAAAAAAAATTTTAATTAAATTTTTATGACCATTTTACCTCAAAGCTTACAAATTCAATCATCGGTAAAAAATTTTCAAATTTTATGGTGACCATCTTAACTCACCCCAATTCAAATTTATCCTCATACTATTTTCCTATAAATAATAATGATTCTGAAGTAAGACGACGGCTAATAATTTTTGGATTTCTTTTAAAATGACAAATTTAAAAAAAAACAACATTTTTAAAAAATTGCACTTATAGTTTTTTAAATTTTCTTCATGTGCATATTTTTATTTTTTTTTTTTTTTCAAATTTAATTGTTGAAAAAAATCCGAAAATTTCAAATTGTCTGCTAACTTCAGGATCATTAAATAATATTCTCTTATTTTTATTTGTTTTTATTATTAAATGTAAAAAAATAAATATATGATTCATTAAAAGTGAGTCATATATGTAATAATGTATTGATGTCACAGCAAATATAAGTTAGCAAGTCAATAGCAACAGAGCAGAGGTTGAAATATATGTAAGCATCAGATTTGGTGTCGTAGCAGGAAAACAAATATAAACTCTCTTATGATTCGCTGTGTTCTAGTGAGTAACTTTGACGCTCATGGGATTTATATATTATCTAAAGGTGTCTCGCTACTAGGATTTAATACTTGACTTTCCCTCTTCCTCAAGCCCCGTCGGCGACACGAGGTCCCGATGCCTCTTTCCTCTCCACGCGCTGTACAACTGCCTCATCATCATCTTTCTCGGGCTGTTGCTGAGAAAAGCTCCAGGCGTTATGTGTCACCTCGACAATCTTGTCTCTTCTGACTACACTAGTACGACTCACTTTAACCTACCCCAGTCCTCCCGCTTCCTCCTCGTCGTTGTCATTCAATTGCTAGAGGCTCCGTTCGATAATAATTCAATCCCGCTACGATGAACGTCACTAGCGTTTGAGTTATATTACCACGATGGTTGCAGTTACTGTTAAAGTCACGGCATTCACTTTGTATCGGATATCGTTTTATTCCACGACAATCTATTGTGATCGATAAAAAAAATTTAACTGTCTGACGTTTTTTTTTTTTACATATTTTGAGGATTTTTATTACTTTGTAAAGATTTTAATATTTTTCGTTTGTTATTATTTTCCCGGTATTGGAAAAATTTCCATATATAAAATGGAAACTGGGGCAAAATAAAACACTGCTATGAAAAAAAATATTTGCGGAAGTAGGGTAATTTGATCACCTCAAAATTTTTACTTGAAATATCAGAATTCAAATTTTTAAAAATTGCGAATCGAAATTCGAAAAATTTTTTTCCAGTGTCAGGAATTTTAATTATAAAATTTTTCGAACCCTTGAGTAGATTCATATTTTGCTGGGGCAAATCGGACACCCTACGATTTTTTAAAATAAAAATTTATTTTTTCAAATAGTGGGAGTTTAAAAAATTTTTTTTTGTTCGATTTTTCAAGCGCACCATTTTACCCCAAGTACTTTCATTACAAAATTCGTAATTATGTCAAATAAATAAAAAATATTATTAAAAGAATTCTTTTCTTTTTTTTTTTCTTTCGTTTCTTATGTTTTTGGATGATCGAATTGCCCCGTTGTATTATAACCTCACACTTTAGGCAATAATGCGTTTACGTTTTCCGTATTGGGATTTATTGTAGCGTTAATCAAAGTTTATTAAAACCTCTTTTGAGTAGTCGAAGCAAGTGTGCAGAAGGAATTCTCAACTCACCCCGCGATTAAATTTATACAAGAGTTGCCGCGGGAGCCGCTTTACCCTCAACTCGGACAGCTTTTCATCTAAGAAGATTACAAACTTCATTTTGTTCTGCAAAAGCTTTTATTTTTTTCATTATTTTTCCATTTCTGTGTTTCCTCACGTCCATAACTCCTCGTCCTTTTTCTTAAACAGAATCCCAGAGAAATAAAAAAATTAAAAACAAAGACAAGTCTTGTCTTCTAATTTTATTATTTCCTTTTATAATTTTATTATTTCATAAGAACATTAGATATTTAATATCACGTTCATGTTTTAAAATATTACGAGTTCACTTTAATAAACGAAATTACCATAACAATGATAATAATAATAATAAAAAAATAATCTTCTCATTACTTAAAAAATTAACGATAAGAATCCTCTTATTATTTTTAAAATCTTCATAAAAAATATAAAAGACTTATTTTCCCCAGCATCCTCACTTTTATTTTTTCTGTAGTACAGGATTATAATTATTCCAGTTGAAAGTTTAATTTAATCTTCGTAATTAATAAAATAACTTAACAAAATTTAATGTCAGGTCACTTTCTTACTCTATTATTTATTTAATACTTTAGTCACCCGCGCGCTTTAATTTTTTTACGATTGTTTATTAACATCTGTTAGGTTCTATTCAGTAACCGGAAGTCTATTGTGGGTTCAATAGCAAGGGGTAGTAGAAAAAGTCGATGCTTCGTCAGACATCGATATAAATTTTCTTGGATTATTGACTGTAATTAAATAATTGCTCTGAATAAATCAATTTCTATAAAAAAAAAAAATAATTTTTAAGAAAGTTATGAAATAGGGAGGGGGTAAAATTCATCGCTAAGAATTAAAAAAAAAATTTTTTTAACTCTCGTACTCGGCTTCCATTTTTTTCTCATATTTTACTGTAGAAAAAATTTTTCCCTCGTTTTCACTCTAAGAAATTATTCTGGTTTTTTTCTGAGGGTCATTGTCTTTTGCTCATTATTATTTTAAATATCTTCTGGTTTTTATGTGAATTGAAAAAAAAAAAATTTTAATATATTAAAAAATCGTAGACATTTAATAAAGTAAAGTTGTAATGGAAATATGTGACGTGACCATGTTAGAATTCTTTTTCTAGATCATTTCACATTCTAACCATAACTATTTTTTCATAAGAATTTTAAATATATGAATGTATATATGAATGTACATACATTTTTCTTATTCCCTTTTTTTGCTGATATTTATTTTTCCTTTTATTATTGTTATCAAATATAGACAAACAGAATTTGCATTCGTTAAAAAGAAGAGACAAAGAAACTTCAGTAGGAAAATGTCAATAAAAAAAAATATAAAACCGAGTCAGGTTTTTATTTTACTGTGTGTACTAAAGAGAAAGAGAAGATCGAGGAAAAAAGAGCTTTTTACATTTTCCCTTTGGGCTTTATTGAACGAACGTGACTCTTGGCGTCTACTCATGCGGAATCGCCTTCAGCCTAATGTCAATTTACGTTAACATTCTTTTACGCATATCTGAGTTTGCAAAAAAAAAAATTACCTTTTTTCCATTCTCAATCTTGACATTCACGTTGTGTTTCCTCACAACAATTTTTACCCCCCCCCCCCCCCCTCAAGTTCTTGAAAGAAATTTTTGTCACGATTTGTGGTCAGAAAATTAATAAATAAATCATCAAACTATAGGCATTAGTAAAGTCGAGTCACCTCTGGCCTATGAGTAATTTACTATTTAGAGACGTGAAAAATAATAATAAACTCGGAAACGGATGTCGGAAGTGATATGACCTATCAGCAGACAAATAAACGAATGAGGAAATATTCATTACATACGCGATCGTCTGGCTCTTGATGGGGCTAATGGCCGAACCACTTGTTGAGAGTAGATATTTTTGTCCCCAAAAAAGCAAATTCGAATGTTTCCAAATGTATGAGATATCTACAGTAACATATATATATGGCGGATATAAATTCAAAGGGATCCTTCAAATTTATCGATAGTTACCTTCGACATTCGCTAATGGAATATGGAAATCGATTTTTACTTTTATTACTTTCCATAATAGTTTTTGTACCCAATCGCCATTAATTCATACTTTTAAATTCTGTTTGTTTTCCACTATTTTTTTTTTTTTTTTTTTTACATAGACATGTAATGAATACTATGAAAATTATACATGACTCATGTCGTCATGTCTAATACTGATATGAAAAAAATTCGATTAAAAAAAAAAAAAATAGATAGCGATGACAAAAAAACTACAGGCATCAAGAGCCTGTAGACCGAAGTGTAAAGAAGGTCGAGATGATGTTCGATAAAATCCACTCTTCGGATGGATGATCAACCATTATTTATCTCTTACCTTCCTTCCGGCACCCTCACTTTCTACTCTACAGTAAATCCAAGATGTGGATTTGTGAACAAAGCTTAACGAGCTACGAGAAAATGATCTAGGAAATAATAATAAATCAGTATTCTGGTGTTATCGAATCACGTTTGTCGTACTCCTTATAAGAAGGCATGAGTATTTTCACTGATTGTCTTCTCTAATTGCATTCCGCGCTGCTTCCTCATTTTCTTCTTATCCTGACGTACGAATTCTCAGTTTCTTTGAACCTCTTATAAACACTTGATAGCATAATAATAATAATAAAATTTATTATTAAAATTATTGTTTGTCTTAAATAATTATAATTCATTTAAGTCAACGGATTCGCATTCAACTCTTAAGTTTTAATTAATGAATTCTACTATTATTTATTAATTAAAAATAATGATCCATGTATAATTAAAAGTATTATCATTAGGAAATAATAACTTTAATACGTATACTAATTAATAATATTTATGATGTTTAATTAATCGTATAAATATGAACGGCTTAATATTTACTTATGCTGTGATTTTTTAATTAATTAATTCAAAGTGTTTACACTAGTGTAAATAAAAAAAAAGTTAATTTATTGGGTGTTCCAATCTCATGTCCCTAGAGAAATTAGTACAAATGCATTTGTACAGCAATGTTACATGTTACATATATATGTGTACTATATATATTGAGTGCACGTGTGTGTGTCTAGGGAAGAACAAAATAAACTGGAGTAGCCTAAAAAAACTGATTATTATATTTTTTAAAATTAAAAACAAAATATATATTTATATATATATATCCCGTTTAAAAAAAGTATATATGAGTAAAATTGTATATATGTCTTATATATGCGACATATATTCAGATTTGTCCAGACATACTTTTTTTGTACACGATTTACTCTGTAAAAAATTTTGAGACCACGGTATCAAATTTCGGACTAAAAATTTTAAGTTACGTCATAATTTGAAAATTAATAAATTAAAAATATTTTGATAAAAAAAAAATTTTTTAAAAAAGCTCAATATGTTATTTAACCTCGAATGGGTTCACGTTTTTGTTTTTGTTAAAGCTAAAAAAATACCGGAAACTAGTTCGCGAGTTATCGAAAAATTTTCACCGGATAAAGATTATTTTTTTATCAAACACAATTTTTTTCCATCTGCTAAAAAACGTAGTCAGTTTTTCTGTTCAAATAATTCTACGTATAAAGTTTTCTTTTCATTTTTGTGTGGTAGATAAATAAAAACACGCAGCGCAAAAATAATAATATGACGGTAGAGCGAGAATAATAAAAGCAGATCTTAATTATTCTCTTTGAGTACTATTGTATTTAAACAAATGCGAAAACATAAACGAAAGACAGAGAGGAGTGGAAAAAAAAAGTAATAATGCTAGTCAAAAGACTAAATGCTCCAGGCTGTCATCAGGTAATAAAGCTTTAGTTTAAAGGGATCAGGGATCAAGTTGACAGAAAAAGTTCTATGCGCATTTTTTTTTTTGCATTAAAAATTTAAACTCATTTAATTATGCATGTTAGCAGAACAACTTTTTTTGTACAAAACTGTTTATATATTTTTTCTACTGACATTTATTTGTATTTTTCGCTCCAAACATTCGTTATTTATTTTCAAGCTAAAAATCAAAACTCAGTTTATCTCAAAAATCCCAATGCAGTTCAATTCCATGAGTTTTCCATCAGAATTAGAAAAAAAATCTACGAAGTATTGAGTTGAAAAAAAAAAAAATTACGTCGGATTATTATTAATATTGTGGTCAAAATTTTGAATTATTAATTAAATAATAATTTCAAAAGCAAGAGCATGTAATTTAGACTTGATCAGCAAATTATCAATTGCAAGCTCTCGTAATTCATAAATATAAAATTAATAAAATGTATGTTTATGACTTTGGCCTATTGCGGGGTACGCAAGCATAAACATTTGTATAAAAAATAAAACCGATGTTTCTGACACTGTCTATCACGAACAGTACTCCCGCTGTGTATAAATAAAACCTAAAATGATATAATAAACCAACAAGTTTATAAGCTCACTGTTTATTTTCGGGTATTTCTTTGGCTTCGTCAATCAATCACACCTGGGATTCCCAGAGAACACATGTCTGCACCACGAACAATGACCCTGGCACAGTTACTAAGTTGACCAAGCGAAAATCTACGCTCCAACAATTCCAATGCTTCCTACCGATTCCCTTCCATTCCATTCCAGTCTATCTATCTATCCACTTTACCCATCCCATCCCATCCCATCCACTCCACCCACTCTACTCTAATATACTCTCTTCACTGCTCTCTGGAAGTCTATCGGTAAGTTAATCCATTTGCCACTGGGATTTAGTCCCACACGTTATGTAACGTCAAAATATATACCTCAGAATTGTATTTCTTCAGTCACATTTAATTTTACAACTTCGTTGACGAGTAGACGAAAGCCGTCAAAAAAGGCATGCTTAGAAAAAAAATACATTTTTTTTAACCTCAATACGCTGAATTATCTGATATGTAAAAAAAAATTCCATTGCGATCAAAAAATTATCTTTCCATGCTCGGGCAAAATGGGATAGACTCAAAAACATTTTTTTTTTTTTTTTGCAAAATTTGACGTATGGATTCATATGTGAATTCAAATTGTAAACCTAATTTACAAAAATATTTGAAAGTACCAGTAATATCTGATATGTAAAAAAAAATTCCATTGCGATCAAAAAAATTATTTTTCCATGCTTGGGCAAAATGGGATGGACTCAAAAACATTTTTTTTTTTTTGCAAAATTTGACCTATGGATTCACATGTGAATTCAAATTGTAAACCTAATTTACAAAAATATTTGAAAGTACCAGTAATATCTGATATGTAAAAAAAAATTCCATTGCGATCAAAAAAATTATTTTTCCATGCTCGGGCAAAATGGGATGGATTCAAAAACATTTTTTTTGCAAAATGTGACGTATGGATTCACATGTAAATTAAAATTCTAAACCTAATTAACAAAAATATTTGAAAGTATGCCCAAAATCTAATTTGGACACAAATTTTTTCGAAACTCATTAGCTCAGCTCTATTATTTTTTCTATGAATGAAAAAAAAATTTCTACTTATCAATTATTAAAATCTTCGTGTTAATGATAATGTTTTGTTGTTTTTGAGAGCAATTTCCGTTAGTTTGTCTTCATTATTTCCGCTATTACAAAGCATATTAAAGTTTAAATAGTTTTCCTCTCTTTATTTAAATATTAAAAAAAAAAAAAAAACTACATATTTTTTTCTTTATTTTCTATTTTAAATATTTTATTTTTTCTTTCAACGAGCATCTCTTTTCATTTAAACTTCATTCCGTCAGTTAGATCCACTAACTGCGGAAATGAGCTGACTGAGAAATAATAAAACAACAGAGCAATGTTACCTCACAAAATATATATACGTATATAAAATGTGAGATGTTTTACTAGTCGATGTTTCTCTGGTATGGCCTCAAGGTAAAGAATTTTATTTATCATTTTTATTTTTATTATCATTTTTTTTTCTTTGTTATTATAGAGTACATGAAGATGGATGAGTAATCTAGTGTTCCGGAAGCTTAAAAAATAATAAAAAAAAAAAAAAAAAATAAGTGCAAATGTCAATTGCATCTGCGGCACTTGTCGGGAATATTTTTTAGTAAATAGAAAAATTCTTTTATTCACTTGCTCGAAAACTTTTAGAAATTTTTTACTGTATTTTATCTTACACTAAAGGCCCGAAAAGTTTCATTTCTCTAAAACCCTCCATTACAATCTTGATCTTTTTCGTGTCGTTACTTTCTTTGCTTACATAAAAAAAAACACACCCCGTTTTTCTAACATTTTTATTTTCACATTTTTTTTATGCTCCCTCACGGCCATAATAAGAGAGAAAATACATTTTTTATTCGGTCTATGTTTTTTATTTTACGTCCTTATGTATTGTGGTTACTTTACTTGTGAAATGTTGATACCAATGAATTTTCTACAAATAGCCTGTATATATTTATATGAAAAGTCTTAAAAAAAATTCTATAACAACGGGTCGAATAAAAAATTTATGTAGACTTCACCCATGCTGTGAGTATTTACGAATTATATCAAATTTTCGAATCAAAAAGTTTAAAAAAATTCAAAATATTTCTTAGCTTTCGAATTATTCAAAAAATCAAAAATTGCACATCCTTGTAATTAATAAAAATTTTGTTTATTGAAATTTTATTCAAAAAAATTTTTGATTTATATTACTATTATTATTATATATAAGTCTACTCATAAAATGAAAAAAAAAAAAAAATCAGACTTGAAACTCAAGTACTGACCTCATTGAGAAGCCCTCAGTCTTCTATAGGACACCAGACTCTCGATAAAAATAAAAACCGCGACAGCCGTCAGTCCGCGATAAAAAGTCACTTCAAATAATTATTTAAAAAAAAAAAAAAATTTCTTAGGCCAGACATTGAATTCCTAAAAAAAAAACAAGCAGCGAATTAGCGAAAAAATGAAAATAGTATGGGAAAAAAATAAAGTATTAAATGAGAGTGTATTAAGAAACAAAAGACTTAGTGACCCAAGGCAAGTTAAAACTTGCCAGTAATTGCGAAAGATTATAATGGAGGACGTGATAGAAGCGGCAGGCTATCAGGCTTTGTGGTACCGGGGATTAAGGTATCAGGAGTAACGACAACCCGAGCATGGGATAGATCCAGACAGAGTGAGATAGCAAAGTGGGATAGTGATCTTATAGCTAAACTGATACGACAAGATTGCGATACTCTGTAGTTACCAAACGAGAGACTTATAGAGCTAGAACCTTGTCATGAAGTCATGTCAGACGTGCTCCGGCTCTGGCCAGCTCTAGTTTTATTTCCAACTCGAAAGTTACCAGCAGCAACTGAGATCACCGGAAGCATAAGAGATCACCGTAAAATGTAAAAAAAATAATTGGCTGGCGGTACAGAAGCACGTAGCGTTGAAATGACCCGATGGTTTAATAAAAAAGAAAAATAAAAGTTTTATTACTCCGACGAATGTTTTTTATCTTTGATTTCTCCTTTACGTTTACTTGGGTGGGTTTATATTTTTCTCGTCTCGGTGTCTTGTTAGCTGACTTAATCCGGTGGATTGTGCGTTGACCTCTGTCACTCGAGCGTCAATTAAACTTCAACAAGCGGATTAGTAGAGATTAAGAACGATTGATGATCGTGATAGATGTGGATGAAGAAAAGCTAAATGAAATGACAGCAATTGCTATTATTTATTTCGTCTATTTGTTATATTTCGCTGCTGAGTCATCTGCTGAATCGAATCTATTCTCGATAAGGGCGTGGTGTGGATGCTTTTAAAGCTTCTTATTTTATATTTTTTGTATTGTTGATTTATAGAATAAAATAAAATAAAATAAAATGAATAAACTCGGGCGAAATTGAGGTATTGCTGAACCAGCTTTTAGGGAGTATTGACTTGTTTGGATTGGGGTAAACGATCTAAAGATTAAATCTACGAGTCATTTACAAAAAAACCAGATGGAATTTTTTCACTGCATTTTTGAGGTTTCACTTTTTTTATTTTTTCGAGTTGACATTGGGTTGAGATTAATGACGGGGCAGAATAGATTTTTTATACACAGAAAAAAATAATTTTTCAGTGCCAAAAATATTTTGCTTTGTGAAATGAAAACAGAAATTTTTTCAGGACTATTAAACTGGACCATGTTAGCCACCTGCAGAAATTGAAATAGACACGTAAGAAATTATTACAGCCGTGGTAAAAATGACAATGATTATATCACCAATTAGTAACCATTAGAAATTTTACTGTGGCCATAAAAATTTTCACATGTGTTTATTAAAATTTTCATTAGTGGCTGACATGCTCCGGCTTTACCATGACACCATGGCATGTCGAACGAGAATAAATTTTCCGTGTACGTCTGGGTCATATAGACGGATATTTATTTGAGGATAAAAAAATATACAAATAGAAAAAATAAATAAATTTAATACCCGGACATTTCAATTATGAATATTAATTTATATGATCTATTTATTTTTTTAAAAATAAATCATATAAATATTTTAATAAAATTAAAATGAACTTTATATGATTAAAATATTATAAGTGAATAAATTCACTGAATACTCTTCAAATATATAAACATATATAATTTATAAGATTAAATAGTCCACTGAATATTATTGAAGAGGCTTAAATTTAATACGAGCAAGTACGTTATATATATATATATATATATATATATATATATATATATATATATATATATATATATATATATATATATAAACCGGAATAAAAAAAGGTCGTTCCAAAAATGTTCAAAAATTTATTAGCAGCGAATTTCTAAATTTGAGTCAATTCCGAACTTTGAATTGATCATTTTTGTAGCTTTAGAAAAATTGAAGAAAAAAATTTTCAATCTGCAGGTCATGTTTTTGAAAATTTCTTATAAAGAATCACCAAAAGTTCAAAATTCTTTTCAAAGTTTTCTTCTTTAATGATTTCCAATCCCGCAAAATTTTCAAAAAGAATAATTTTTGTTCAACTAATTTTGAAAAACGTTCCTATAAAATATTAAATTGAAAATTTCTTTTTACTCTAGAACGTTCAAAATTTCTCAGTCAAAAATTTTGAAAATCACGGTTATGAGCCTTTTTGGAAAATTTTTAAGGTTAAATTTTTTCTCACCGGAAGTGTTAAACATAGAGAAATTCACGAGCAAAGTAAACGTATATAATTGAGGGTAAATCAAGTTGAGAGTAAACAAAGCACTGAGTATATCAAATATATACCCTATATATATTATACCATATGATGTCTAATAGTATAATAGAATGTCTATTAGTAACTGAACGCCAGTCAATCCTTCTTCATCATCACACCCTCATCTATCTATAGTCCATCGTCATTAATCGTCGACGGTGAGCTAAACTATGAGGCCATTTCCGTGCTGGTTGGTAGCTAGTCTTGTATCGGTAGTATACCTGTCTAGAGCTAATGTTCTAGCGGTTGGGAGTTGGTATCTACGTGCTCTAGCAAAGTCTAGCAGTAGCCCACATGACGATTCGCGCGTGAAATCGTCAAAGAACTGGAATGAAAGAGAAATGCCAGTCTTGGTATACTTCTAATATAAGCTCTTCTTTAATGTCAGATGTAGGGAATTACTAGCGTGTACCTAAACTGAGGTGATGTAAGTTGATAAAAAATATCACATCATATCATGTCATATCATATCATAGCATAGCAATTCGCTGGAAAATTAAAGAGAATAATTTTAAAATTTGACCTGATGATTCTGCTTCGCAACGGAAATAAAGTTACAAAAAGTTTAAATTGAACTGGTTTATAAAAAATAAATTAAAGCTGAAAAATTTAAACTTTTGTACAAAGAGAAGAGATACTAGTTTTTTTTTACGGTTAATTTTTTAACTGAAGGAACTTTTAAATAAATAAAACGGTTTAAAATGAATTTGCGTTACAAATGAAAGTTTTGTTGGATATTTTCTACAAAGTCAATTGAATGGAAATAATAGATTGGGAAATTGCAGTAAAAGTTTTGTCGAGTATTTAATTTTTATCGTGACCTTTTTTTTTTTTTTAAGTTTTAATTGAAAGTTAAATCTATATAATTTTTTTTTTCTATTGATTACTGGGGAAATAATATATTTTTATAAAATTACCGTTTGTTAGTCTGAAAAATTTATAAGCTGCTTAGAAAATATTTTTCGAGCCCAGTTTTTATTTGATACTGAGATATTTTTTTCAAAATTTATTTAAAAATTATTGTAAAAAAAAAAATTTACCCTCTCAGTAAATACTCAAGGGTTAGAAAAAAAAAATTTAACCCCTACATCAAATTTGAAAAATCCGCGAAATTTAAAAAAAATGACTAATTTCTAATTTTATCAAAATTAAAAAATAAAAATCAAAACCACAAAGCCAAATATTAAATAAAACAATTAAAAATATGACATTTACTTTTCCATTTATTTAAATATTAAAAAAAAAAATAATAAATGGCGCTCATTAAAAGTAAAAACAATAATCCAAACTTTAAAAATCACTTACAGTCCGATCTGAACTCCCACATAAATAATAAACAGTAACAAAACTATTTAATGAGGTCTAGTGCAAAAGGTTCTTTATGCCCACAGGGATTTAACCAACTATAAAGTCAGCCCAGCTGTAGATTGACACGACAATATAACAGACTCTACTACTTTACTTTACTCTACTCTACTCTCGTTTCATTTCAAGTCATAGTGTAGCATAACCCGGCTTTCTACTCCATTCACCAGTGACAGTAATAAAGGTAAAGGTAAAGCTGAATTTGAAGTTGAGGTTGGGCTGAAGCTAAAGGAAAAGCAAAACCATTTTACCTAACGCCGTTTGCATTCGGGCTCAATTGTACCCAGGACCGTATTATCCCACCCGAACTAAAACCATCAGCATCACCAACACAATTACCATCACCTTTTAACACTCATTTTTATTTAATTTTAGTTTCAACAATACTACCAGTACTTTTGTTGTCAACTATTGGGATGTCAAATTTGTAAATGTTGACAAGGTTACTCTACAATTGTAAATTGTCCGGTACTTGATTAATATGTCAGTTTGACAAATTAAGCGATGAAATTGTAATTGTAATTGCAGAAGTAGTGATGTAAGGCAGAGAAATTTTCTTACAATTGACGTCAATTGACCAGCGAAAATTAACTGGCGGTCATTTTTTGAATCTAATTCTGGTTTACGCGCGAACTTGATTTTCTCCAGAAAATTATTCTATAAAAAATTGAGCGAAAAATTTTTTAACGTCAGTTTGCATTCAAATAGAAGATGAAAGAAATTTTGTATGAATTTTTTTGAAGGATACGATTTGTAGTTTACTCACAATCACGAGTACTTGTATGTTCAATATTGTCCAGGACATTGTCTTATAAAAAATTGACTGAAAAATTTTTGACGTCAATTTTCAGTGAATTTTTCGTGAGCTGACTAAACATAAAACTGACGGCCATTACCCATTACGGAAAAAGTAATAATAATATATTTATTAATTATTTATAAGTAAATTGCTGGCCTCGTTACTGATAATCATTAATTTAATGGTCTAGTTTATTCTTTAGGGTCGTTTATATTTTTTTCACGTACTAACGTTACCAATTTATCGAGCTATTTCCTGAGAAAAAATAAGAACGATGAAGAAAAATAACGCGGTAAATTAAAGAGAGGAAAATTTTACATCTTGTAGTTTTTAAATTATTCTTCTAGAGTTTGTGATCACTCGCGGAGAAATTTGAGACAATTTTAAAAAAGTTTCATAAAAAGTTTTTTGTAATTCGAGTCTTGGTAGCAATTTAACTGATTGTAAGTAATGGACTTTACTTAGTTTAGTAACGAAGAAAATTTTGATGGGTGAAAAAAAATTCTTTGGTTTTTTTATTGAAGAGAGAACTTGATAAGGTCGTTTTCAAATTATAAATTTAAAAACAATTTTTAATTATAATTAGTGGATTTATGTAAAATGTAGGTGTGACGTTAATTAGTGAATGGATATGCGACTTGTCGAATGACCACTTATCACTCAATTTTCAATTATTCATTTTACGGGTGTAATTCGAGTAATAAATTATGTTTAATTAAAATTAATTGTAATTTTTATTACTTTGCTATAAACCAAATTGGGTGACCCAAAAAAATGACAACTTTGTTTTAATTTCATGTAAAATTTTTTGAGTCGTGTCCTGAAAATCCTCACCAAAAATTTGCATGATAGTAAAAATTTTTTCAATTTCCTCTTGTCATTACAAAAAATGTTACGCGAAAAATGAAAAATTTCTGGAAAATTTCACTTCAAAATACGAATTTTTGAAGTCACTCAAGAATTTTGAAACTTCGGATATTTTTGGAAATCATTAAAAAATTTTCTATGTAATGATATTTTTATATATATTGAGGATCAAACAACGAAAATGGCACCATGGAAAAAAAACTTCCCCTTTTTAAATTCTGAGCTTTTTGTATTGAATTCGCGATTCTTCATAAATTAACATATTGTTATATTTAATAGTATAAAAAAGTCTCCCCAGTTTTAATTAACTTTTTTTTGTATATAAAATCTCATTAGTAAATTTTTTATCAAATTATTTTTAATTAAAATTATATTCGCGCGAATGACTCGTAATCACAATATTAATGGATTTTCTCAATTAAAAATTTTTATCTTTAAAAACCATTGTCCATTTGACTTTCGCTCCCCTTTCGTTAAAAAATCAGCATCACAGAACATAAAGAAGACCTTTTTTCTTCATAATAGTTTCACATTTCGCTTCGCTTTTTCCTTCATACATATAAACATTGACTGGAAAGTTTAATCCTGATAAATTTATTAATATATTGATAGAATAAATATAAAGTTTTATGAATTCTACATACATTAAAATATATATGTACATGTCATGTATAATTGAAGTGAAAAAAAAAACTTTATTCATTAGCCGACCGAAATAACTTTGACTACACTAAATATATACAATTTGTCATCAAAAAGTTTTGCTAAGTGAATTTTATTTAACCCACGAGTACTTGAATTACTAAAAAAAAAGGTTATTAATTAATTTATAATTTCATAAATTTTACGGTCAACTTTATTGAAATTTGATTCAATTTGACATCAGCAAACTTTATTTTTCACTCAATAAATTTAATACTTGATCAAGTAAAAACTTTCTACTCTGAAGAGTTTCAAAAAGTGGCAAAAAGGTTTTTAAATAAAGAAAAAAAAGTCGATAGTAATTAAAAAGTCTTACAAGTTGAAAAGATCGGGTTCAGTTCCTTTTTTTTTTGTTTTTTATCTTAGAAGGGAAAATTTTTTCAATTACATTGACGAGGGACCTAGTCACTCAAATGAAAACAGGATTCAATCGGTTAAGATTTACGACTCAAAGTGTTTGCCATTTTACTCATGTTCGTATAGTATGGGCATCTATGAGAGCAGTGGAGTGTAAATGAAAAACCGACGGTTAGATCTCGAGGTGAAAAAGAGGCTCATGATTGTCAGTTCACGGTGATAATATATCTTTAGTCGAAAGACAGGGCAGTCAAAACACAAAACAGACCCTTTTCAACTAAGATAATGGGGGAATATTTATTTCTGCGATCCTTCAGGATCTCGCTGCCATTTCATTCAAGACGGTACTGAAACGGCTCAAAGGATTTCGAGTGATTTTATACGTAAATTTTGTTGATGTCACTCTACTTGGTTTGCGGTTGCTGATTTATCACCGTTTCAAGCTGCTACTTCATTACCAGAAATTAATGTCGTTATTGCATATTTTTATTTCATTTCTGAATTCATCTTTTTGTTGATTCAAAATGTTTATCTTCACTGTCAGTCTGTCTGTAATATTAATATTAAATGGTTTTTTTATTTCCATCCTTCATTCAAAAATGAATAAAAAAATGCAACCGCGCTGAAAAATGGAAATTAAATTTTTCACCAAGAATTTGAAAAATTTTGAATCTTTTGAAAATCAGTAAAAATGATCATAAACTTGATAAATTTAATTGAAAGCATATTCGATCACTTTTCATATATTTGTAGAGAATAAAACTGGTAACGAAATTGAAAAATTGAATGAAAAAAGAAATTTTCATTGTTTTGAAAAATTTTAATGGCAACTATTTCTATCTCAGGTAACTGACGGATTCAGTTCATCTTTGAACTTAGAGAAGATAATTATAAAAAAGTCAAAAATATATATACATTTATATACTTTTGAAGCAATAGTGTTTTTGGAACTCTTTCAATGCATGAAAATATTTCATGGCAAATTTTTTGAAAATCGCCCCATGCAGTCGTATGCAATTTTTGTAAAACCTTTTGAAAACACTCAAAAAAAATGTATATAAATTTATATATTTTAAACATGAATAAACTTTCTTCCAAAAATGATTTTTTCATCGAAAATTTGAACCTAATTATTGCAAAAAAATGCAATATAATCGTAAGTGTAAAAATTGAACATTGCCTAATTTGCCATTTTATTCCCTCATATATTTCACATGTCCATTGATTTCCCACTCTCTTTTTTTCTTTTCTTTTCACTTGTCCAAAATCACATGTAATTAATGACTTAAATGGCGATTTTTTTTCCTCTAATAAAAACAATTTAATTTGAATATAAAATGGCTAACTTACAAAATCCAGCAATTACTTGGCATCTATCGCCTTAATAAATTCCTTTGATCCCTCGGGTCTTCGGCGTGGAATTGAGCGAATCGCATTAAAACTGAAACAAAAATAGCAAAGTGTTAAGAATAAGAACAAGAATAAAAATAAAATAAATTTATTGTTTAAGTAAATTTGACTTTTAGTTTTAACGTAACATAAAATAAAAAAAGACAAATTATTGGACATTAGCCTTGGACGATTTCCCTGCAGGCCTATTTTGCGAAATTATTTTCAGTGACAATTTAACTTGCGTAGAGAAACTTTCAGTTTAATATATTTTTATTTTATATATTGAGACGCGTAATAAGACGAGGGCTTTCTGAAGATTGATAGAATATTCTGATAATGCTGAATTTTTTCCCATGAGCTTTTATTTTTCGTATCTCCTTCTGTATACGTGACTCTTTTTATTCCTTTTTTTTCATTTTTTTGTCCTTGCCGCCTTGGCTACTTGACGATCGATGGAGACAATGAACTCAATGCTTTCATGGGTATTGTAATATTATCGATGTACATATTCTTGCACACCCCTGTCTATATTTATTTATATTTAATGTTCGTATTTTTTTTCTCTTCACGAAAATACTTACGAATTTTATTTAATAAACCAAAATTTTCACTGATTTTTACGGTTGAAAAAAAATCTAATTTTCATGAAAAGTATAAATTTTGAAAAATAAATGCAAATTTTTTTTTTTAATTAACGCAATGTATTAGTATTTTAGCTGACAAAAAAAATAGCGACTCGAGTCTATATTGCGAGCAAATATCTCTGGCAACGTGAGAATTTTATGATGAATTTAATTGTCGGGAAAATTGCCGTTGGTTAAATGGGAGATGATTGAAATAATGTGTACCGAGACACGTAGAGAGGACGGAAAAAAAAAATAATTTAACATTACTGTGTACACTGAGAGTGGTATTCGTTTCCTCTTTATATACTTTTGTTATTTCGCTAAATAAAGTCCTCTTTGATGTTTTTTCCATTTTCTTTTTTCTTTTTTTTTTTTTTACCTTTGTCACTGATATTGTTAACCTGGTGGACATTTTTATTTTAGTGAGAGATGAAATTTTTGATTTTCATAATATCAGAGCATGGAAGAATTGCTTAGATAACAATTCAAATTTAATTCGTCTCTGTTCAATATCATAATGCGGCAAAAGGTTTTTTGAAAAATGGGATGGCCCTAAAATAATTTTTTTCAAATTTATCGAATCGAGTGATTGATATGTATACATAATTTAATTCAAAAAAATGTTATTTGTAATACGTCTAAGTCATAGAAATTGTAAGCCATATTGTTGCAAAAAAATGTTTTCAAAAAATATATATGTGATTTTGCTTGGCCTTGTCCCACATTTTGAATCACAAATAAATTTTTTATTAATATTAAAATCAGTTGATAATCGAATTTTTAACCCGCGCTCGAATTCTACTGGGAGCTGAGGGTCAGCAGTTCGATCCCAGCTCAAGGTAATTTTTTTAACACAGAATATTATTTTACCATAGATAATTTTCTTACAATATAAGTTATTCCAGCCGAACTAAACAAACATTTATTACACAACTTACATTCGATGTCATCATTCCCCTCTCAATGAAACTCAAATATTATCACAATATTTGCATATTAACGTACAATATTTTCTTATATTTCTTTCTGCATTTATATACTTTGAGCTTCACATCAATAATTCATCGTATAATTGTCTAAAACAAAAATTGAACCATTTTATTTAAAAAATTAAATGTTCCCATGTTTTTTCGGCAAACAAAGTATGCCGGGTAAAATGGGTCATTCCAAAAATTCAATCTTTTGAAAAAAAAAATTTTCCCAGTACTTCTGCCATCAAAAATTTTTATTAAAAACTTTCAAAAATTTATTCTTCGCTTCAGTGTCCTATCACCCCACCCCTTGGAATATATAATTAATTAATTAATAAAGTTATGAACTAAAAATAAACTAATATCGAAAATAAATTAAATGATACGGTGATTAAATTAATAGGCAGTTATTAAAATATCGAGTAATAAATGTCTATAAATGAGAGCATAAATGGAAATTTATCGTCTACATGAATTAGTATCCTGGTATGGTGTTAAATTAATTAGTATCATATAAATTTATGATTGAATACAATTAATAATGTTCATCATGTATAACTGACATCTCGGTGATGTAGACAAGCGCGTTAACAATGATCCAATCTGATTGTGCTGATTAAGCATCCCTCCCGCCATCAGTCATCGGAATATTATCGGGTTTTCCCCCTACTCCTTTCAGCCTCTTCGCTACTCTTAACCTTCCCCCTTTCATATGGAGATGAGGATTACCCTCCCACGGGTATGATGTGGCGGAAATAGTAAAGTCTCTTTTCAAGTTAAACAAAATAATAACAACAATAGCAAAGCGTAGAGAGAAAAAAAGTACTCAGTAAATTGAAAAATAGCTACAAGTTAAAAACAGTCGGAATAAAAAGAATCGAGTTGGTTCTTTTTGTGTGCATGTGGATCGTGTCAATGAACACAAATACGCGGTATCGATGTGAGCTGGTACATAAAGTTTTAAACAAAAAATATACACCGAAGTATTCTACTGGTTACCCAGTTTAAATTGTCGTGTTTTAAAGCTTTACGGTCTCGTTCCTATGACATGACAATGAACGAAAAAAAATTTTTATCACAAAGATAAAATACGAGTAGAAATAATAAAATGAAAAGACAACAACTTTCGTGTCAATGATTTTTTATAACAAATTTTCATCAAATTGGTTAAGTTTTATACTCGTGTTATTTTTTTTTTAACACGCGATTTTGTAATTGTCTGGGGTATCGATTAATTATTTGAGTGACTAGTGAAAAAAAAATTTTTCTATGGCCACATTTAATTTATTTTTTAATTACTGCAATTAAAAAAAATTGTTATCGTGTAATTTTAGCAAAAAAAAATTCTCTACTAGTGAGAGATTTGTTTTATTTTTTTTTGAATGAAATTTAATATCATTTTTCTGTAATTCTCGAGCAGAAATGTGAGAGCAGTTAAAGTCTTTGCTGTTGTGTCTTTTATTGTATTTTATTATTACTGTTGTTATTATTTTGTTAGCAGTCGCATTTATTGCTCACAGGGTGGGTGAGAAGTAGGACCCCTGTCACACTGAAGATTTCTATTATCCGTAGGTTATAGTAAATTGTGGCGTTGAGAAGGGAATGAGAAACAATAAGAGGAGAAAAGTACTCAAAACATGAAGGAAAAAGTAAAATGATAATAAAAATAAAGCCGGCTGACGGAATAACGTCGAAAAAAAAAAAAATACAAAAGTAAACTGTTATATTATTCACAATCAAATTTATTATTCGCAATCGCAATTTCCTAATATCTATTATTTATCCCGGATCAGGAGCGATGAAAAAAAACGGATTATTTAACCCCAACACGCGGGTAATCTTTATCGTTTGTGCTGAAAAAAAATAATAAATTAGAGATATAACAGTTTAATATCTTCGTATTAATATGAATCAATATCATGTTTTATAACGAGACTATCGAGTAAAATTATTATCAACAATAAGTAACAAAAAAAAAAAAAAAAAATATGAGAGAATGGAAAATGACAATATGATTCTTGAAACAGAAATTTAAAATACCCCAATTTTAAAAATAACCTCTTATGAATATTCCACTTTTATTAAAGAAAAAAATATAATACGTACTCTACAATCTTCAAGTTGTAATAAAAAAATAAGGAGGAGAAAATTATGAGTTTGTGATATTTACTGACAGCTTGAAAAGTTTTTTTTTTTTTCTTCATTTTCTCAGCCTTCATATATTTGAGGGTAATTTTCTTTCTAAAACTAGTTAAAATAACTATATATATTTATGAAAAATTCAATTACTATACATGAAGTTAGTGGGATATGTTGGTCCTCAAAATAAAAAAATAACCAAATTTTTTGAAAAATTTTGAACCCACGTCTTGAATTTAAAAAAAAATATTTGAATTGAAAATTTAAAAGTGACCATTTTGCCACATCAAAATCATATACTTCAAAATCTTCAATAGAAATATACATGGAGCATATATGGCCATATATGAACCATACAAGGCCATGTATGGCCATACATGGTTTCGTATGACTGTATATGGTCATGCATGACTGTATTAAAAAAGTTGGTATGTCCATGTATGGCCATATATGCTTCATATATGAGCCATATATGCTTCATATATGAGCCATATATGCTCCATGTATATTTCTATTGAAGATTTTGATATGCTTCATATATGAGCCATGTATGCTTCATATATGAGCCATATATGCTTCATATATGAGCCATATATGCTTCATATATGAGCCATATATGCTTCATATGAGCCATATATGCTTTATATATGAGCCATATATGCTTCATATATGAGCCATATATGCTTCATATATGAGCCATATATGCTTCATATATGAGCCATATATGCTTCATATATGAGCCATATATGCTTCATATATGAGCCATATATGCTTCATATATGAGCCATATATGCTTCATATATGAGCCATATATGCTTCATATATGAGCCATATATGCTTCATATATGAGCCATATATGCTTCATATATGAGCCATATATGCTTCATATATGAGCCATATATGCTTCATATATGAGCCATATACGGCCATGCATGGCCATGTATGATTCATATGAGCCATATATGCTTCATATGAGCCATATATGCTTAATATATGAGCCATATACGGCCATGCATGGCCATGTATGATTCATATGAGCCATATATGCTTCATATGAGCCATATATGCTTCATATATGAGCCATATACGGCCATGCATGGCCATGTATGATTCATATGAGCCATATATGCTTCATATATGAGCCATATACGGCCATGCATGGCCATGTATGATTCATTTTTCACGGATTAATTTCTTATGGAGAAATATAACAGTTAGCAATATCTAAACAGCTTTGTAATAGACTTCTATCACGTTTATTTACCGAGATACAATTTATGATCACGTCTAAATCACTTAACAAAGTAATAAACATGTATGTACGTCTTTCTACACAATAGAGCAAAATGTATCTTCATAAATGCATCATACATATTTAAATATTCTGAGGAAACTAGTTTCGAAGGTTTATTCATATGTTGCAGCTACTTTGGTTATTAGTTTCGAACAATAAGCCCTACCCTTTTACCGGCTCTTAATATTCTATTAATATCCATATGTAATATTTTATATTTTATATTAATGCTATGCTTCAAAAGTGAATAATTTTTTATAAGTATCCATTCAAGAAAGTCAATATCAATTGGGCACTTATAAGTAAACAGCAATTCGTTAAGTAAATTTGTCGGATTGACTATGATCGGCCCAAGATTACGAAACTGTCAAACTACAAATCCAAAGACTCCAACTCTACCTGAAATTATTGCGCTCATTGTCTGTCAGTCCCCTGTTCTGCTAGATTTGCATCTAGATTAGAGAAAAAAAATGGGGGTTAAACCCTAATTAAGAAGTAGTTTTGAGCTCCTCAGTGTCTAGTCTTGTAGAAACCTCATGGGATTATAATTAACCTCATTTTATTGTCCACAAAATTTACAAATTACTCATTTATTTCTTCAATTAGCGAAAATTTGGTTCAGGAAAAAAAATTTTTCTGTATGTTACGCATTTGAATTTTTTTCCGGTGATAATGAACATCAAAAATAGAAACGAGATTAAAAATATTGATCATCAGTGAAAATAAACAAAATTTTGTTAATTTAAGTCCTATCATTTATAATTAAACTTCCTAATTTGTCAAAGTAATTTATGTGTTCGTAAATAAAAGTGACATTAA
Organism: Microplitis deprimator; assembly: GCA_964016945.1. NCBI lineage: Eukaryota > Metazoa > Arthropoda > Insecta > Hymenoptera > Braconidae > Microplitis > Microplitis deprimator. The sequence continues at coordinate 15,051,302 of OZ024714.1, read as the reverse complement.
ATGTATTCGGGACATGAAGCACGCTGTGCCATAGATCGACCTTTTACTTGATTACTTATGTACGACCAAAGTAATGGTATATCTACTTGACTATTTGCTCATCATGGCACACATGTTCATTAATTTATAATTAAAATTATGAATACAAATATATCAAGGTCTTAATATTAGACGACTTAATTTTCAGGCAGAATCTGTGAAATTGCCAAAAAAAAATGTCATAAAATATTCAACTTTTGACGCAACATATTTTCAGTGGATTTTTCATGACAGTAAAATAACAACGTAAATTATCTGGGGATTTTTATGTCCTGAGATAAAATAAGTAACAAAAAAGTGTATCTGTAGGTACAAGATATATTTTGTGGACTTTCTTTCTCCTCAAAGTGAAGTGATCCTAGAAACCTCAAGGGGAACATTTTTCTACTCCCTCATCTTTTTTCATTTCCCGCCAACTTGCATACTTTTATATGGATAAAATTTATATACAATGAAGAATATACAAGGTCATTTTTTTGAATAAAATTACTGCGGACTACATTATTCTTGAGAAAAGTGTGTACGGAATCATAAATTATATGAAATTTTAATTTTTTTGACCGGATAAATTTTTGAATATTTAAGGAAATAGCTTTTGCAAAATATATGTTTTTTTTGTATAATAAAAAGTATATATAATATATATAATTGAAATGACATAAATTTGAAGAGACATTAAATAATAAGTCTAAGAAAGACATCTGTCAATATTTGAATACAAACTTTGTAACTAATCCTCGATTACAAACAAAAAAATTCATTATTTTGGATTTTTAAATTTTTGATGGGTAATTTAGACAATTGGAGTCCATTTTTAATAGTAAATCTACTCAAGTAATGCAATAAAGATAAAGTGACGTTAAAAATCGGACCGAAACCAATAACTTTCCTTTTTTTGAAAATTTGAAATTTTCTTAGCGGGAAGTTAAAAAAGTTCAAATTATTCAAAAGTACTTTTGAATAACAGGTCAATTGTCAGTGAACTTGCTACACATATTTTCATTCCCAAAAAATTTAAAAGGTGACATGAAAGCTCTTGCTTGTCACGACTTAAAAGTATTTCTAATTTTTTTCTCCATCAGCTCAATAATAATTACGCTCCCCTCAATAATTGTCATTAAATTTATTTTTACTGGCTGCCTTCAGTACCAATAATTATTACGAAATAATCATCACCCAAATCTCGCATCATGCATCGACTCAATACTAAAATCATCGATCCCCACTTCAACAAAATCTCATAAAATATTTACTTATTTCAAAATATAATAATTTAAAGTTATCTGGTCAGTCCAAAATAAATATATTCATTTTATATACCGCAAAATATATCTATTTAGAAATAAAATGTTCAAATATATAAACAGTGAATAGAGAAAATATATTAATGTATATGATCAAAGTTTATGTTACACCGTAAAAATCGGGAGTGAATTCGAAGTGATCTGGTTTTTATTTGAATTTCGCATTTGAACCGGAGTTTCAAAATTAAAATTGACTTCCCTTTGAAGTGAAATTTACTCCAAGGGAATTAAATAAATACACGTCACCCCCTCCACATTTAATCCACGTTCACTCCGAAAATATTTGACAGTACAAATTGCTTATATATATAAATATTGTGACAATTCTATTGATCCCTTACTCAAAAGCTGTCTATCCAATATTCCACTATGTAAATATCTATCTATATATTTATATATATAGTGATGATAAATGTAGTGACTGCAGAGAGCAAAATTGTACGTGTATTGGGTCAGATAAAAGTTTATTAAAATAATATAAAATGAGTAATCGCAAAAACTGGGGTGTCAAATGACGACAGCCAGGCTTGTATATTCTTCCGTCATTTCCGCATCGTCGATGCTCTTTGTTTAATATTGTATATATTGAATACACGACATAAAAGTACCTCGATGACGTTTCACAAGGTCGTGACGCCACAGTTTACTTTTGAATGGAATAACTTTTTACTCATTTTTAAAAATCAATCGTAATAAAAAATAATTATTTATACAGCTCAATATATATATATACATATATTATCATTGTTATTTTTTTATCCATACATTAAATAAAATTTATTCACTGGCCCTCAGCCATTTCGGCTTAAAATTTCCTTACAATATTTCAAGACCGGGAATTGATAAAAAATATTTCATTCCTCAACAATAAAATAAATGTATTCTTGTTATCGAGGATTTTATCCACTTATCCATTTATTTATATATCGTATTTATGTATTTAAAAAAAATTTTATTTCCAGACTAAAATATTCTGCGTAAGATTGTAATGTATGGAAAAATATGAAATATATATTGAAGGACGGGAATAAAAGAAAAAAAGGCGTATCGGTTCCAGGGCATTTTTCAATCCTTTTATATATATGTATTAAAGGTACATATATATGTGTAAGTAAAGGGGATTCGATGAAATCGCTCTAGTTTTCTTGGAATCGATATGCGTAAAGGAAGGGCCGGACACGATTGGTTGATATGACAAGCCCGGATGGTTAGCAACAAGAAAACGTGAGAAAGGAGGAGAAAGGCTTCTGCTGACTTCCAGATGAAACGCCGTCTTTTTAAACTCGAAAAGCTTGAGATTTGCTACACAGCTTTCACTGGTGCATTTTTACCTCTGGTTTCTTTCATGTATTTCTACTCTGGATTTTATATAATTTGAGTACTAAATCAACCCTACATTTTTTATTATCGTAATTGAAATCTTTAATTTACTATCAGTACAATGATATCTTCAATCTTTAATTTATTAATGAGCTGCTGTTAATAAATTGAAAATTTTGAGTCTTGGAAATTAATAATCAAAATTTTGACATCAATTTTGATGACGCGGTGATGGAAAATGCATTCAAGTTTATGTTGAATATCATAAGAATTTTTTTTTTCTCTTCCGTGTTTTTGGGTTTGGAAAAAATTTGACACGTGATTTTTTTTTTTTCATTGAGAATTTTTTTAAATCGGCCATTTTGACCGGCCTGGAAAATAAAAAAATTAAATGAAAATAATAATAATTAAGGGTGTACTTTGATCCTAAGCATCGACTCACTTTTAACGAGTTTTTAAAAATTTAATATCAGTTACTTCTTGCTTATAAATGTCCACAAAGTGTGCGGGAACTTAAAGTTATAACGTAAAATAATTAAATCCGTTTTGAATTTAAGTCTGCTAAAGTTTTACAGTTCTCTCAATTTTAAGTTAAATAACTTTCGACCTTGATATTTATTTCACCTTCATACTTAATTTTTTTCCATTTTCCCCACGTGTCTAATTATATATTTACGCAGAGTACTTGCAAAATAATAAAAAAAAAAAAAAGCAATAATTAAAAATTTAAAAAATTAATTAAAGTGAACTCGAGTTATATTTTCACAGCTCAATGAACGATAATTAATTTAATCAGACAAATAATTGAAACAGAATATTAACATTCGGGTATTGACCACGCGAACATGGGCGACAAAGAAAAAATTCCATTTGTCTGGTGATACGTTCGTGTGTTTGCTATTAATTTAGATAATCACCGACTACTGCAGAGATAATTAAATTTTATTTGGGTTTCCCGCGGTATTTGTCTGTTTAATTTTGTTTATTTCAAGACAAAGCTGTACAAGCATGTAATTGCATGCTCGCAAGCTACATGGAAACCCATAATGGAGTGGTAATACCAAATTTCAAGGTAACTATTATAGCAAAGCGTAACACGAACCGAGCACTAGTGTACTTTAAATTGCAAGATATAGTGTGCTAATGTTAGTCCCGAAAAGCTCTTTGGCTATAGTTGACGTGACTTTTAGCAGTACAATGTTGTCCTCGTCGTTTGTTGCAGCTTGCATCTACGTAATATCATCATAACTTCGATATTTTAGTCTATTATCGCTAAGGAGTAAGTTTGTTGCCATTAAACAGAATAATGTCTTTATAAATTTATTTATTATTTTTATTTAATACTTCGGAATTGACCCGACAACTTTTAATTATCATACTTGAGATATTTTTTTTTAAATTGCTTTTGAGTGAGAGATCAATAGAATTGTCACAGTATTTAAATATGTAAGAAATTTATTTAAATGCGAAGGGGATGACTGTGTATTCATTTAATTCCCTTGGAGTAAAATTAACTTCAAAAGGAAGTCAATTTTAATATTGACTTCGAATTGGAGTGAATGCGGATTTGAATAAAATCCAGATCACTCCAAAATCACCGCGGAAAAAACAAACTCTATTTACTCCTCACTGACAGCTGCCATGTAATCCCAAAGTACTTTTATATAATTTAAACTGTTTATATATATATCGGATCATCTTACATTATCTTCATTGTACTAACTATTATCCAATTGATTTATTTCTTATCTAATATCTTGTCATATAACAGCGATACTATTTGTGTTACTATTAATTACACAATTAATTTATCAATGGCTCTTATTCAAAACTGTCGCGTAACTAAATAAGTAAATTGACAGCAACTGGGAATCTTAGAAATAAATTCCAAAAATACTCGACGATTTCATTATCATAACCTATTATTAATTCAATTACACAAGATGAACACTAAAATACATATTACTTAACATATATATGTATACTCCAATCACCCGATTCAATACTCACTTTGTCTTGACATTCAAAATTTTTTTTCCGACAATAGAAAGTTGATAATTATTCAAGCTTTGTATGTTATAAATAGATAACTTCTACATCCAGAGAATTGAATGAAAAAGTCATCACTGGTCGTTATGAAAAATTAAAAAATCTTTAATTAATTATCTATTTTTGGTGATCTATATTAATTACCCTTAAACAGCTTCTGTCTAGTCATTTTATAGTAGACTATTTTGGGTTATTGTACTCAGTATAATTGCCTTCTAAAATTAGATCACGAAATAGTAAATAAAAACTTTAAAGGTCACTTGTAAATAATAAACGTTTTTATTTACATTCTAGTAAATTTTAATTGAAATGTTTGTTTTTTTTTTATATTTTTGTTTACGTTCAAAAGATTTAATTTCAAAATTGCTAACGGGTGAATTGTAATTGATACCAAAAATACTAGATTACTCATTTATCACTTATATATATATATATATATATATATAGGAAAATGGCGGATAAAACGGACCTTAAAAATTTGATAAAAAATAATTTCTTTATGTTTAGATTTTTTTTTTTGGGAATTTTTCAGTGGGCTCAATAAATTTTTGGTTACAAAAAATACTTAAGGTGTCCATTTTGCCCACCCGGCTAGTATTTTTTTTTAGCAATCGGAAATTTGGTTAATTATTTCAAGCGGAAGTCGAAAAATAAAAAATTTACTGTATTCAAATTCTCAAAAATTCATTATTTCCTTCTACGGTTCCGTTACACCCCATCCTCTATATATATTTATATACATGAAAAAAAAAATTAGGATTTGATCAAGACGTAATTTTTATATTATAATAATTTAAGTAAATTTGATCTTTGTCAACAGTTTATTACACTCTATTTTTTTTACTATTTGTTTATGTAGCTGTTATCTTTTTTTATTCATGTCTTGCCAAGAGCAAATGTTCTTTTTCGTATTTTCTAGTACATAGCTATATGTCGGTTTCATGAATATCAACAGGCTCTGGCGGAGCTAGTATAAACACAATATGGTAAAACCCGACTGTTTTGTTTGACAATTTACAAACTTTTTTAATATTATTTTTGAATAATAAATGAAACATTGCGGGTAATAAATAAAATAAATACATCATTTGTCAATCAATAAATATGTGAATTCAAATAAAATTCAAAAAAATATATAAAAAATTTAAATAAGAAGGATTTAACCATTTTTTGGAATATCGTTCATTTGAATTTACTTTTTTTGAATTACTATTGATATCGAAATTTGAATAATTTGAATTCTGAACACCGAAAGTATTTGACCGTCTATTTCAAATTTTTGAGATAAATATTTGTATACAACAAAGTGAGGATAATTGATGATATGAAAAATATTTATATATATATTTTTTTTGAATAATATTGTATTAATGCTGTGTAAAAGTTTAAAGTGGAAATTTTAAAAGATTCAACTTTCTAAATGGATTATATTATTTTTTTTACGTTCAATTGTAGGGGAAGAAAAAATGAGAGCGATAAGAAAATAAAGTACTCTTGTAAACTTAAATGTGATGTATATTTCCTTTTCATTTATATTTGAAGATATAAAACATATTTTTCTCTCCCATTAAATTTTTTTTTCCAAAAAAAATGAGCCAGCTTCAATTTTCTCTTTTTTAATATTTTCAAAAAATTTCAAGGGTAAAAAATATTTTTTATATGCATAGAAATTTCAAATTAACACCAAAAAATTTTTTTTTACTAAAATTTAACATCCGACCCTTGACTATATTTTGGAAAATTTTTATTTAAATTTTTCTATGGATAAATTTATAAAAAGTTAAAATTTTCTTTTTTCTTTTTTTATGATAATTAAATTATTAAAAAATTTGAAGATGAAATCAGCGTTAAATTTTAAATCAAACTTTTTTCAACTCATCCTCAATAATTTATTCAAAATTACCATAACTTTTTTTTAATAAAAATCCAAATGATTTTTCAATGTCCGCTTAAAAAATAAAATTCCTTATAACCGAATACTTTGCAAGTATTTTATCCAAGGGTACTTTAATAGCAAATCAATGTTCTGATTAAAATTTAACGAATCGATTTATCTCTTTACTTTCTTTTACCTCTGCTTCAAGAAACTGTAGAACTTGAAACTAATCACTAAAAATTCAGGTAAATAAATTAAAGTTTACAATTTAACTTTACATCAGAAAAATTTTTTAATTTAAAATCCACTTACCGGTAATTAGTAAGATTGAATCACTAACAAGATAATTAATTAATTAATTAATTAATTACCCAAATAAAAAAAACAACTCAAAATGAAAATAAAAATTTTTTAATAAAAAATTTAATTAATTAGTTAAAGTATATGTTTATGTGATAAAACACAATCCGACAGCACGAATTTTTTGACAATCGAAAAAATGTGTGTTCAGACGCGTTGACGGAACGGCACTGAGCGTCAAAAAGCGTCGTGGCAGCCCCGATAACGACGCCAATGATAAAGACGGCATGCGCGAACTCTAAACCCCGCGGTGATAATAATACGCGTGTGTATTTATGTACTTATTATTATTATTATTGTTATTATATTTTGTAGCATAACGTCTCTGATATCCAGAGCTCGGTATCAAAATCAAAAAGTAAACACAATTACGGATGCACGAAAATAATAAATAAATTAATAAATGTAATTATTTTGTCTCATTAATTGATACGCTTTTATAAAAATTTTTGAGTAATTGATTTATGATAAAAAGAAGAGAAACTTTTTTTTTTGTTTTTTTGCTTATCGCTAAAATGTTTTAACACCAGTCCATTATCGATTTTAGGTCACAACAGATTGCATTAAATAAGTTACTCTATTCTATTAGTCACGGTTTAGTTTTTTTTCTTTTTTCAAATGTTGCCCAAACATTTGACTCAATTACGCGCTAAATATTTGTCTACTGAATATTTACCACTAATATTATTTATAGTTCGATTTTTTAGTGAAACTACTCGGGTTTAAAAAATTTCAATTTTTCTCGGAAAATTTAAATTTTTCGGAAAAAAAAAGTTTTTGGACTGTCATTATTTTTGAAAATCGTTTAAGTTATCGGTATGTAGTTCTATGAAGCGTAAAAAAATATTTTATAGTATTTTCAGTGAATTTTGAAAATTTGTACGAATTTCCGGATGACCGAGTTTTCATTCGATAAATATATAAATCGATTGTTGTGATTACCGAGTGTTTATTCAAGTTAATATATGATTTTATTATAAAATAAATTATTCGCAGAATTTTTTAAATTTTCAAAAAATTTTTTTTCCGTCCAAAACCAAATCCAATTTTTTAAAAATAAATTAAAATATTCATTTGAATACTCGAAAAATTACTGTTCCGTGATTTGTAATTAATCAATCGTGTAAAAAAAATCAAAATTTGCATTGACCAAATTTCGAAATTTTTTTATAACCCTCAGTTTTAGAAAATCCAAAAATTTAATAGTATCATTTATTGATACTAAATTTAGTTTTAAATAAATAAATAAATTATTGTCAGACTTGTTGATGGATTAATTACAAAATCTATTAATAAATAAATTAATTTAACACGTATGACCTATTAAGGATGTAAATTACGTTGATTGGGAGTATGTGGTCGTCGTCCTTTGTCAACGATTCACATGCAGTGCATCCTTAATTGTCAGGATATATATCAGCCTCTATATACTGGAGCCCGTACGTTATAGTCGAGATTGATGTACAGATTTCACACACGCGAATTTATAAATCGATAAACTAGGCATGACATTATTAGTCATTATCATTAAATTTAAATAAATTATTTTAAATACCAACATTACGACCATTAATTTTAATATTTTTTTATTTTTTATAAATTATTAATTAATAAAATTTAAAAAAATAATAATAATAGTAAAATGTATGAACTGATATATTTAATCAATGAGATAATGATCTTAATATACTAGGAACATTGCTCTTCACTAAACACTCATGCATGTGCTCTCTATTCTCTAATCTCTCTACTCCCCTAGTACGCCGTGTCTTTCAAATTCTACCTCATCAGCTCCCGATTATCAATCATGATAATGATGAAAATATTCACTAATTTTCAATATCAGCTTACGGCTAATCCTATAAGTTTATAATTAATAATTAATAATAATATAATGCCGGAGTTAATTGCCGCGGGTCAAAAGACGCGAAATTAATTTTCAAAATATTTTTTTTTAACTTTGAAACTTTTGGAATATCAACCAAAGATCTTGGACCAGTTTCTAATAAATTTAACGGAATCGCCTGGAGGTATAGAGGATATAGCCTTAGTTTTTATCAGTTATGGATCTTTATTGCCTTACACTTGTTATACTTGAGAAATTTAATATTTAATTTTGTGACTCTGAAGAGGTACTTTGAAATTTTAATAAAAGAAATTGTATGGAGTTTTTTTAAATTACGCAAGCATTAGTAGGAAAATTTCAAAGTTAAATTTATTTTACTTCGGGGTTGGAAAAAATTTTTTTAGTTAATTTTTTTAAATATATGTAAGAATTTTATTTTTATCGATTACTTTAGTGGGGTATTTGGGATTTTTATTTTGCAATGGATGCATATTTATTTTTCCGAAGTTAATTTTATAAATTTTCAATAATGATAATAATAATTATTATTATTATACTTTTTGAATTTTAAATTTTTATCTAATTATTGATATCTGGATGCTATGAAAAAAAAAAATAATTAAATTTATGTAGAAAAATTAATCTAGTAATTTAAGTCTACTTGTAATTCTTTAGTGTAATTAAAAATAAGAAAATTGAAATTTTTCGAGGCAAATTTTAAACCCCCTCCCCTCTATTTAAAACAAAATTCAAACGATCTTGAAATTTCGTAATTACATTTTTTTTTCTGTCAGATTGAAAAGAAACGGATGTCAATTAAAATAGAAAATGTAGCGGAAATTTTTCTATCAGTGAATTTAATGAAAAATTTAATAATTTCCAAATTTTGAATTTGTAAAATAAAATTCAACTGATAAATTTAAAATGTAAAATTATAATTTACAAAAACAAATTTGGCAGACTGTTTTTTTAGGCACGCGCAGACTTCTTGGCGGGAAAAAATAAAATTTGAAATTTCAGCCGATTTATCATGAAAATTTTAGTAAACGAATCGTTAATTTTTATTTTTAAAAAAATGGCGGGAAAATTTCCCTGAAATTTGAATTCTGTATTTTCTTATGCTGAAAAATTATTGACATTTTTTTAGCTGGTAGATTTTTTTATTTTAAATAAAAATATACCAGTGCCAAGTAAAAAAATAAATAACAAAATATCATTGAATTGTATAATAATTTTATTAAATTTATTTAAATTACAATTACAATTAAATTTTTGTTATAAAATAAAACAATAATATTTATTAATAATTAATCATATATAAATATATCACCAAATAATAAAAATTACAATTGTATTTACGTAAGGAAATAATAATAATAATTATTAATTACTATAACTACAACTATAATAAAAGAGAGCAAACAGTAAATTATAATTGAAAATAAAATAAAAAGTCTAAATGAAACAGACGTTTTCCAGCAAACTATTTGTAAACTTTCAAAATGATCAATTACATCTTCGTGAAAGTTTATTATTTCTTTTTAAAAATCTTATATTTACTTGACAATGGCGGTCTTTCTTTTTAAATCCACCGGTGTAATTGACTCGAGACAAGAAAACTTTTTTTTATCCTCAAAACTCTGTTACATTAAAACTTAAAACTTAAGAAAAATAAAAAAGACTAACGATAAAAATAAACTTGAGTAAAAAATAACAAACTTTACTCAGTTTTAACTCGGGAAAAAATAATTCTGTCATACGAAATTTCATCACTTATTTCTTTTTCAAAATTCCAATCTACATTTTTATAATTCCGACATTTTCATCCAAAGATCTACTGAAATTTTCCTAGATCTTAGATCTAAATTCAGTCACCCCACGGTTCCGAAATCTTTTTCCGCTCAAAAATTTCCAGTTCGTTTTTTCTTTTTTTTCAATTTCGGTCTTCGTAGATTTTCGTAGATCAAAATTCGAGATTCAGATCACCGTAGATCAAAATTACATTTTCCCAAAAATTACAATAAAAATTTTCTTTTTTTTATATTTATTTATTTATTAATTTCCTGCTTCATAAATCGTCTCTTTACAACTTTTTTTTTTTAGTAAAAATATATATTTTTTTTCTCGTAATTAATATCTAGACTAAGCTCGCTCATTAGTTTTAATTAACATTCAAGTAATTACGTCTTTACTTAAAAAAATTTTTTTGACGGACGGTTTTGTTCATTAAAATTTTTTTTTTTCAATAATCAACGATATTTATTTTATTTTTTTATAACAATATAACAGTCATCAATTTATAGACATGAAAAAAAACGATTGTTATCAAATAGACGCAATTGATAAAAAAATTTTGATAAATGGCGAGCTCAGTCAAAAAAAAAGTATATACATCGTATCTTTCTACCTTTCTCCATTTTTTTTTTTTTTATAGTCGTAATAATAATAATAATAAACTAAAAATTTTTATGGCAAAGGCAGATCGATTACTCGACCACAAAAAAATGTACGGCGCGTAAAAATAAATCGTTTCGCTTAAATCTAAAAAAAACGTGGCCATGGTTTGAAAACAAGATAAATTGTATGTAAATATTGCACGAGTAACGCAATTTATTTATAATTATTAAAAATTAGTATCGTATCGTATCGGCTGCCAAACTCCTGTTGTTTCATCTCGGCGATAGTAATGAGGCCTATTATCTCGGAAGACTGTCACAGCCGGAAATTGATTGTCTTGTATATATTTTAATGTTGCTCTTATCTAAAAAAAAAAAAAAAAAATTAATACAAATTTTAAAAATTATTTTTCTGCAGTGAATTTTATTTTTATTAAAAATATTTGATAGTTTTTTATGACTACTGTCATTAGACTTTTTTTTTAGTATTAAAGTACTCATTTAAATTTTCAAAGTATTAAGTATGGGCACTCCGGGTCACTCCGGATCTAATCCGCGTTATCTCTGGAAATTTTTTTACAGTCTAATATTTTAAAAATTAATAAATTTTAATAAGTATAATACTTGTGAAACAAAATGAGGTGGTTCAACATCTGGTGAAGTAGATAAATGTTGTAAAATAAACTGATCAGACTGCGCCAGCCACAAATCAACTCCACGAAGTGGGTCGTAGTTGAAAGGTCCAATTCTCAAGAGTCCAAGTCCACAATCGTAAACATCTAGAACCTATAGGAATAATAATAACAATTATTTAAAAAAAATAAGCCAATAGACCGATCGGCAATAGAGAATAGTCATATGGGTCAAGTGTGCGCACTCATACCCACTGCACCCTTGCCCACATGACTAAAATTATAAAAAAGTGATAATAAAATAAAATATAATAAAACTGACTTGCTGGCCACCTGTCAAATGCCTCGCCGACCTCAAAGCCTGGTCTGGGCCCTTGTCCGGGAACGTTGCCGGGAATATCTCACCGGTCTTGACATTCAGCCCAATTCCATATATTACGGGCCAATGGATTCCTCCTCTCACTGTCGTATTAAGCTCGCCCACGCAGCAAAGTGTCAGGTCGATCTCGATAGGTTGCTTATGAAAGGCAGCTGTTTAATTTATTTTGAATTATTATTTAAATAATTCGAGTTATCAAATAAATATATAAATGTCTTACATAAAATATTGTAAAATAATTCTTCAGAGTAATTTCGTGGATCAGAGTAACCACCAACGAGCTGTAGCTCAACTCGGCCTTCAGGAAAACCCAGTGCGAGTTCCGTCACCCTCTGGACCATCGCAGCCGCAGCATCTTCAGTACCAGCACCATCAAGATGTGCCAGCGCAACAGCACCCGATCCTATAAATTACAATGCATCCGATAGATAAAATGCATTACTATAAATATGTTATATTTATATATATATGTATGTATATGTGTAAAGTGGTTTAAAGAAAATAAATAGCCTGTGTTATATATATATGTATATATCGGATGAGATATACGGCAAGAAAATTTTCTCAAGTGCCCAGAAACGCATCATTTTCTCATCTACACTTTGAACGTGTGGTGGCTTTACAAATTATAGTAACTGAGGATAAAAAGTTGAAAGTAAAAATAAAAAAAAAAAATTGATGATAGGAATCAAGTCTCATTGGTATCGTGTTCAAACGAGGCACCGACACTGCTCTGAGCACTGAGCACTGAGTACTGAGATAATTAAAAAAATATATATCTCGCATGTAAGACAGTTGAATGAGACAGATAGATATATGGGTGTATGTTGAACATTACACGGTGTAGCATAAAGCAATATAACACAGGTGTACCAGGCGTTGAAGATTCGATAAAAAATTTTATAAAATACGGAAAGAGAGCTGAGTACATTTAAATAATACTTTTTCTACTTGCACGTCACGTTTTGTCTGCAACAGTTTTTTTTAATTAGTAGGTGATGTTTTTTATTTTTATTTCATTTTATGTGCACGTGTTTAAGGAAAAAATTACGTGGGTTTCAAGACTTGATTGAGAGGAAAATTTTAATTGCTATCGCTAGTGAATAATTTGAGGAAGTGCTCAACTTTAAGGTAAAATTTATAATAAATTTTTTTGTCAATTTGCATCTGAGAACTCGGTAAAAAATCGGGATTTTATTTAAATTCGAATTTATTCCGTCACTCGGTTTCGGAGTTTTTACAAAAAATTACTCCGCATAAGGAGTAAATTGGGAGTTTGTTTTTTCAGCGGAGTGATTTCGGAGGGAAAATTTAAATTGCTATTGCTAGTGAATTATTTGAGAGAGTACTCAATTTTAATCTAAAATTTGAAGTAAAAATCGGGAGTGAATTCGGAGGAATAAAGGATTTTATTTAAATAAAAATTCACCGTCACTCAGAGTTTTGGAGTTTTAGAAAAAATTCCATACAGAGTTTGTTTATCCAACGGAGTCATCTAAATTTTATTTAAATCCGCATTACTCCGATTCGAAGTCAATATTAAAATTGACTTCCCTTTGAAGTGAATTTTACTCCAGGGAATTAAATGAATAAAATCATCAGCGGAGTATTCACTCCGGATTTAATCCGCGTTCACTCCGAAAATTTTTTACAGTGCAGGAAAAAATGTAAAATAATATTTTCTATGATAAGAACAGGAAAAATAAAATTATATATTTAATTTGTTAAAAAAAAAAAAGAAAAAAAATGAATGATTGAATAAGACAATAATGACTTACCAGAATGTCTAACAACGACAATTATACACGTGGTCATGTCGTCTGAGCCAAGAATACTCACGTTCTCTGTAACAGAATAAGCAAAAGGATGTTGAATAAAATAAAAGTTAAATATAGATAGCGTAAGGAAAAGGGTTACGGTCAGATTGCTTGACCAATCAACTTGTCTTTATTTTTTTATTCCCATACATACACATATATATTGTCAGTCTTTAAAAATAATAAAAAAAGTCTGACTCTTTCACCGCAATTTTTAAAAAAATTGTTTTATTTTATTCTATCATATCCTCTTTAATTTCAAGAGAGTTGAATGCAGTTCTTATAGTTGAAGCCAGTAATTGCCAGTCCTGAGCTGAAGTATAGTCGTGAATTATCGATAATAATCTCTACGACAGTTAATATTGCGTCGCTTTTACTTTTTAAGTCAATATCGTTGTGTAATTTTTAATTTTTAATGAAACAGTATATGTATACTACAGTACCGCAGTATGTCAAATTTTTTTTTGAGTAATCTAATAAAACGTATATTGATTTAAATTTAAAATAAAGTGATTGAAAGTATTTAATGGAGTCTGATGGATATGTAAAAAGAACAAGTAGTAGATGTTTATTATTGAATTACTCAAGATGATGTGGACATTTATGTAAATAATTGATATTAATTGCTAGTAATTTTACACGTGTCATGCTTCTGCTTTCTTATTGCTTTTTTTAGTGCTCGAGAGGTTTAACTGGGACTTGGACAGTTATCGTCAGATTAAATAAAGAAAAAGTGGTGAGATTTAACTTCCAATATCTATAGATGGGACTTTATTTATTATTCTTTTATCTCTCGACACGAAGCTATTGGAGTATAATTTATCTCGGATTATCGACTAATATATGAACAGTTAATTTTTTGAATTTAATTTTTGGCGGGACTTTTAAATATTTTGTTTGTGAGATTTCTATTCAATTAATTAATTAATTAAAATTACTTACTATCATGCGGAAGAGTTGCGGCCATTTCTCGTTGCTGTACATAGAGAAGGCCCACTGGACCCACTAATTTAGCGGGCATCGAATGCAATTGAGCAGCTGTCTCACGATAAATTGGATGCGCTCCATAAAGTGATCGGCTGTCTATCGGAGCCTCCTCTTGCAGGACTCCGTTTACCACCAACACCATCCTTTAGTAATTAAAAAATATATTTGGTATTAACTTTTTTTTTTTTTTTTAATTTAAAAAAAAAGGAGAAAATTTTATTTCAGTGAAAATAAACTTTTAAGCTTTTCATTAAAAAAAAAAAATAACGAGAGTTTATACGGATTAAAAATTTTTTACTGCGAATCAAGTTTAAAAAAAAAATATGAGTATCCTTATATATGTAGTATGTACAGTATTAAACTCTGTAGAGCCCTTATGAATGCGATGGGATTTAAATCCTCCCGCTACAATTCTCTTGACATATTTTAAATTTATTTGTCACTTATTTTTTATTTCTACGGTTTATTATCATTTATTTTTATTTAACACTACCTCCCATCATTCAAACCACGCGAAGACCATTACACAAGAGCCATAATATTTTATACTCGCGTATTAAGTCGCATTTCGTGGGCATTCATTTCATCGCCGGCGGACATTTTTTTTTTATTTTCATCTTCACTTTTTAAATTTTATTTTACCCTTATTTCCGCAGCACGTACCACACGTGCTTGACTTTTTTGCACTATTCTCTATCCTCATCTCATATATTTTCATACATACATACATCTATGCATGTACACAAAAAAAAAAAATTTTTAATGCGATGACTCACAAAATCTTCGCCGTTATATTTCTCACCCCTGAATTTTTTCACCCTCACCTTAAGCTCACAATAAATTTTACTTACAAAAAATTATTTTATTTATATTCCCAATTAATTTAAAAAAATCCCAATCATTAAGTTGCCATTTAAAAAAAAAAGTAATAAATTTTTTTTTAATTTTAATGAATTAAAAAAAAAGTAGAAAATGGCGTAAATTTTATTGCAAAAAAAAATTATTACTGTCAGCTGTCCATTTTACCCCGATTCCTACATCTATTAAATTACATAACAAAAAAAGACTGATAAAAATTTAGCGAATAGATAAATTTTAATTTATAATTTAATGATGTGTGAATTATTTAAAAATATATATTTTAATTATATAACAAATTTCATAAGCTGATATTTTATTTCACTTACGTTATTAATAGTAATAATAATAATAATAAAGTGCGTTGCTAAACGAATGTCCATAACGTCTGTGAAATAAAAATCGTAAATGTCTATGCAGGTTAACGATTATTTCAAAGGGATCAATAATAAAATAATAAATAATATTAAAATATATAGTACAGATACTAAATCCAAAGTTCAATTTAAACGGTCGAATGGATTTCGATAACGAAGAAAGTGTAATAATTAATACTGGTTATTATTTATGTATTTATTTATTATTTTATTGTGAGTAATTTTGTCAATTAAAAATAGGAGATTTATTTATTTAATTATTTGAATAATTAAATATTTAAAAAGTTACTGCGATAAATAATTTATTTATAATATAAAAGAGGTTACTAACGAGACTAAAGATCAAAAAGAGAGATCTACGAGGATCGAAGATCAACACTATTGTTATAGAAAATTCGTGACGTGATTTCGTGTCAAGTGACTACGGTACATGTCTAAACCGCGACAATGTACTTGTATAACAAGCTGTACGTCACTTTGCTATGAAAAGAGTCTATAGAAAATGAAAAAAAAAAAAATATATATAAATAGGATATAAAAGATCAAAGGAGGCTTATGGTGCAACAAAAAATATATATTGATAAGAATCGATTGTTGAGTCAATGGAGCACTTATTGTTGCGTTTTTAAATTCTTGTAAATGTTTTTACTTTTGCTGTTTTATTTTATTGTGATACTTATGATAAGTATTCGTTTATATGTAAGTATATTTTTTTATGCAAGTTTTAAAAAAAAATTTGACAGCTCGAAAAAATCCAAGGGTCCATTTTGCCCCATTTTTTTATGAGGGTCGTAACCATAATTTTTTTTTAGTCTAAACAGAAAAAAAACGTTTTTTTGGTGCAAAAAATTTTTACTCGACCCTAAAAAATTTTCACTTTTCCTGAAAAATTTTTTGTATTAAAAATTGAAAAAAAAAAAATTTCTTGGGGCAGAGGAATTTCAAATTTTCTGTATAAAATTTTATTGCGAATGAGAAAAAGTTTACTGAGGTAAAATGGACCATGATTGTAAAAAAAAAAATTTCACTAAAAATTTTAAATTTCCCGCTGTTGGGCTGATGGATTTTCCCCCCAAATTTTGAAATAAAAAACTACTAAAAATAAAAGACAAATTTTCCCCCTCTATCATAAGTCAAAAAATTTCACTCTCTAAATTTTCTACCCAAACTCAGTCACCACTTAAGTCACCATAATTTCGAAAAAAAGTATCTCCACACTAAAAGTAAATTATTAAATAAACTTACTCAGTAAATATTATTTAAAATCCACTCAATAAATTCACTTGTGTATTTCAATCGAACTCACAATTAAATTAAAATTATTTATTAATTATTTTATTTAGTTAATAATAGGAGTGAGTAAATAATCAGGTAAAATCGTGAGACTATTAACAAGAAACCGGTGGTTAAGACTACACTATTCTCGATACTCGATAGTAATGTGTTCAGCTTATTAACAAATCATACTAATTATAGCATTCCTTATCATTGTACACATAGATTGGCTGACATGCGTTCTACGTCACGTTGAGGGAGGAGTCGAAATCAAAATACGACCAACCAACATCCATGTCAGCGACTTATACATATTAATGCTCGATATAACGAATAATAACAACAATATGGAATAATTTACATGACAAACACGCTACAAAAATATATATTTAAGCTGTATGATACTAATAGTTACATATTTCGGTTGGGTTTTTTTTTTGTCGAAAGTGGAAATCAATTAAATATTTATGTAAAGTTATGCGCGGATATTAATATGGTGATGTGGACTAAGATTTAACGGACATAGGCTCGATTTAGCAGAAAAAAGGTGGAGGTGAAGAAGGAGAAGGAAGGAGAGAAAGAGAAGAAGGCAGAGAATATAGATGAGGGAATAAAAGGAGTGATAGGATCTGACTTGAGATATGGGAATAAAGCACAGCAGAAAAGGATTAAGCGCACACGAAAGACTACGAGTTGTGTTAGATTAAATCTGTAAGAACGAATGGACGGGCTGATGTCGACGGAAAAATCCGTAACATCGTATTGAGACTGCTCTCTTGTAGTTTTAGTTGTGTATGAGTATGAACTATGTTTGCTGACAGTGTGTGTGTTCATGTGTGATTTCACTCTCTCTAGAACTGTAATCCTTCAGCGATGGAATTTCTGTTACTTAAACTTCTATTGGACAAGAGCTAGACTGTTAGAAGAAGTCTTTCAATTTTTTATTCATATTTTTTATTAAATTGTTTTTTGGGTAAAAAAATTGTGTTTCGACCAATCGCACACAGAAAAAAAGGATTTCTTGGTGCAAAAAATTTTTACTTGCCCTAAGAAATTTTTTGCGTTATGAATTGAAAACGAAAATTTTATCAGGGCAAGAAAACATTTTCTTGAGCCAAGAAAACAATTCTTGCGTTGAGAAATTTTTTCCTGTCCTAAGAAAATTTTTGTTTTCATTTCATAATGAAAAATTTTTCTTGCGTCAAGAATCCTTTTTTTCTGTGCAAGGTGTCTTGTTTTTTTTCGACACAGAATTAGATTTTTCTGAAATATTTCAAGTTGTCAGTTCAAGAATTTCGGAAAATTTTCTATTAATTTTTAAATTCCACGGAATGAAATAATAAAATTATTTTAATTTTCTGAATATTTTCGACTAACAATTGAGAAATTTTCTGGAATGTTTTCCCGAAAAATTGGGGTTCAGGTTCAATTATTGACAAAGAATTCGAGTTTTTTAGTAAAGAAAATTTTACTACAAAATTTTCTGTTTAAAAAAAATCTAATAAGGGCATAGATTTTTCTACCAGGATATTGTGGTCTACTTTACTTTGTACAGTAAAATTATTTATGATATCATTAAAAAAAAAAATTTCAAATCCAAAAAGACTTGAAAAATATTATAAAACTGATTTTAAGCGGTTTTATAAAATATATACCATAAATTTAGTGGAAAAAAATGAAGTATATAATAAAAATGAGCATTACAAGCAACTACAAGGTGGATCCTGTGGAATTACTATGACGCAGGGAAAATTAGCGTCTGCCACCCCATTCGCCGGTATGAGATTACACGGCGGCGATGGCTATCGCTATTGTATCGCCAGGAAATTACACTCCTCGAAAATTCATTGTATCAGAATACGGCGTATAGAGAAGAGGATAAGAGAGCTACACTCTTCACTCTCTTTACTCTTCAATCTACACTACACTAAAGATATAGAGTCAGTTTAATATAAGTAGTGGAGGATAAAGTCCACCAAGAAACTCCTTCTCCATATTTGTAACTTTATTTTTTTATTAACTTCCCCTTTTTTATCCACTCGACTCATCCTTAGACCCACGTCTGTAATTTAACGTCATTGTTTCTTTTTTAAACTTTCCCTTTTAAATTGATAGCCACTTTTATTTATCATTATTATTATTATTATTGTTGTTATTATAAACGATTACATGTTGACAGTTTCAAAAAGTCGTTAAAAAAAAATAATAATGTCGTAAACACGACAATTAATAAGTAAAAATAAAATTTTTAAACCAATGAATAAATATTTATCACACCCGTGGTGATATATTTATAATTATGCGAACGATAAACGAAATTCAAAGTTAACATAACATATCCCCTTATTTACTTGTCTTGGGCGATAATGATAAGTGATAACCGATAATTATATGCGTGATATCAGTCTCGACATGAGCGCTCAGATTAATCGGAATCGCCAGTAAATAAATGTGTCGATTTATTTTTTAAACGTGTGAAGAAACATCACTTATGTGATATATATATATATATATGTGTAATCGGTTTATCTGGAGCATTCTCAGAAGATAAGAAAGACATATAAATTTTAATAAAAAATCTACGGCCTTATCTTCGGCTCGATAAGAGAAGCAATGAACTGGAGGTTTTTTTTCTTTTCTTTTCTTTTTTTATTTTTGTTGTAGAAATTAAATGTTGGGATTTTTGGAGAGGGATATTTTTTATAATTAAAAGGTGTGATGTGTTTGGAAGTGATAAAAGTTTTGATGGAAGAGAAATTATTTTTTTTACGGGACTAGTTTGAGAAGATAAAAAAAAGTGTAGAGATCAATGTCAAGATTAATTATATTTTTTGATAATTGAATGAGACTGGGATTTAAATTAATTTTTGGGATTTTTTTAAATTTGACATTTATAAAGTGCTGCAATAATCAGTAATTTATTGTGGCTGCGATTTAATTTTATTTCAAAATTTATCACACGAGTCATTATTTGAAAAAAATAAATAAAAGGTAATTTTCCAAAATTTTTCATTTTTGATATTTTCAAAATTAATCAATCGGTGGAAATTAATTTTGCAGTAATCGATAGATTTATTGAAATTTTGTAGACCAATTGGATCGACATTTTTCAGGTTTTTGAAAAAAATAAATATTTTCCAAAATTTAATATATCAAAAATTTCAAAATCTTTTTGAAAAATTTTTCTATAAATTTAGTCGCGTATATTTTACGTCACTGTTTTTTCTACAAAAATAATAAACAATTTTTTGATTTTCAAAAAAATCATAATCCCCGCGAATTTCAAAATTGAATATTTAATAAACCGGAAGTTAAAAATAAAGCAATGTAAATTAAAGAAATAACTTGTGGGTGATTTCTTACTCGTTATTCGTGACTGTAATCGCTGTGAAGCTGTGTTAGTTTACATACATATGTATATGGTAGTGTACATCTGAGATTCAACCACACGGAAATCCACTTGAAAAGTAGCCATTACCTTAATTATTGGTGTCTCGAATACGAGTCTCGTCTGCATGAAATACTTCTCAATGTCGGTTGTCAAGTCTCACATACATTTATATATATATTTATATTTATGTACATACATTACATTGTATTCCCGGTTTTTTACACAAAGAAAATTTTTTCCATTGCTCATTTACTTTTCAGCGGTAACTTTATAATCGAAATGAGGTAAAGTTGAAATACGAAATTATTTAACCGCATCAGTGATAAATCACGTCTGCAAATCGTGATTAATTACAGAAAAGTTATTCAAATAAATAACCGATACATTGATCAATACACGGAAATAAATTGCAATCCTGAGCTTATTAGAAAAAAATAAAAACCTCGAGTCTACATAAATATATATATACATTTATATATAACGGATTTAATATATTTGAATTTAGTGTGGGATTAAATTATTTTTCTAATTGTCTGATTGGAGAGATGAGCAATTCACGTAAATAATTTTTAAACAGCCAGAAAGCGGGCAAAATAATCTCACGGAAGATGAGAGAAAGCAATGAGGATCGAGTACAAACAACTAGATGTATATTATATATATATATATATATACAGAGGTAGAAATAGGATTGGATGGTATAACCTATTGCTGACTATTACTGTTGCTGGAGTTGTAGCTGATGCTGTTGCTGGTGGGTAGGATGAAAACGCGGTAGTTATTTATTCAATCGTACAAACTCTGGTACTATCATCGATTACCTCATTCCGCGAATCGATCGGACTTGTATTGAAGAGAAGAATACGAATATAAGATTAAGAAAACGGGATGAGAAAAAAAATCTGGAGAATCCTAACGGTTGGTAAAACGGGAATATACGTTTCTGATTCATTGGTGTATTGTGAAGTCTGGTAAATTTAACTATCAGCATATAGATTTTTATTCATCTTTGAAAAATATATTTAATGAGAAAATCGGCTGATGTTTTATTAAATAAGTCGGTCTGTATGTCAAATATTTTATAGATTTTTTTTTATGTTTATTATTTGAAAAAAATATAGAACTCATTTTTCTGAAAAATGCAGATGCTAAGAAATATTTTTAGAGAAACGAATTTTTTATCCGATATTATTTTTATAAATTTATTTATTTTTAAATTAAATGACAAAAAAATTCCCATAACAAAAAGACAATAAAGTGACATTTTATTTTTTAAAATTCTTTGAGCCCGCAGTTAAAAAAATCCGGGCATACTAAGGGTCTTTAATTGGTACTCAAGCAATTGGTCCATAAAAAATATATGAGATAAATATTTTCATAATTTATCATCCAAATCATAAACTCCATCGTATAATTTAAAAAAAAATTTATATTTGAAACCGCAGTTTTTTTTCAAAAAAATATTCCCATGATTTTTTGAACGTTCATTCACGAAAGTAAAAAAATAAATTTTTGAAAAATAAGTGGGAGGCTCATTAGCATACGTATTAGCTCCATGAGAATGTAACGCGGCCGATGATTAATTAGTCAGTTTAATTACTATCCTAATTACCTCGGATACGGATCTGAGCTGACCAAGTAATCACACTGCTGGGATAAGTACCGGTATATATCTCCACATATATATTGTATATATAGGTGGATGTGTGGGATGACGACAAGGAAGACGATCATCTCGAATCTACATACATGTGTACGAGGGAGAATTAACTCTAGGGACCAATATAACGATACGGGTAATTAATCCTCACGGAATCTCGACATGGATTAATATTTCAGTGAGATTACCGTTATCTTTGTTAGATTATATTTTCATGTGTTAATATTTTAAACTCGTGTAAAATAATTTGTATATATACATATATATACATTTATATAAAATCTTTGAAAGATTAATTGGATAGAGGTTTTTAATGATGATATTGTATACTATCACGAACAGAGCTTCGGATATAAATTTAATCCTTATTATAGTCCTTAATTAAATTGTATCGTTATATATATTATTTATTAAATATCTCGATAGAATTAATTAATATCTTTTAATAGAGCTTTATAATTAAAGATTTTTTTGGTTTTGACTAAAATAATTACTGATTTTTTTTTTTATTATAGAGGGAAAAAAACTTTGACTTTAAAATTTGAGTTTGATATGAAATTATTTCCAATTAATGACTTTATTATTAATTTCTATAATTAATTACGATAAGTGCTTTTATTCTACAATAACATATCCAATTAGAGAAAAAAAATAGAAAATTTAAGATTGTCGTTAAAATAAAGATCCTAATCAAATACTAATTAAAGCAAATAATAATAATATTCGAGTATGGTGATATTAATACAATGACTTTTATGACCTGTTTTTGGGAAACTCCCACTGTTAAATTTCCCACCAGCGTCACAATACTGATATCAGGTTAAAAAAAAAAAATTTTAAGAGAATTATTTGAGTGGGGACTGATATATATAAATACATGTCAGTCTATTACTAAGTACTTTGATACAGTGCTCGTAATAACTGTCGAAAAAAATAAATACTGAATTTTGTTGCCCACAGTAATATATGTATTTTTTTTTAAATATTGTGGGCAGTACAATAATTAAATATATAAAATGTCGATCAAAGTTTATTTAATTTTGGGAATTTTAATGGCCATTATTTTGTTAACCAAGAGCTGTAATCCACCAAATCAAGGATGCAAAAAAGCTGGAGAAGTAGTATGTATAGCTCATATTTTTCATATAAATCTACACTTCACTGTAAAAAATCCCGACTTAATTCGGAGTGTGACGCATTTTTTAAAAATCTGCATTCACTACGACTCAGAGTTTTGATGTTAAAATGAATTCCGGAATAAATTTCACTCTGAGAAAATTAAACAAATAAAAAACCAACTGCTCCGCATTGACTCTGTATTTAATCCGCGTTGACTCCGCAATTTCTTTAACCCTAAACATTAATAAGTGAATATTCACTTATTTCACTTATGCACACGGAAAAAAAGAAATGTTTGTCCCAAATAAATCAATTTATTTGTGGCTTTTTTTCAAATATTTCTTAATGACAAATAAATATATTTGGTACAACAAAATATGACAGTTGATTCAAATAATTTTATAATTTGACAGAAATATATCATTTATTTGTGATAAGTAATTGATATATTTGTGGTAAAGATATTAAATTTCTGACAAATAACCTAAAATTTGGCTATAATATACATATATTTGAAGCCCTTATTTATTTGTAGCAATTGGATCATTTCTTTACCACAAATAAATCGCTTATTTCACGCAATTAAACTATTCAAGTATTTTATATCTTTCTCACAATTAAATATTTATTTGGCCATATCCAAATATGCGAAATCTTTGGCTCAAATAAATCTTTTTTTCTGTGCATGTTTAGAGAGTGCACAGTCAATGACCCTAGTATTTATTACAATGATTATTATTTACTAAAATAGCATACAATTTTTTTTTATTGCAGTGCGAAACGTCGGACGATTGCTGTGACGATTACTTGCAGGCGAAACTTTGTTCAGGTGACCCAGTTTCAAAATGCAGTTATCTCTTCGAGGGGGGAGCGACTAATTAAGTAAATGAGCTATGATGTATCGTGGATTGATTGATTAAAAAAAAAAAAGGATGAGGTGTCCTCATATTGTCTGGCCCTCTACTATTTTTTATTTTATTTTATTTCCTTGCGCAATTTAAAATTTCATTAATTATTTTTAATAAAATACGAAGTGTTTCAGTCAATTTCTGTATATGTAACAATCAAATGCCGTAATGGCGAAATAATGTTTTTTTAATGACTTTTTATTGGATTAATGGTATAAGTAATTAAATGTTTCGAGCCAACGACAGGAAGCAAGAACGATAATGATAAAATTGTTATACAAAAATGTATTTATATAGATATTTATTATTTGTAGTATTGTTTTAAATAAAATCGTAATTTTAACTCATGGTTTTTTTTGTTTGAACCCTTAAAATTTTAAACTTCCCTCTGTGAAAATTAAAAATTTTCAAAAAAGGGAAATTATTTTCAATCCGATTGTCGAATTTTCATAAAATTTTGTTATTTTTATTTCTTTCGTGTTCTATATATTTTTCAATGTTTTTTTTTATTCTCGACGGTTCTTATGTTGATGTAAATTGAGTTTGACAATCTCGCCGTATCCTTATAATCCGACCTTCAGATGATGCGTCGGTAATATTATTTCCGCTGACATATTGCGAGCACGTTTTTTTCCGCTATTTTTAAGATTTATTTATCTTATTTATTTATATATATATTTTCCCGTGTTATTATTATTCTACAGTAATATATCTAGTGAAATGTCACGGGTATAAATAAATATAAAAAAAAAAAAAACGTAAGGAAAATATTTGAACAGTCGGTTTGTTCACAGCAAACAGCTACCTCGAATAAAAAATAATCATATAAATAAATATAAAATAAAAAATAATAGATCATAACAAATATAAAGGGTAAATATAATAAATAAAATAACAATTGGGTTTGATATCCATTATAGAATTTTTTTTCTGTAAGAGCTCAGTTACTCAATTTCGTTTTGCTTCAGGCGTTTTATCGAATCTCGGACAAAAAATAAATTTGAAATATTACAGAAATAATAAAGTATAATAATACGTGATAAGACGGGAGATAACGTGTGACGTAAAAGTTCATTAAAAACAAAAATGTATTTAAGATTATATATAAATATATATACATTTATTTATTCAATAAATAAATGAATGGTAATAAGTATATACATATTTATAAAACTTCTCATATGGAGCCGCCTAGAAAATTTTTTGCTTACAGTTTGGATTTATTTGACTTATTTCCATGCCTACGGATGATTTAGAATCCATTTGGGAGGAATCGATTCCCAAAAAAAAATTTGAATTAGGGTCAGTCCCTCACATGGTCAATTTTGTGTTGTGAGTCGCTGTCAGATGCTGTAACTCATCTAGAGCTGCGTAAAAATGATGACAATACCGATCACAAATCTGTTCAGATTCTGAGGAAATTTAAAAAAATTTTTTGGTGATCGCCATGATCAATTTTGGTGATGATCAAAATTAGTCGATCAGTTCAAAAATTGCAGTTATTTAAAAATTCGAATTTTTATTTCACACTGAATTCCACCGATTTCATCGGGGTTCAAAATTATTTTTTAAAAAATCTATTCTACATTCTGCCTCTCATGCAGTATTTGATCAGCTATTCAAAGAAACTGAAACGAATGTCAATGACCAAAAAAAATTTTTATTCCACTATTCCAATACCTAGAGCTCAACAAATCCATCCCTCCCCTATTCGATAGCAAAGTATTTTAAAAAACATCGAACAAGCGGATCTACATCCAAGTCATCTCCAAGTGTTCCATCACGGGAGTGAAAAAACGGGTTGCATGGGCAGTAGACAAGAAAAGGACGATGTTAATCGAGATATGTATCAAGCGCCCGGAATTCACGGTCCGCGTGCACATCTTAATCGTGGAATATGTTGCACGCGAATAGACTGAGAAAGTAAATAAAAAATAAAGAAGAACTCGGGATACAAGTAAAAGTATAATAATAAAGTTATCCAAGCAAAATAAAAACGTTTTCACGTTCTGTCGCGCTTCTCATGATCCACATATGTTGCATTGTCTTTACGCCATCACACGGATCGTTGGCAACACCTCGCGCGGAAAATCCACATCAATTTATCTCGTGATTTTACACTTATTGTAAAATTTCATCTAATAATGGTAAGAAAAAAAATAAAAAAATATTACCTGGTTGTTTTTTTATTTAATCTTCAGGTAGGACACGTTCCTGCCGCCATATTCAGTCTTTTCTCTCCAGTACCTTCTACCCCCTGTTTATTTCTGAAACCAGCCATGGAAAAAAAAAAGAATAAAATTAATAAATAAATCATGAGAATTTTATTCGTTAAATAATTACAGATTAATTCAAATTCAAATTCAAATTTGAATTTTCAAATCTTAAATCTTTTAACCTCAACATCAATAAAATAATTTATAAATAAAAATTTAAATTCATATGAAGAAAATTTAACTTGGAAATAAAAGGGAACATAAAAATGTCGATTTTTAAATTAACATGATATTTTTATAGCGAGATAAGAAAAAAAAATAGTAGATATGTTAAGTTTGGGATCATGGTAAATATTTGAAATTTTTTGACAACACCTGCATAGGTCACGGCAGAGCCTACTAAATATATATCTAGAGATATTAAATTTTTATCATAAAGTAAATAAATATAGAGATCTATAATATTTATCGAGTGAATCTAGAACGTATGCAAAGCTTGATACATTATTAGCATACAGTGGCCCAGGTGACCACTGACTATTTGCATATTTATAGGCTTTGACTTCCTTCGATTGTCTTTGGTCTTTATACTCAGTGTATTTCTACTTATTTTTTAAACATTCGTTTATATGCAGCAATAAATCTGTCATAGACATTAATCATTAATTCCATGTATTTAAATTTAAATTATTATTAAATTGATCGTTGTTAGCATGGAAGAACACTTGAAAAATGCAATGGAAAGTCAATTTTACAGTAATTGAAATAAGCAAGTCCATTATCGATTTGTGTTATTTTTCAAATATTTATTTCTATAAAAAAAAATTCAGTAAAATTTTTTTTTAATTTATTTCACTGGCAGACGACTTTTGATTTTAATTATTTTCGATTATAACGTTTTTTTTTATTTTCAGGAAAAATGGAGCTTACAAAATATGAAAATAAAATTTTCAATGGTCACATGTAGAAAAACGGATTTTTCATGTCTTACAATGTTTTTTTTATCATTTTCAGGAAAAATAGAGCTTACAAAATATGAAAATAAAATTTTCAATGGTCACATGTAGAAAAACGGATTTTTCATGTCTTACAATGTTTTTTTTATCATTTTCAGGAAAAATAGAGCTTACAAAATATGAAAATAAAATTTTCAATGGTCACATGTAGAAAAACGGATTTTTCATGTCTTACAATGTTTTTTTTATCATTTTCAGGAAAAATGGAGCTTACAAAATATGAAAATAAAATTTTCAATGGTCACATGTAGAAAAACGGATTTTTCATGTCTTACAATGTTTTTTTTATCATTTTCAGGAAAAATGGAGTAGCTTACAAAATATGAAAATAAAATTTTCAATGGTCACATGTAGAAAAACGGATTTTTCATGTCTTAAAATGTTTTTTTTATCATTTTCAGGAAAAATGGAGCTTACAAAATATGAAAATAAAATTTTCAATGGTCACATGTAGAAAAACGGAATTTTCATGTCTTACAATGGTTTTTTTTATCATTTTCAGGAAAAATGGAGCTTACAAAATATGAAAATAAAATTTTCAATGGTCACATGTAGAAAAACGGATTTTTCATGTCTTACAATGTTTTTTTTTATTTTCAGGAAAAATGGAGCTTACAAAATATGAAAATAAAATTTTCAATGGTCACATGTAGAAAAACGGATTTTTCATGTCTTACAATGTTTTTTTTATCATTTTCAGGAAAAATAGAGCTTACAAAATATGAAAATAAAATTTTCAATGGTCACATGTAGAAAAACGGATTTTTCATGTCTTACAATGTTTTTTTTATCATTTTCAGGAAAAATAGAGCTTACAAAATATGAAAATAAAATTTTCAATGGTCACATGTAGAAAAACGGATTTTTCATGTCTTACAATGTTTTTTTTATCATTTTCAGGAAAAATAGAGCTTACAAAATATGAAAATAAAATTTTCAATGGTCCATGTAGAAAAACGGATTTTTCATGTCTTACAATGTTTTTTTTATCATTTTCAGGAAAAATGGAGCTTACAACATATGAAAATAAAATTTTCAATGGTCACATGTAGAAAAACGGAACATTCCAAAAATTTGAGAAAAACATTTTTTTCCAAATTTCTGTCCAAAAATTTTTTTCAGGAATTTTTCAATGAACTCAATGTATATTTGCCCACAAAAGAAAATGTACGATACCTTCGCTAAATTCAAATTTTATACTGCAAATTTCTTTTTTCACTTAAATTAGACATCAAAAATTTTATTATTTTTCAATATTCCTACCGTACAATACTGAGTTATTGGCATGAGTTCTGCAAAAATAGAATCTATAATTTTCTCACTCATACAATATTACAATAGCGATTATCGAAAGTTAAATAGAAAATTTCAAATTATTCGAGCGCACCCTGAAGAATATGTTGAAAAATTTTGTAATTTCTCCGGTTATTTTTAATCAGTACGCTAATGAAAAGTGGGTGCACACTAATAATGGACGTTATCGTTCGACAGTAATAATTGCGCACACTTGTAAAACCCGCAGCCAGACAACCCGTACATACATACATACACATTTAGTGTACATAGACACACGACGGTCCGCATTCCATGAGTGGAACAACCGGTACACGTTACAGTGGTTCTCACTAAAAGACAATTGCAGACATTAAACTATTTTAATAAACTTCTCAGATGCTACAGCACCAAGTCCAGTGTAGTCTAGTTTTTTTCTGGTACCCACTCTCGTTTACTTTTTACTTCATCATTAAACTTAACTCCTCTTTACTCAGCTCTTGAAGTTAAGGCCTTTAAGATTAAAGAAGATACTACTGAAGACTTAACGAGACCAAAGAAACAGAGATTGGTTATCCTACGGTTATGTAACTTTCTTAAACGTGAGTGGTCTCAGTATTTTGCGGAAGTAATTTCAATACTTCCGCCTTCAAATTTTTTTAATTATTTTTATATAAACACTTAAAAAAAAAAAACATTGAAAATCTCCGGTATAAATATAAATATAAGGAATGGGAATTTAATAGTTTGGATAAATATTTTCTACGCTCGATTGTTGACGTCTATTGTAAATAAGAATCAAGATTCGGTTGTCACTCAGCACAATGTGAGTTACTGAGGTACAGAATAATTTTTTGCCTGCAGTTGCATCTAGATTTCTACTTTGCTTAGCGGACTTGTTTTATTTTTTTGCATTGCCTCTGTCTCTGTCACTCTCACCAGCTGGATATAAAGAGTTGCAGAGTCAGTCACGGTGATTTATGTGCACAAGACTCGAGTACAGTTTCTACGGTCGCTGATATTAAAATGATTTTGCCATACTTTATATTACATTAGTTTACTTTGTTTTATTATACTGTATATTTATTTTGAATTAATTATTATCATTTTGTAAATATCATTCAAGTGGTTAGAGATTAAATCATTAATTAAGTTATTAGAGATATAAAAAGGTGTGATTATGATAAGACAGATAAAACAAGTTTTAATTATTTATATATATATATATATATATATATATATATATATATATATATATATATATAATAACCAGACAGTGTCTAGTCGGCATATCAAATAAATCTAGTAAACTTGTGTAGTACAAAGTAATAATTTTTATTTGTAAAACTAACAGGTAAAGAAGGGGAAAAACGGGCCGTGAAAAAAAATTTTAATTTGACGTTAAAAAAAAAAACGTGGAATTTTATAAAAAAAAATAAGAAAATTTTTAAAGACCCATTTTACCCCCTCTTCGTACTTAAGATTTAAATATGAGGCCAGACGACGATAGAATAAATTTTTTTATGAAAAAAAAAAATTTAATTTTATATAAGTCCTGACTATCTGTCTAAGTAAAATATGAGCAACATTTCAATACTAATAAATAGCGAAGTAAAGAAGATGCGTGATGACATGCAACAGAGGCTGAAGTTAATAAAAGAAAGTGAAATCAGTTACATATAAAATATAATTTTATAGTTGGATTTAATGATTATTTTGAATAAAGTAAAAGCCGATGAAGAAAATTCGACTAATTCTATTCTGTAGAGGCAAAATTATTTCAAACGGTTTAATAATAAAATTATGGATGCATGTAAGTTGTAGAATATGAAGATACGCGTATAAATTTTCGAGTAACAAATCAAAGAACCAACCATCTAATTTGCTTCTGTGCACATAAATGTGCCCGCGTGTAGCGATGTAACGTCTAATTGGAGTCCGTAGAGGATAAAGAAACGACTGTTATGTACACATATAGATATATCCATATGTATATAAATATATGTGTACGTATGGATCTATAGAATAAACGTGCATGCGGACCGTACGAAATTTGCTTCGTTAGTTTCAGCGCCTGTTCTATAAGAGGAAGGAACGAACAGAAAACCGTTGCCGTGGGAAAGTCCAGGGATATATACATACGTACGTACATATACTTAGTTATAGTGTACTTATATTCATGGAAATCTATTCTATTGCTTATAATTTTATATCATGCATTAAAAAATAACTCATAAATTTTAATGCCCCTCTTCTGAAAAAGCTTCTTTGAGAAATAATCTTCCGGGAATTAATATTTAATTTTCTGCTATTACATCTAAATACCCGCTCTTTAATTTTTTTCTTCATTACCTTTTTTTTTATAACACTACTCCGTATAATTATCTTCCTAACGAGCTTAAATTGATCATTGGCAATAAGAGATTTTTTTTTTTTAAATTATGATTTTTATGATTAAAAAAAAATTTATCTATGGAACGATGTAATGGGGATTTATAAAATTTTTGTTTATTTTTAAATTGATAATTAAAAAAGTCGGGGAGTTGGGACAACTTTATTAAAAAAAAAATTTTTTACGATGGTCGATAGAAGTACCATTTGTGGCCACTGCTCCATTTTTTATGATCCTGAAGTTGGCAGGCATTTATAAATTTTCGGATTTTTTTTCAACGCATTGACTATAAAAAAAAATAAAAACTAAAAATATGCACATGTAGAAAATTTAAAAAGCTAAAAGTGCAATATTTTGAAAATTTTTTTTTTTGTAATTTATCGTTTTTAAAAAATCCAAAAAGAATTAGAAGTCGGCTAACTTCAGTATCATCCATTTTTTGACATTTAATCATTTTTTAGTTGTTTTAAAAACGATAAAAGTATAAAATATATATATTTTAGAAAATTGCACCTATAGCTTTTTTAATTTTCTACATGTGCATATTTTTAGTTTTTTTTTTTTTTTTAATTAAATTGCTGAAAAAAAAAGTCAAAAAATTGTTAATTGTCTGCTAACTTCATTATATAAAAAGTATATGAAAAAAATTTCCATTGCAATAAAAAAAAATTTCCATATGTGATAAAATTATTTTCGAACTCATTCAAAAAATTAGTTACGTCATTGCGTATTTTAAAAATTATTTAATTAAAATTTTTCAATTATCCAAAACTGGTCAAAAACGGTACCGCTGCCCTATAGATAAAATACGAGAATATACGAAATGTAAAGCTCTCGGAGCTTATCTATGAGAACTAAAGCACCTGAGTACATTTAAAGCCCATTTAAGTGTAAAAAGCAGCAATTTAGAAATCGGGTTAGTGTGGAAGTATAAATTCTTAACCCTCTGAATTTCGAGCTCGGTTAACCACAAAGACTCTTTCGGGATGTGAAGCACGTCATGGCTTTAATTTAAAAGCTTTATGTACTCTTCTAATGTCATATAATATTACGTTGAATAATTTACATACATTTATGTAGATATCTATAGGTATGAACGTGTTAAGTATGTAGATATAGTATAATAATGGCGCCACTCATCTATACTCGCATAATTTCATGCAATATCGTGCGAGATGTGTAATAGACGTGTGTACCTTTTTTTTTTTTGCTCATCACCATACATCCTCTCGCTGCGCTCTTTACTACTTCACCATCCAAGAAAGCAAGTGCAGGAATATATGGTGAGTTAACCCAAGTACTCATATATACATATCTATATATATGTATGTGGATATATAAGATGAGAGTAGTCGAGATGAAGCTCCAGGCGCGGCCAGATTAATGAAACTCATGCGACCAGTGTTGCTCAACTTTGACATTTAAATTTTAATTTAATTTTAATTAATAGTAAAATTTTTATTTAAAAAAAAAATCCTCTGTTTAATTTCATTTGTTAATTAATTCTATGAAAAATTCGTGGAAAAAGTAACCGACGATTTTTGGAAGCAGGAGAATTTTAAAAAATTTTGTCAAACAGAAAAAAGTATCGGGAACAAAAATTTGACAGGTTGAGATCCAACTGTGTAATAAATTTATTCTGGCATTAAAATAATTTTTAGTGTTAAAATTATCTTGAGGCGGTCGTTAATAAAAATAATAAATAATTAATTGTTGAGTTAATCGCGATATTAATTAAATAAATGGTTATTGCCTCTAGCTGATTACTATTACAGCCGAGGATTGGGAGTGGCAAATAAATAAAATTGAGAGGATTTATTTATCATAGACAAAGATACTCAATTTATATATATAATATATATATGTGTGTATGTGTAGGTAGATATATATTTATAATATAGCTTATAATATATAGCCGTCTATTGATTTGATCCTCGCGTGTCCGGTAAAACTCGCGGGAGGATATAACCTGTACATTTATAAATATAAATATATATAGGCATGTATGTATAGAGGTCTGGAGATAAGAGCATGAAAAAATATTAAACGAACGTGGAATTAATCTGACCGGGTGTATATAATGCCCAGGAGAGACCAGCGCATATGCTCGTAATCGACTCTTACCCGAGAGAGCCTCGGGCTTTTGTACGTGAGCGCAAATCCGACGAGGATTATCTCTCCTTTTCATTATTTCATTCTCTTTTTTCTCCTCAATATTTATATTTATATTTATATATATAGTAACAGTGGGATTGAATGAGGCAGCAGAAAATTTTCATCTGGTCAAAGTAGACACTCGAAAAAAATTTTTTTTCTCCAAAATGACGGATTTGAATTTTTTTTTCTAGTTCATGATTTTTTATAAAATAGTGGGGCAAAGTGGACACTCAAAAAAATGTTTTTTTTTTCCAAAATGATGGATTCGAATTTTTCTTAGTTCAAAATTTTTTATAAAATAGTGGGGCAAAGTGGACACTCAAAAAAATGTTTTTTTTTTCCAAAATGACGGATTTGAATTTTTTTTCTAGTTCATGATTTTTTATAAAATAGTGGGGTGAAGTGGACATTAAAAAAAATTTTTTTTTTCCAAAATGACAGATTTGAATTTTTTTTTTTTCATGATTTTTTAATAATGACGGGGCGAAGTGGCCACTCGAAAATATTCTTAAATTTTTTGTAGTGACCATTTTACTTTATTAATTTGATTACTAATGACTAAGACGATAAAAAATTACGTAGAGATTTTTTATCTGTAAGGATAAAAATAAAACAAAATTGAAAGCTGACATTTTTGACATCTCACTATCGTCTTTTATGTATTTTTACTTTTTTTTGTTACTTCTCCATCCTGACGATCGTCGTTACTTCGGATGAGACTTTTTACGTCGCTTTTATTATCCGGAGGGTACGGTGGGGTCACGTCAAACGAGAAGCTGAAATAGAGAGAGGGAATGAAAGGAAGAGAGTGTAAAATGGAATACGAATGAAAATAAAAATCTAAATAGAAATAAAAAAATGAGTGTGTCAGACAAGAGTAATATTCAAAACGTGTCGCGACACGAATGACTTTAACTGTTGAGCTACTATACCTTGTTTTTTTTTATTTATGGATCTCGAGTAGTGCGAAACGACGTAGAATGGAGTAAAAAAAGATACAAAATAAAAGACGAGTCACAGCTGTGCTCTTGAGCATCAGCCACGTGGGTGTAGATGCTCAGACACGCGGTTTATTTGGGTTCAACACTTTCCTTTTCTCCAAACTTTATTTTTTACCAAAGCTCATATTTTTTTATATTTTTTTACTTAAAATCCATAATTAGATGATTTCAAAATTTGGTCATTAAAAATTTTTGAAAAATCAATTTTCAGGATTTTTGAACTTTGCTGCGATCATGAAATCTAAAAATGGCTTCAAATTTTTGTTTTTAAAGTACACTAAAAATTTTGAAAAATTATTCTGTATTAATAATGACCACTCCCCTATTATTAAAATCTCAAGAAACGCAATAGTTTTTGAAAAATAAATTTTTAGGATTTTTGAACTCTGCTGCGGTCGCAAAATTCAAAATTGAATTCAAATTTTTTTTTTTACAGTAAATTAAAAATTTTGGAAAATTATTCTGTATATTGCAGATCAAACTGTTCGGAATTTCATGATAATTACCTGAAAAATTATCCTTTATCAATAATGACCACTCCCCTACTATTAAAATCTCAAAAAACGCGATAGTTTTTGAAAAATTTAATACTATAGATTATTTCATATTCATAGATCCATAAATTATTGCACTTAACTCAAATGGTAATTTAAAGCATCAGAGCTGTATTTACACCACTACCAGACCAGATGATTCTATCTTATTACGTAGTCTACGTACATATAATACAGTACATAACTACATATGACTGCCAGCATGTAACCACTCACGCAACAGATTTAAGATGTCACTAAAAAATATCCTCTATTCTGTAATAAATAATTGCCAACTATCCTCATTAAATTTGTAAAAAACGCTCTTTCAGTAAATAAATAGTCATAAATTAAGATGCAATTATTAATAAATAAATATATAAATATAAAATACGTTTTCACATAATAACCAGTTTTCACACCTTCATTATTTGTTGAAATTTTAATGCTTCTTGTTATCTTTTATTATTTTATGTCTAAATTTATATTTTATATCTATTGAATCACGAGATTTATATATTACCTCATTATAAATATCTATATAAATAAATAAATATATTAAAATGTGTCATTTTTTAAACCGATAAATTTTTTTCCAATTTTCAAATATTTTTATTATTCATAAATTTCAAAATTATGTTATTTTACTTATCGTTATTTTTACTTAAAAAGTATCTCTATCCGTCATATTAGTCATATATATGATATACTTTTGCAGAGCATAAAAAATTGTGATTATTCATTTAGTATCAAAATTTCCAAAATTTCAAATTTTGAATTTATCAAATTTTTCAATAAGATCTTTTTTGTTGCCCATTTAGTTTTCAACAAAATTCTCCTATTACATTTTTATGTAAGGTCTAAATTTCAGCCGCTGAATCAATTTTCTGTCTGTTTTGCAAAAAAATGCAGATATTGAGCGGCCTTCCAAAATTAGAACTAAGGGCACCAAAAAAATTTCTTTTTGTTAATAGATTTAAATAGTTTTGAAAAATGAAAACAATAAATAATGTCATGAAATGACAGTCAAATATTTATATACAATAAAAATATATATGAGGTATATTATGATACTAGAGTCATAAATTATATTATTGGTAACGGCAAATTTTCTAAAGTGATCAATTTAAATAAAATATATTTTTATAGTTGTTATTTATGAATATCCTGTGTAAAAAAAAAAATGTTCGTAATAACAAATAATAATAATTAGTATCCTTGCTCCAAATAAATTTAATGACAGATAAAATGATAACAACTCACCGACAGAGGCCAGCAGAGTATCACGCCGCCCAAGTATTTTGTTAAAATAAAACAATAGTAATACACAACACGGTCGATAAAACAAATAAACAAATATATTGATTACTATAAAAAAAAAATAGTAAAAAATTGTACGTTTTTTATTATTTGAAAAATTTTTTGGAAACTATTAGATAAAGATTCACTGTTATGCAATGAGCAACTGGTGGCACACGCGTGAGACTGAATCGAGATGGAGTTCAGGAGCGAGTCAACAGAAAAATAAATAGAATGTCAACTGTCACTTCACATTTATTTTTCGATGGTTTTAAAAAATGGGCGCTCGAAATTACGAGATGTTTCGAGGTCTTTAGAGAAAATTTTCGCGGGTTAAAGGGTTAAGTCAGAAAATAGTCGTACAAAAGAGGCCAGATGTGGCCACACTCGGCCACCACACTGTCTGCACTAAGACCATTTTCTACTTACATCGAGTACTTGACGGTAGGATGCGTGCGCACGTGCTGACTGTATTGCATGCATACTATTCGATCCTACTGCAATTTTTAAAAAACTTCATACTTCACATACTTCACTAGCAAGTTCTGTAAGAAAAATTTACTAGACTAATTACTTTTCCGATTTTAATTAGTCTTTTTTTTTTAAATGACGTTTGAAAAATCATTACCATAAAATCTATAATTTTTAGATTTATACAAATTTTCAGTCATATTTTTTATGAGTTCATCATTTTTCTATTTCTAAATATTTTTATTTTTCAAAAGTCAACTTTTTTTTTTTTTTTGGTTTTTCGTCAAATTTTGTAGACTACTAGAGACATCTATAAATTTTTTTATTTACTGTTAATAAAAAAGGAATTCATAAATATACTAAATACATATATATTTCAATCAACAGTCATATATATTTTTTTTATTCACGCAGTAAAATATAAAAAACCATTTGATTAATTTTTCAAAAATTAGCGGGATTAATTTTCAAGAATAAACCAGAGGATTAATTAATTTTTTTTAATGAAAGAAAAAATCATAACCGGGCTACAAAAGCTCATTTGAAATCAGTGATGCGAAAAAATGAGCTGATGCATAACGAAAAATATTAAAATTAACTGATGCGAATAATAAGCTCTGGTTGGTACAGTCCAGATTCGGGAGCGCGTGTCCATCTGTGTGTAAAGTAGGAAACTACACTAAAGTACTGAAGATCTATATGGGTTTCTTTGTTCATTGAATAAAAGTTTCTCGCTCTTTTTACCCCTCTAGCGGACTGAAGGTAGAGGTAGAAAATATAATATAGGATGTATGTGGAATCAAAGATGGCGAACCGAGGGTAGGGCTGTTCGTCACGGTCTTTTAAATAAAAGTGACTTTTTGGGAAAGCGAATAATACTTTGAGCCGACTTGTAAGTACTTTTTAATTATTATATGTAGAGTATACTTGAATTTTTTGTGGGAGTTTGTATTGTACATAAAGCGGGATTTAAATGCATGAATTTTATTCGCTTGTCATTAGACGAGACTGAGAGACTTGATGGTTGAGAGTGTAGTCGGGAAGTTCAATGCGCACATACGTGTGTCACTGTTGGAAATAATTTTAAGTGATAGAGAGAGAAAGAGGGAGAGAGAGATTAAATGCGCGCGCGTGGTTTTCTTGTTGATATCCACGTGCGTGTGCTCTCATTTCTGTTTAATACTCTATTATACGTATTGCTTATTTTTCTCTGCATGCTCTACTCCCTTCCTACGCTCCTTTGTACATACATTACATGTGTATACTTACTCACATACTTAAATTCTTGATAATCTATATAGCGTACACGCGATGTTTTATTTTACTCTAAAATCATTTCTGTATATTTGTTCGATTATGTTTTTATTTCTTATCATTGAACATTTTACTGACTCGTATTTATCATGATTAAGTACAAAGTCAATAAAAATTTTTTTTTAGAGTGAGGTAAGATGGCTCTTCATTTATATTTTTATGATTTGCTAATAAAATTTCTTTTTACTAAATTTTTACGCGGCCCATTTTATCCAACTTTCAATACAAGTATAATAAAGTAGTCACTGAAATTTTATTGTTCAATTAATTTTTTGAAAAATTTTCTTTATTAAAAATTAAGTGGTCTATTTTACCCCACATATATTAAAAAAAGGTAAAATGGACCATTTAAAATTTTCAATGAAAAATTTAAGGGATTCATTTTACCTCATTTTCATCATAAGTGAGGCAAAATGGACAAACTCTAATTTGACAAAAAAAAAGTTTTAGCTGACCCATTCTGTCCCGCTTTTAAAAACTTGAATTAAAAAACATGGGCCTCATCTATTACTTAAAAAAATTTTTAACGATCCAATTTACCCCACTATCAATTAAAAAATTTCTGAACCATTTTACCTCATCTGAATTTTTTAACCAAAAAAATTTTATCACAAACTTTTCAACAAAGTCTCGGCAAATAAAATCGATCATTCATTTAATCAGATATATTGGCATACATAAATAACAAACTGCATTGAGGTCAGCCACATTTATCATAAAATTTATAAATTTAGAGCAAGGCTAATCAAAAAACCACGTAACACACAATCCTTAGCATCCGTCCCAACCAAAATAAAATTAGCATGTCTGAATTTAAAAAAACGGAGCTTTGGAATTTTTAAACTTTCTTTACAGATGGTGATGGTTAAACGGGGGGTTAAGGGCCTTAATCACAAAAACCTCTTGAAGCAGACTTACTGGGAAAGCGGACTTACTCTACACTAATAATAATAAAATAAAAAAATAAATAAGCTATCGTAACAGCGTCTAACTTGGTCTTTAAGCCGTACTGGCCACACCGGAAGTCATTTAATTAGGAGCGGCGTGCAGGGGCACGTACGAATGCTCCCATACTCGAACACACACACACAGCTCTTTATAATCTTAATTTCGCTACTATACTCACGTTGTCCTCACTATTTTATTCGTGTTATCCACTCTAGTCATCATATACAATCGCAAATCGTCAGTCATCAATCGTCTTTACAACTCACCCATAACAAAAACATAAAACTAGCTCATGTTAAACAAGCAGTAATCTACAAAAACTAACAGCCGAATTCAAAAAAGATATTTTATGCCGTAACATTTCCAAAGATAGTCCAAAAAAACCAAATAGAATAGACTAAAGAAAAAGTCAAAGGTCGTAGTTTTAATCCGAGTCGAGAGGGCAAGTGGGACAGAGGACAAAAGACTGAATTAGTTGTTCCTACAAGAGTAGAAATAAAAATATTAAAAAAGCATTAAAAAGAGGGTGAAAGCTCGCAGATACGCGCCGACAATATCGACCTTATTATTGCGGCTGCGCGGTAAAAAGCGCGCAATAATAAAGTAACTCTCATAAACCGGGTACACAGTGAATTAGTCTACACTTTTGCTCGCTGGAAAAAAGCTTTTCTCCAGCTCACAGCTGCCTGCCCTAAAAAGAAAAGAAAAAGTCAACTTTATATC
The DNA here is from genome assembly GCA_964016945.1 of Microplitis deprimator. Classification (NCBI taxonomy): domain Eukaryota; kingdom Metazoa; phylum Arthropoda; class Insecta; order Hymenoptera; family Braconidae; genus Microplitis; species Microplitis deprimator. Next base: position 15,011,367 of record OZ024714.1, on the reverse strand, counting down.
GGAAACGTTTTCCGGGCACGGAGATTCCAACGCCTTGGCCACGTCAAGTTTATCGACCTGCAATAAACATCGAAAAGCCCTCAAGTAATTTCGACGCTCTAATATATATAAACTCAAGATTCTTTAACAAACAAAGCCTTCAAGCCTGGTATCAAAGAACGATAACCAACATATCGATTGATAATTCTTCAGAAGTTAATCTATAAATAATATTATTGATTAACCGGGTATTCGATACTTACACATGGAAATATAAGTATAAGTGTGTTGTGTAAGTAAAGGAAGACACGCATTATTAAAATTATTTGTGTGACGATAACGCTTCGATAAAACCTCTCACGTCCACTACTTTATTGCTCACATGCGTACGATTGTTGTGTGTGGATGTGAATGCCGTGTGTATAAGTAAGTTAAACGTTCCATCAATGTGTGTACGCACTCAATGATAAGGGACAGACATATGGACGGTTTTCCGGGTGTGACTTGTGCCGGCGGTCAGTCGAAGTAGCTTCGCTCGTGCGATCGGTCTTCTAATTTAAATAGGTCTTATTATTTTTAATGCTCTAAAGCCTACTCAAGATAACAGTTTATTATCATAATTGTTATTATTATTATTGTTGTTATCATGATTCGGTTGTTTAATTAGATAATCTGATAAGTTGTAATGTCACCAGTGAGTGACAGCTGACATAATTTATTCGGTTTGTAATTATTTTAAACAAAAGTGATATATATATTTCTGCAAGTGTAGCCTTGGCGAGTTTGATAAAATTTAATACACATGTATATGTGTGTGTATGTGGATGTGGATGTGGATGTATATATTGATAAGAGGTCGTTATGTTTGTTCTTTGTTTGATAACGCTTAAAGCGTTAAAGTCTCTGAAACGGCGCAAGTGTAGATCGATTAGATAGAATAATTAAATGAATGATACCAAAGAAATATTTGCGGTAACAAGTTCCTGGTGACAACTGATTGTGAGCTGGAAAAATATTTAACGTTGGTTAAAATGACAAATACACAGCAAACTGTACTGTCCCAAGTGTCCGCGGAGCAAGAAGAAGTTGAACTTACGGAACTCTTGCCAGTTGAACAGTCACGTATCAAGGATACGCGGGAGTTTAAGGACTTAGATGAAGGGACTACAGATGGGCTTAAAGTATTAAGAAGTTTTACCCAGGAACAAAGTGAATTTGATACCCAGGAGTTTAAAGTTTTTCGTAAAATAGAAAGCAATGGGGTGAAAAAAGGCAGAAGTGAAATTTATAAACCTTTGGAGGACCAAAATGGTTACGGAGAAAATGAGGGTGAGAGAAAATTGAAAACTACTAGGAAAAATTACAACCTTAGGAAAAAACGCAAACAAGTTTATTTGAAAGACGAAGTTTATTATTACCAGCAGGAACACACTTCTGGAGTTGAAAGTGACGAAAGTAGCGACCAAAATGTGTCGAATAATGTCATTAAGGATATGGCCAATAACTTTAGTGGGCAGTCTGGAGACAAGAGGCAGAAGCGTAGGAAAATAGTGAGCTCGTCATTGGAAGCTGAAGATTCAAAAAATGGCGCCAGTGTAGGGGAGGGTTTGAGCGAAAAAGAAATTCAGGAGACTTATTCAGAAAATAACAACATAGAGAGTGAAGTTAGTATGCAGCCGAGTAACTCTGAAGAAGAACGTAACGACAATGATAAAAACGAAACTAAAAATACTGAGGATAAAAAATACTGTTGCCTGATGTGTGATGCCAAGTTCAAAGGCAGCGGCGGATTGAGAAACCATTGGAAAGTCGTACACGCAGACGGACCTTTTTATAAGTGCGACGATTGTGGCAAAGAATTTCCCCTAAAAGAGCGATTGAAGCTGCATGTACGCACGCATACTGGTTTTAAGCCTTACAAATGCAGCGAGTGCGGTAAAAGCTTTGCACGGGGCGGGCAGTTAGCGCAACATCGCCGGGTACATAGTCACGCAAAGCCTTACCACTGTTCGCTGTGCTCGGGTACTTTTACATGCCCCGCGAATTTGGCTTTGCATATGAAACGTCACAACGGACAAAAAGACCACAAGTGTGATATATGCGGACGCGGATTCATAAGACGCGATGCGCTGAAGAAGCATCTTGAGTGTCTGCACAAAGATGTCAAGTCATTTCTGTGTGTGATTTGCAACAAAACTTTCAAAGGACACCTGCCTCAGCACATGAGGACTCACTGCCAAGAAAGACCCCACGGATGCGCTACATGCGGCCAAAGATTTGCCCAAAAATCACAGCTTACTGTTCATCAACGCACCCATTCAGGCCAGAGGCCATTTAGGTGCCTCGTTTGCTGGCAAGCATTCGCGCACTCGACGGCCCTTAAATTACACACACGACGTCACACTGGCGAGAGACCTTTCAAGTGCACCGAGTGCAATGTTGGGTTCACTCAGCTACCGCACTGGAAAAAACACATGAAGTGCATACACAAAAGACTTGAACCCTACAGTTGCAAAAATTGCAACAGTTTTTTCCGGATCAAAAATGATTTGGAGAGCCACGAAAAAATCTGCCTAACTGACGAAGATCTGGCGGCCAGTGTTGTTGCTGATGAGACTCGAAGCTACCGTTTGATGAGTATAGAAAAAATGCGGCTACTGCTGGCAGTTTTGCTAAAGAGGATTTCAAAACCCGAGAAACTCGACGAGCTGGGTTTCGGAAAGCGGCTTATCGACGAAGTTCTCCAAGATTCTTTGGTCTCGGCGGGGAAAGACCCGGTTTTTATTGGCGAGCTTACAGAATTGGAGACTTTGAGAAAGAATATTGAGACTTTTCTTGAATGGACTGTGCCCAAAGAGCACTGGGAGAATTTTAAAAAGCTTAATAAGAGTCCGGAAGAAATACTTGAGACTCTTACAGCCACTTAAAACGTATCACTATTATTATTATTGTTGACTTGTATGAGAGCCAAAGAAAACAACTGGATTTTTGTGTGATAAATAAAAATCCAGGTGCCATCTACTAAATTACCCTTGCCATTGATTGTTTTATTGGTTAATTATATTACATTGTAAGTGTACTGTTTGCTTTGTACTTTGAATGCCTTGCCATAAGTTTGTTGATTACGGATAAAGCTCATGAAAATTTTTAATTAATTAAGTGCACTTTTATTAATGATTATTTAATGCCAAATTTATAGTCTTTACGTTATGTTATGTATCGGAAGTTTATATTGTTAAGTAGTTAGATAACTTTGGCTTTTACTTTTGTTGCTTAGAAAAATTATTCACCGACAATGTGGTCGAATATCAGTTTAATTACTTATAGATCATTACTAAAAAAAAACTGCGATAGTTAGATGTAAGTTTATGTGAACAGACAATAATGATATTAACTATTAATATATTAGACACATGATATTCTTATATATCGATACCGTAGTTGATAACTATAGGATTTTTATACGTGTAATAAAAATTTAGCGATTATTATTTCTGTCAAAATGTCTGACTGATAAAATGGTACTAATTTTTTTTTACTCCCAAAGAGAATTTTACAAAGACATTTTTTACCAAAGTTCTGATTTGTTCCATAAAATTTATGGTTTATGCATATGTAGTTTTTTTTTTTGTGAATAACGTTTTGATGTTTATCGAAAAGTTTAATGAATGAGAAAAAAAAACCTTTTCTTTATGAAGCGAAAAGTATAAATAAAATACGTCGCATTGTTATGGATCCGAGTCACTGAATAAAGATTGAGGTCATCGAGGGCATCATTTGACTTGACGATAAGGGAAACCTTGTATTTTTTTTCATATAATACATAAGATCCGGTACCAGTGGACAGAAAAGAAATATTGAAATTACATACTTTAGCTTATTTAGACTCTATTTAGTTACTTTTTTTTTCATTTTAGTCTTTAGGGCACTTTGATATAATTTTTTAATTCTAAATAAATGACGATTATTTTAGGATTTAAATTAGCCGACATATAATAATTTTTGGTTTCTTTTTAAAATGATAAATTAAAAAAAAAAAAAATATTTCAGAAAATTGCACTTATAGTTTTTTTAATTTTCTACATGTGCATATTTTTAGTTTTTTTTTTTTTTTTTTTCTATATTAAACTGTTGAGGAAAATCCGAAAATTGTTAATTGTGTGGTAATTTCAGTCATATGAAATTAATAACAATTATGAGAATAAAAGTGAATTAAGTGGAATATGGAATGAAAAATTATAAAGTAAATTTTTTTGAAAATTTACGAAAAAGAGGAATTGGTAAAAATTATTTTTTAAATTTCTATAAATGGATTTCTTTCAAATTTTTATTTTTAATTTATAAATCCGATAATAAAATTCTAGTGTTTGTAACAAAAAAAAAATTTTATCAAAAATATTTGGATTTTTTATTTAAATTGAAATAATTTTTTGATTTGAAATATGAAATTGATTTTTTAAAATAAATATTTAATAAAAAAATTAATTAACAAAGAAATTTGAAATGCATTTAATTAATTTTGAATTTACGTAACTATAAAATTAAAGTTTGAAAATTAATTGAAGCGAATTTATAAAAAAGCCAAAATTTCGAATGAAATAAATTTGAGTTTATTACAAAATTAAAATGCGCTAATTTCAAATTGAGAATAAAAATTATCCACCATTAGCTTTTGATATTTCAAAATAATAATTTTAGTGCCATATAATTTTATAAATTTGTTTAAAAAAAAAAAGTTAAAATAAAACAAATATTGATTATTATTTACATTTATATTTCTATTATAAAATAAATTGTTAACACCAGCTTGAATAAAAATTCTAAAATATATTTATATGCTTGTATAAAATTATATAAAGTCATCACAATCATAATTATGGTAATAATTACCATTCAAAAATATAAACACGTATAAAATGTTTAATATATTTATATAAAAATAATAACCATAAGAAAACTAATTCCACACCAGTGACCAACTTTCTTGTAAATTAACATTTATTGGTTTTATTGTCAAGTACTGAAAAAATAAATAAAATTATTATAATCTCATGACTAATTTATACTGCGAATTTATTCATAATTTTACTTACCGATCGTTTTTTATCATATGTATACTCTACTTGTTTATTGTTAATCATAACTTTATTCACATTTTTATTTACTCCCATAATTTGAATTTTTCCTAAAGTCATTTCTTCCTTAAGTTTATTTTTTGAAGCCGCTGATACTAATGTTCTATTTTTCAAATTATATTTTAAGAAAACATATTCTCCTTTTTCAATAGTATCTATAAGACATAATTAATTAATTAATATATTCATTCAAAAAAAAAAATTTGAAAAACTTTAATGCGAATTTTTTTCAAAACTGAACGAAATTTAAAAAAAAAAAAAAATAAATTTCGACTTGATGTCAACGTATTCAGATTTTCATGTGAACGAACAACTTTTGATTTTTTAGTGAAGTTTTAAAAAATTTTTCATTTTCTTGCGACAATTTATATTTTTGTACAGAAATTTTGCTTAAATCCGAGTTTGTCTTTTCAGCAGAGTGATTTCAGTGATCTAGATTTTATTTATATTCGCATTTACTCCAATTTGAAATTTTAATATTGAAATAAACTCCGCTTCGGAGTAAATTTCACTCCGAGGGAAGTAAATAAATAAACAGTCATCCTCTTCGCAATCACTCCCAATTGTGTGCGTAAAGTTCTATGCAGTTTTAAATATTGATTGAGACAGTAACATAAAAATGAAATTTATTAACAAACCTATCGAGTCACCATCATCCCAAAATAATTCTCCAGCGGCTTGCCCATTTCCATCAAGAGCAATTAATAACTCAAAATTATTTTTACGACTTTCAGTTGTCGTCTTACCCGGCACTTGGGCTGGCAAAATAAAACCACCGCGAATAAAAATAGGTATCATATTAACCGGGGCATGGAAAGTGTAATTCTGTCCTTTGGAATCGATCATCGACTTGCTGTAAAAGTCGTACCAAAGTCCTTTTGGAAGATATGGATCTACTTCTTCTTTCGCCTAAAAATTGTTTATTTATTTAGTATTTACTACTTTTTTATAAATTGATTAAATTTTTTAAATACTTCATCCAGGACTGGGACGATTAGAAATGCAGATCCCCACAAAAATTGAGTATCAAGAGCCCAAGTATTACGATCTGTGGGAAATCTTGAAAAAATACCATTAGTTGTTTATTTTTTCATTCGTAATTAATAAATACTAGATTGTTTTAAATTAATTACTCGATAAATAATGGACGGGCGACAGTCTCTCCGTACATATGAGCACGTGCGAAAAGTGTATAGAGATATGGCAAAAATCGGTAACGTATCATCAAAGCTTCTCGAGATGATTTAATAACCAAATCACCCATCGCCACTGGATCTTGTTCCTACAAACATTAAAATTAAAATTTTTTACTCCATGTTTTATTCCCAAAAGTTCATTTTTTGGATAATTAATAAAATTAATTTACGCCAACATTCAGAAAAAAATTTTCATATCACTTAGAATTTAAAAATTTATTGTTCTTCAAAATTTACTGTCAGTAAAATTCAATTAATTATTTTTTTAATTATTAGAAATCGGTTTGTTCGAATATAATTAAAAAAAAAAATTTATATTCATGTAGAATTCAAAGTTCACTAAAAAAAAAATTTTTTTTTGTACACTAAAAAAAATTCTCGACTGAAAGTAAAATTTCGTTATTCAAAATTTTTTTTTGAAAACCTCAATTTTTTCAAATAAAATATAAATCTCTGAAAAAGAAGAATTTTTTTTAATCAAGACAAATTCCCTTGGCTCAAGAAAATTTTGACTTGGTTCCCAAAAACGTTTGCCTTCCAAAATATTTTCTTGACTCAAAATTAATTTTTTTTCTGTACACTGAGTATTAATAATTTTAAAAAATAATAATAAACTTACAGTAGTATCATCGGAATTATGATTACGTGAAAATGGATAAAATGCACCTAATTGCATCCAACGGTTACATAAAGCTTCTGTCGTATTGCCATCAAACCCACAAATATCTGCACCAACCATCGGAATTTGGAACAGACTATACATCAAAATTTCAGGAACGCTCATTTTCAAATCATACCTACACAATAGCATTCATCAACATAACTAATTAAATTCACTAAACTAATTGTCAATATCAAAATATTTCAAATTCACGAATCGCAATTACCAACTAGAATAAATGTCTCCAGTCCAATGAGCAGCATAAGATCCGTGACCTTCCCACGACGCGCGTGAAACAACAAATGGCCGTTTGTTACGAATTTTAATCAATGAACTGTCGTAAAAAATTTTTTATTAATTAAAAGGCTAATTAATTATCTAAATAAATTAAATTTTATTACGCATGAGTGGCAACGGCTTCAGCAGTTCCATAATAATTATGGACATCGTAATGCGATCCCATGTAATGTTTCGCATCCATGCAGATTGTTTTTGATGCCAAGGAATTGCCGACAACGTTGGGTAAGTATGGGGGGTAATTCAGTGAATTATTTATTGGGCATCCATTGATACGTCCGTTGTAAAAATTTGAGGGCTCGTTCATGTCCTGATTAAGTTTTTAAAAATTAAATTTAGAAAAATTTATATACCTGAAGATCAAAACGTTTTTCGCGCAACGAAAAAAAAAAATTGACAGCAAAAAATCTACTGGATGACTAGATTTTAGAAATGTTTCGCATATAGATGCTGGTATGTCAGCCGGAAACATTAGGCCACCATCCACCTCCAGAGCTACTTCTTAAGCAGTCAAATTACATATTTTTTTTTAATTTTCGTTGCGCAAAAAACGTTTCAATTTTCAGGTACATAAAAATTTGAATATTTTTGAGTGTTGAGTGAAAATGGAAAATAAATTTACGATCCATGCTCCGTCGTACTGAAATTTCTCGTGCATACTATTCATCATAGTGTACCAGTAGGCTTCAGCATTCGGATGAGTGAAATCTGGCCATACTGTTGATATGCGATTCCATACTTTTCCAATAAACGGCGCGTTTGTTTCAGGATCTTTTATGAAAATATCATAGTGCAGACCTTCGTCATAAGGAGGATACGAACCATTCGTCTCAGAGCCTGATATTCCAGGGTCTATGAGTGGTATGTAATGCATACCAGCCTACAAAACAAACATCTTAAAATAAATTTACTAATTTTAAATTATTTAGTTTCCGTACCGCATGAATTTCTTCTACGAATTCCGGAAGATCTTTGAAACGGTCTTGGTTGTAAGTGAAATCATTGTTATTGTCCATGTAATCTAAATCATTCCACTGGGTATCCTGTTGTGAGAATCAAAAAATAATTATTGAATATTTTCTATTCAGCGGAAAATTATTTGGTAACTCTAGTTCTGAAAAGTCACAGCCTATAAATTTTTCAAATTTTTTTTATCAAAATTATATTCTTGGTGATCATTTTTAAAGAAACCATAGAATATTTTCAGTGAAATCAAATTGGAATCGCGTTTTCAGTATCGGAATTCATTGAAAATGACTTTTTAGAACCTTTGTAAAAGAAATTAATTTATTAGAATACTAACGAAAGGAATATTTGCAGCTCGAGTTCTGTTCCAAACTTCTTTGGTTTTTTCTAGAGACCCATAACCAAATCTTTGGAAAAAATAATTAGTTACTAATATTCATTATGATTATCAATAATTAAAGTAATAAAAACCTGCATAAATGAAATCCTAATGACCAGTAAGGTGGCATAAAAGGTTTGCCAACAACTTTAGAATATTGTATAAGAACATCACTAGGTGTTGGACCCATAAAAAAGTACATATCAAATATTCCGCCGATTGTTCTGAATGTTAATGCTGGTGTTGGTTGCAATATTACGTCTGTAATTAATTATCAATAAATGGTAATAAATAAATTAGACAATTTGATGAGGAAGTGATAAATTGTTTTACCCATAGCATTGCTGTTGAGAAACAAAACGCCATGGCAGACACCAATATCTTTTTCCATTATCATGTAGAATGGATGTGAGCCATACAAATTTGAATTTTCAGTTGGTGGTTGATCCCGATTGAACATTGTCAGTATCTGCCATGTTGTATTCAATTTTAAGTGCGTTCTGTGTTCACCTAGACCGTAAATATTGTCCGAAGGTAAGCGTGTACTTATTTGAAGCATTTGATCAGCAAAAATGAATCCACCAGCGTTCAAGGAATCAAATCTATTAATTTCAAAAATAATTAATACTTTTCAAAATTGTTTATTCAGGAATTTCCAAAGATTTCTTTTGCCAAAAATTTGATAGAAATTTTTTTTGATTCTATGGTTTAAAAATATTATAAATAAATAATTACATTAAGGCATTATTTTGCTGTCTTTTGACCCGAAAACCTGGTTTCGAATTATCAACTTCAAATTGATAAGATTTTTTATCAATTTTTGGTTCCGGTACAAAATTTCTTACTGGCCAATGCGGTTCATGTCTTTTATGATCTGGATCAAAAATCTTAAAAAAAAATAATTATAACTAATTGATAATTTGAATTCAGACAGAGCTTAATTGATAAATAAATAAGAACCTTGACTTGCAAAATATTTTCATCGATTTCAATGGACTGCATCCTAATTTTTTCCACATCATTTTTGTAAAATGAGTCGTCTGTTTTTACTAAATCAGCCGTAAAATTGCCAGCATTTGCATTAAAATTATCAGTGCTATATTTATACAGTTTCCAATTTGGCGGATAAAAACAGTAGGGAATATTAAGAGGAACACGTTCTGAAATAACGTCTATGTCTTTCTTAATTGCCTCCCAACAGCATCCTCTGTCATAACAAGCCAATTCGGATGCTCCGTTTTCAGGATGACAATCGAAACGTAATTCACGCGCAATATTACTGCACTCTGCACTAGTCGCCATGGGTTCATTGAAATCGTAAATTTTTAGCGTCTCCATGTTGATCATCGGTAATTTGAAAGTTTCGAAAATGGATACGCTGTTTTCTGGATTTATTTCTCCGTTTATTATCGTACGCTGATTTATTATTAGAATCCAGCCCAGTATGAGTAATAATAACAACCCAAATAATAATGCCATTACATTATAAATTGCCAGATTGTAATTGACATTTATTAATTGATTCAATTTATTTCTTAAATAATTCAAATGATGTTCTTTCTCTTTCTCTTTCTCTTTTTCTTTTTCTTTCAAATTATTTTTCGCTTTTGGTATTAATGGAGTCATTTTCTAAAATAAAAAAATATATTTATAATTAATCTATATTTATAACAGACTACTGTCGCAACATTTTTTTTTCTGAACTGCAAAAAAAAGATCTGGTTAAAAATTTTAATTTACAATTTTCGAAGGTCACAATTTGAAATAATTGCAGTTTAAAATATAATCATGGTCTTTTCACCCCGAAATTTTGAAATTACACAAAAAAGCCATAAAACAATTTTGTAGAAAATTGAATCCGCTACAAAAAAGGTCTCATTGAAAAAATTGATAAATTCAAAATTTAAAGAGTTCCCGGCATTTTTAAAAAAAATCATAAGAAAAATTCTAATACTTGATAAAAATTAAATTCTCATATATGCGCAGAAAAAAACCGTTGCTACAAAATAATATTCATATATATTCAAAAAATAGTTCAAAAATCTTATCAATTTTCTTAGTAATATTTTTATTTAAAAAAAGTATTTACTTACTACTGCTTTTGTTAATTAATATCTCATTTAAATTGTTTAATTAATTAATCACAGATGTTAAACGAGTATATTAAGTATATGTTAATAACACAGTAAATATACTTAACATATAAGAGAATTATTTGTGTCAATCACTGTTTTCAACTCGCTAATTGTCGTTTATATATGCGTTTATAAATATATATACTTATCGTTGAGATAAAATTTTAGTGGACTTTATGTTTTGATAGACAATTACGCTGTACATATCAAAAACTTTTCCGAACGCATGGACAAATACGCACTAAAATTATATATCAATATATTTAAAAATAGTGTGAGCGCTATTATTTCACCGGCTTTTACATAATTAGTAAAACTACTAAATAAAAATACAATATTTATACATATATATGTTTATAGATACAGATATATATATATTCTGTGCTACTACACATATTGCGATGTTTTGCGCTATCTATAACTGATAAATTATCGACAACTTTTGAAAAAATTAATTAAGTAAGACAACAATCAATTTAATTAAATTATCACACAAAATTTTTAAAATCAAATTTTGAAAATATTTTGAAAATTTGTATTTTGCTGTCGGTAAGAAAAGTTCCCTGTTTGGTAACGGGGGTAAGGTGACATCTCATACAAATTTTGATCTCAGTTACCGAGCGGGATTCGAGTGAAATATTCGATTGTACCGACGAATCATTTCCTCTTAATTGAAAAAATTTTCAGAGATAGCGAGACTTGTTCTCACATTTTTTAAAATCATTTTGCTACTGGGTGTAGATATTTAGATGCACTGAATAATAGAATTATGAGATTAATTTTTTTTGAATCATTTTAAAAAATTTTCATGACTCAATTCTTAATACTTAAGAATTATGGACCAGAATTAACTGAACTTCCTGATAGATTCGGACAAATAAAATTTTTTTCTCGCGTTAATCGCGGGCTAACTGCTTTACAACGTAACTCATAATAGGACTGTTATATGAACGAGATTTAGCCAACAATAAAGAGGTATACCAGGACGAATTTTTTATTTTCAATACAGGTAGTGCGCATCAAAGCAAAACGTAATCGTCTTAAATCTACTGTCCACATTTGGATGAACGTTCATCTTATAATAAAATACACTCGTAACTCTACAAAATACTATATCATATTTAACTTAAATGTTGATCTTGTAATACATGGGCTGATGTTACATTTTTTTTGTAAGTTTTAATCTATAGGGGAGGACCAACGAAATGCTGGCGCCAAATGAAAATTTCACTTTTTTGACCCCGAAAACGTAAAACTTTTTACTATGGATTTATATTTTCAAAAAATGACAGACAATTTCTATAAAAAAAATTTTTATTTTTGGGCACGATGGATAATTTCCAAAAATTCGAATATTTCACAACTAGGAAGAAAAGAAAAAAATGGCAGCTCACGTAACGACATTTGAGCCGAAAGCGAATCAAATTTTGAATTCATAATAACAAAAAAAAAAATCATTATCAGCTCATTTGATAAAAATCACAATTTTGTAATTACGGAAAAAAATTTTGAGAGAAATTTCGGGAATTTTTAATTTTCCGTTAATTATTTTCGATGGCCCATCTTGCCTCTAAACACATTTCTTCTCTTTTATCGTCAATGAAAGTACTTTTTTTTTTTTTTAATGCATTTGAAAATTTAAAATGTGAAAAAATGATTTCTAATGGATTGCATAAATAAAAAAGGTTTCAAATGAAAGCAAAAGTTGGTTTGGTTACATATCAAGAAAGATAAGAAATCTCGACTCGTAATGGGGATGGTGGTGAAGGTGGTGACGCTGTAGGGTTTCAATCTGGTTGATGGAGCCTTACACAGACACCAGAGTAATCTCTTGACATTACGAGAGATGAGCAAATTTTATCACAGCCAGCCAGACGGCTACAGATAGATTACAGACTGTAACTCAGATTTTCACAGAATAAAAAAAAAGTAAATCATTGATTCATATTCTAAAATTTGTTACTTTTATTAAAATGTATATATTTTTTTTTTTTGTGGGAAAAATAAAATTCCGTTATTCGCTTATTCAAAAAAGCTTTGCAAATAGAGCTGGGATGTGTTGGGTTTGAATGACTAAAAAAATGCAAAGATATACAATACGCTGGGATCATTATTTAAAAAGTACAGTTGACTGGAGTTTGTTCGAGTGTTGGAAGTTGGAACAAATGGATGAAGGACACGGTTAGCGACAGAGTGAGAAAAAGATAGAGATAGAGAGTGAGTGGGATGTTCGAGGGTTGTGAGGACTTGACATGATCCTCTGCCCTTTGATCACAACTCATCGGCTATGTCCCTTTACTTAAACGCGCACTGATTCCTCATGAATATTAATTAATAAAAAAAAATATCAAACCCCTCCTCAATACTCAGTCATCTAATTGTTGGCTCTTTAGAGTGAAAGATATATTTTTTTGAGACTGGAATAATATTCGTTTGAAAAACCGCCGCTGTAATTGAGATTACAAAAATTTAATGCTTTTTTTTTTTAATTAAAATTTTTTTAAAATGAGCAAATAAAAGAAATATTTTATTTTTTTAGCTGTGCAGGACAATCAGAGTCAATGTTCAAATAATAAAATATTTGTTTTTAACAATAAATTTTTTTTTATACAGACCTATTAGAAAAAAATTAAAAATTTTCCGGAATGGATCAATCAGAATTAATTTGAAAATTTTTTTTTTTCGACGGCTTTTTTATTATTTTTACATGGACCAAATTTTGAAGCGATCGGAAATATTCGGGGCAATATGGGCACTCAAGAAATTTCGTGAAAAAAAATTTTTTTATTGTGAAGTATGTTCTTATTTTAAATTTCTTGTAAATTTAATAGCAAAATGGAGCTAAAAAATTTTATTATGGGAAATTTTCTTATTCGTGGTCTAATATAATAATAATTCATCTTAAAATTATTTAAAAATTATGACGCGATTGTTTAAAATATGTAATTAAAAATATATTATGTTCGGCTTTTTATAAATAATATATTCTTACATATTTGATATCAAGATGATTATAATTACGTCTACTATTTTAATGCTGACGCACGTTTATCTGCCGATGCGTCAGTTAAAAAAAACCTAATTATGAAATCAACCAATTTCGTTCATAGTAATCATTTGACGTCACTAAAGTGATAGATAGTAATATAGTAAAATTTAATATTCCGCAGAAATTGAATCATTTAGAAAAAAGTGTGCGTCAAATGTAGATAACTAATGCCGTTATCTCACAAATTATCACTCTAAATTTCATATAAAAGGGACTAGAAGTGAGCGTTAGTTAAACACAACAGCAACAGCTGAAGTAACAGTCTCATTTAGAAATATTAAAAAGACTTTAGTGAAATAAAAATGGTCGCTAATAAATTTTCACTCTGCGCTCTACTTCTCGTCGGCTTATTTGCTCCGGTAAGTCAAAAAAAATTTTAATAATTATCAAAATCTTCTGTAATTGGACCGAAAAATATTTTTTTTTTTAAACGGCTACGCTAAATTTGTGTATTTCTTACTTATACTTAAAAAATATGACTAATTTTGAATATCCGTTAAAAAAATCAAATTTCTCATTTTTGGGCAGAATGGAGCATTCTCGAAAAAATTAAATTTTTTTTTCTCAAATGTCAAAATAAATCTGGACATTTTTACCAAATTTTTGAATTTACTATTTGCCGCTCTTTTATATCAGATAAATTTGAATAAAATTATAATTATGAATAAATATTTTTTTTACAGGCATATCTATCACCGGCCGTTCATTCCGCGTGTTCGCGATTTGAAACTAAGAACCCAGATGGTACGACAAGGATTTCTGATATCAATATGTTTATTCCATTCGTCCAAGAAATGAAATTCCAAAAAGAAACAGACGCGTACGTATATCCAGACGGCAAAGAAGGAGCTCAGTTGACAAAGTATTCTTACAAACCATGTGGTAAAGAAGCAGTGGCTTTAACTGTCGCAGATGTCGACAAATTGATTAATTTCCTGCTCGTCCGTAAAGAAGCTGGAGTGTCATTGTTGCACTTTAGTGTCATCAATTGCCCGTCATTGGATTATCCCTTACGATATGAACTGTCTTCTGGAATAACTGTTTGTCAATTTAACAAAGAGTAATTAATTTAATCGATTTCAATTACTAGTTTTGCTGTATAATATTTATATATTTAATCTATGGCTGTATGTTTTTTATATAAAATATAAATTATTAATAAATTTTTTCTGAAATAATAATAAAAATATGCAGATAATTTATTTTAAATTATTTACATCAAGGGAACCAATCACTTTAAAAATAACTCGACTTCTAATCAAAAAAACAGCCGTCGAAAATTTTTTTAAAAATTTGTTAAGCTCAAAAAAAATTTTTTTATATTTTAAGTGAGAAAAGTGAATCGTAAGTAAACTTGAGCATCGGTTTTGGAATTTAACAAATAATTTTTTATAATTAGAAATATTTCGAAATTTTTTTAACTAAAAATTTTTTTTCAAAATTATCTGAAAATTATTTTTTTTTAGACTTTCCAATTTTGTCTAAAAATGAAAAAAAAAAATCTTCACGCCCACTTACGCGAGCTTTAAAATTTAATTCATAAAAAAAAAATAGAACTAAATTTTTTTGAAGCCTGTCCACTTGTAGCATATAGAGTAATTAGTAAATAATAAAAATGAATATGAATAAATGAATAAAAATGTAAATATAAAAGTAGTACATAAAATAGTTGTGGACATAAACAAATAAAAGATCCACTAGAGATATAAAGTAATTAGAGGACGAGCGTCATTCTTTTATAAAAGATCAGAGCTAGTGTACTAGTGTACTAGTAGGATCGATGTATAGTAAGTGAGTAAGTAAAGAGAGTTGAATTGCGGAGCATCCAAAGCGAGAAGTGGTCTTACAAAGTGGGATTAAAAAAAGTAAAATAAAAAAACAAATGATGATGGCATAGAATAATAGTGTTGAAGGGAATTTGTAGTAGTTCCGGGATGGATCGGCAGAGATCAAAGCCCCCGGGGGTGACCTGCGATAGCGGTGGCGGTGCCGGTGGTGACGACTTGCGACTGCGACCCCACGACGGGTTTCCATCTCTTTCGCTCTCGCATTTGCCTACACTCAACCTCCAGCTCAAGTGGCATCAACTTGAATCGAGAGAAGAATATAAAGAACCCACCACGGGCTCATGCGTAAAACGATCCCACTGCAAACAATCCCGATTTGTTTAGGTATAACAATCTCACTCTGTCTCACTTTGTTGTGGGCTCGGGCTTCGGCTTCTGCTTCTTTATCAACTTATATACATATATATTTTTTTCTTTGGTTGTATATCCCATGGATGGATGGATGGATGGATCCAAGTTCTGAGCATTGCTGTAAACCCACTGGACTCGGTGTGTGCTCTTGCATTGATCGTCTACCCACTCTGCTTTACTCAGCTCTGCTTGCTCCTCCGCCTTTCCACTCGACCACTACAATTACAATTGTTTCCATACAATAACCGACGAGATGATAAAATTCCAAAGACCCTGAGTATCGCGACGTCCCCCGGGCCAAAGGAATATACATAAAGTCGGGATATATATATTTATTTTTTACGTGATAAATCAAAGGCAAATATCCTTTACTTTTATACAATTTATCTCATTAAACTCAACGACCGTATTTCGGTATCGTAATTATTGACGGATTTCATTTTTTTATTAAGAGTAAATTATTTTAAATAAATTTATGTCAATCAATCAGAGTCCGAACAGGAAGTAAAATTAATTACCTGAGAAAAAATAATTGAAATCTAATTGATTGACGTAAATATTTTTTTTAAAAGTTAAAAAAAAATTTTATTGGCGCCAAATTTTTTTTAAATTAAAATTTTGACGTTTGGCAGAATAATTTTTTTTTTCAACTTTGGCAGCAAATAATTTTTTTTTTTAATTAGTACTCGGATTTTTAAAAATTTATTTTCAAAAATTTTTCTTCAAATAAATAATTTTTTAATTTTTTTCAAATGTCTAATACTGAACGTAAAATTTATTTACTAATAACAGAGCTAGCAGACATTTTTACAAAATTAAAAAATAATAATTTCGCTTGTACATTTTATTAACAAAACTGAAATATTGCCAGCATTATTTATTTATTTTTTTATCAAAGCTAAATATTTAAATAATATAAATTAATTCAAGCATAAAAGTAAATAATTCATAAATCCATAAGATAAAATTTAATATTTGCATTACAAAATCGCGGAAAACAATAAATAAACAAGCGCAGCGACAGAGCGACAAATAGCGAGCGTAAATGAATCAGCAAAATCCCAAGTGGTTTCTTCTCATCCAATAATTAGCCATTACTGCAGCCGAATGCTTTTCCTAGTGACAATCACCCACATCCAGAAACAGTAGAAGCAGAAGCAGCAGCAGCAGTCACCCCTCATATAGGCCTTCACTCTTCGTGTATATCTCTCATTGTCTTTTCTCGATTGACTATTTTCTACACGCCCATTTATTTTTGTCCCTCGATTACAATCATCTTATACCGCAACCCTCTTTTATCACAATCGCCTGTATAATATCAGACATGCATCACGCGATGCAGAATAGATTTACCCGAATTTCTTCATCTAACATTAAATTAGATCCATATTATATACATATATTTGTCTATATATAGTAATAAACCATTACGATATAAAATATACCACAAATCACAATCCCATTTGCAATCATAAATATATATAACATTATATACCTTGGTACGACTTACTCTACTTTATTTTTATTTTTGTAATAAAAAATATAAATTCAATAATAATAATAATTTGAAAAATTTCGCCAAGTGGATAATTAGCCAATTGACAAGGGATTTAAATTATCCCATTAAACCTTCTTTTTATCACCCTTCTAATTCATCTTATCCCTTTAACTTTTACGTTGACGTTTGCAATTTTTCACACTTTTTTTTTTCACTCAATTTTATTTCCGATAATTAAAAAAAAACTTCCAGTCAAATAATTTTGTTTTTTTTTTATGGTTGCAATTGATAAAAAAAAAAAAGAGTTTTTTCGACGACAGTTAACACGGTAGCCAGTCGACCACGAAAGGCATAAACTCCCAGAGGAAAAGCGCACGCCGGAGCTTTCGGAGGGGAAGTTACGGCAGTCCCTCGCGAGCCTCATCGTGGCTTAAAATGGAGGCTGTGGCGCGAACAAATGACGACGTCGACCAACGAGAGCTTGAAACTTACTTTTGTCTTTACTTTATTTTTTACCCTCAATCTATTTTTTATCTAATGCCAGATAAATCTCAACCACAACTTCCATATAATCATAAGTATTTTTTTTTCCATTAAAAAAAATCTCAGACATTTTCAAAATCAATTCGTGTTAAAAAATATTTTTGATAATTTATATTCATAATTAATAATATTAAATATTTGAAAAATATTAATTATGATTATTACTCTTTTAGATGAATCTTTATACATATATATATATATACATATATATTTTTATAAAATCGGACAGACGAAAATGAAGAGGGTGAATTTGTGAGCCGCGAGCAACCGAGCGAATGCAAAGCTTGTGTGCTGAAAGGCAAACATTGACATATGCTCGTGTAAAACCTCAGGCCGCGGGACTCGATTTCGTCATAATATACATCTATACATTTATATTACATACACACATATATATATACACATAAATACATTGGACGCGCAATTATATCCATTAATGTTTTTAAAACATGAAATAATTATATGTAAATATATGTCATGCTGTTACAAATTTTCAAAATTAATTATGGATATTAATTTTGTTTCAATAACTCGACATATTTTCAAGCGATTGAATTTTTAATTATTTACCCAGAAAATTTTGATTTTAATAGATTTTTTAAAATTCATGTTAAATCAATAATTGATCATATAAATTAATATTAATCATAAATCATAAAAAATAAAAAAATGCACATGTAGAAAATTAAAAAAACTATAGGTGCAATTTTTTAAATTATTTTTTTTTTTTATAATTTATCGTTTTAAAAAAATCCAAAAATTACTAGACGGCTAACTTCAGTATCATATATATTTAAAATTGTATTGGATGTGTGATTTAATTAATTAGTTAGAAACTGTGATTGTTAATTAACAAGTAAATAAAATAATTTATAAAAAAATTTTCAGGGCAGTAGTTTTTTTTCGGCTTCTGTAACTGCATTTGCAGTAATACCCGAGTAAAGCCAAAGGATTAGTAGCATTAGGGTGCGTATAATCCTCGACGATTTTTTTCTTTATCTTTTACCGGCTTCCGCCAGAATTATACTCTAGTAGAGTTTTTGTAATTTTATTTTCTTTCATAACATTGCAATACTCAATAATTCTATCCTCGTTTACTGGCGTCGTTATGTCTCCTCCGCATTTTCAGAGACGTTTAGTAATGCGTGAACTGATTTTCTGAACGAATTACCCGTGAAAATCTATGAGAAAACTAAATGGTATTTAAAAAATATATATATAAATATAATAAAAGATTTTGCGGTTATGAGATTGTAACAAGCCGGCATTTATAATTTCTTGTTTAAATTAAGAGGATGTAACTTTTTGCTGCACAGATCTACAAGATTTTTTTTGCTTTAATCTTCAGAGTAACCCTTTTCTTTACAATTTCAAACATAAAAACGTTATCCTTTTTGGATTTTGATCTCGATGTATACATTTACTTTTACTTTTATAAGATAAATGAACTTCAACAAGAGCATTAATGTTAAAAAAAAAATCTAAATGCTAATCGTGAATGGATTTGTTGTAATAAAGGGCTTTAGTGTCTCATAGCAACGAGATCCTCTTGGATCTTAACCTCTTCACTTTTATGTAGTTATGTAGTACATAGTCTGCCTGTATGAGAATGAAATGAATGTAGATATAGATGTAGATATAAATATATGGAGCTATACGCCAACCCATAATAAATCCGACATTTTTTCGTTAATCGAGTGGAAAAACGCAATAACGCTAGGGTATATTGGTATTGGCTGCTGCTTCATGAACTTTGAGAGCCCGGATAAATTGACTGCTCTGTCAAACTTGATTTTCATATTCGAGTATTGAGTATAAAAAAAAAAAAAAAGAAATGTAAGCAGACTATTACGAAAAAAAAATTCAAGGTTGTTTGAGTTGAATTTTTTAGTTGTAATTTTTAATTGCTTTTTCGCGTGTGTGGGAATTCAAGAATGGAAAATGCGCGATTAATTGACGGTTTTTTTTATTCTTTTCATTTACTTAAAAATTTTTTAGAGGGCAATTATTAACCTGTCTGAAAAATGTTAATTAAATATTTGCGTAATTATAATTGATATATAAATTGATTATTCACTTGGTTAATTAGTATTTTTAATTTTTTCAATGTACGTTCAGTCGAGTGTCAAATTTGTTAGAATTTTTTTGCCATATTTTTTTATTGAGCTCATTATTTTTCTTCAGTGACCAATTTACCCCATACTTCACTGTAAATAGTAGATACAAATTTTTTTTTTTTAAATCTCATTTTCTGCCGACGTCTCTTCTAATCATAAATTTTCATTATTTTATTTTAAACTAAACATTACTACAATTAATTTTTTTTTTAATTTCTATGATTACCAAAAAATTTTATTATAACATAAGTACCCAATTTTATTGATCTTTATAAAAAAAAAAAAAAAAAAAAAATTTAATAACTTCATAAAAATAATCAAAGTTGTTTTTTAAATTTAATAAGCCCGCATATGGTATAAATACATATTATAACATACATATATATAAGTGCTCGATATAATACGAAAACACTTCCGTCCTATAGATTTGAGTACATGATCGTGGTTGCAACAATTCGCGCGTGAAATACGAGCGGACGTTTTGAACTGGCTGTTTAACGTAGCTGTCGTCCCTTGTCATCATCACTCGCGCCGTCACTGTACTGTATACTACATACATACAACATCCAAAACCCATCTGAGTATATATATATATATATATATATATTAGTAGTAGAGTATTTAGTAGTAGATCAAGGATCGCGTTGGCGTTTCATACTCGACAATTCTATATATAAATTTTATCCCAGTAGCAAAAGCACTAAGCTGAAGCTTAGCCGTTTACATGCGGGAGTCTCTTTACTCTATACCACAAAACATGTGTACATGTGTGCATATATATACAACTACATACTTCAGAGAGTCCTGACCCGATATATATATTTTTACTCCCTTGTAAACACTGAATTTCAATAAAAGCCCCTATATTCATACGTTTATTTTATTTAACATGGGTATTTAAAATTTATTTTATTATTATGATTATCAATTTTTTTCCATTTTTCTATTATTTTATATTTCTGATGGAAATTCAATTTACTGAAGAGTGAAATGTGACGGAGGAAATGAATCGAGTGTTTTTATGTCAATAAAATTTTTTTTTGTTTTGTCATAAAATAAATTAATTTATTTATGGTAAAATATTTATTTAAACTTTTGCTGATGTAATTTTTCGATGATTAAAATTTTTAAAAATAAAAAACCAACTGGGTAAAGAGAACATCTTTATTGACATTTTTGATCATAGTTAAATAGAATAGAGATTGTAAAAATGGTAGAGAAAATGATGATCCGGATGTGGATGCTCTTGATTGTCCATTTGGGCCCTTTTATGCTGGGCTTCAACAAAATTTTTAAAGAGTATCGATACAAAAGATGTATAATGTATACAGTCCTAAGCAATCTCGAGGACCTTCATAAGCTGTGTGATTATTTCCAGATGAAATGAATTTTATAGTTAATGAAAAAATCGATTGTGATCAGAAATATTTTTTTTTTCGATATTTTTTAACTGAAATTTTAAATTTTAAAATCAAAAGCACATGAGAAAATCAAATTTATCAAATACTCATACTTTTTATTCTACATTAATTAATTTTAAAAAATCCGGTTAATGAAATTGAAAATTCGGCTGGGACCCCCCCCCCCCTAAGCTGCTAATTATTTTTTGTGGCTTTTGAGCATCGGGTACAAGATTTTTTCGGTTTACTTCGAAAAAATTCATCATCATTAAAAAAATAAAATTTTGCGGGGCACAATGCCCCCCCCCCCTACCCAAAACAAAAAATTTTTTTTTTAAAAATCACTAGTCTTATTTATTAAATTAATTATTTTGTGTCAGGTGTGAGAATTATTTTTTTTTAACCTTCCTAATTATAGAGTATAAATTTATATTGCTAATGAGACTATACTTAAGAATAAATCTGAAAGATATATATTTTTTAACGAACGTCAAAGCTCAAGTAAAATAAAAAATAGTGAGAGAAGTTGCGTCGAGAGGGTAATGAATAGAGAGGAATAAAAAACTGCAGTGAATTCTCGTCTCATCATTCTTTTTAATTCTCTCATTTCTTGGTCTCGTTGGTAAAAAAATAAACGGGAGCAGATAGCTGTGTGTTGCAGGAGCTGTTTCACTCTCTGGGTATGGTGTATAAAAGCCGATACGACAAGAGAAGAGAAGAGTAGACATTGAGCCAGAGAGTGAAGTAAAATTGCTGGTGGTTCTGATTCTGCTGGTACAGCTTCTGCTGGTACACGGGGGTGTGGCAAACCGCCCCTCTAGAATTGGCGAGATTTCCCAGTGTCTGCACCATCCCCCAAGCCCCATCGGGCGTGTCACGCACGTTGTATTGTTGTATTGTCGGGTGCAATCTCGCTAAGCGTTTCACCACCAACACCACCCTCCCACTCGCTCTTACTATAATACTACAGCACACTGCCACCTCAACACTCACCCCCTTCATTACATTTTAACCTGTCCACCCTCAATGCTCACGCACATATATGTCCTCTTGTTTTAATCATAACAATAATGACAGCAACAACAACAACAATAAGAATCGTAATAATAACCGACAAAAAAATTAAGTGCAAGCGATTACTTTCTCAACTTAACTCATTGTCATTTTTTACATTTAGTGCATTTGCTTTTTTTTCACTCTCCCAAGGGATTATATTTTGAATAAATAAAATGATAAACTATTTTTTAAATTTTATGTACAATTAATGCTGACATTTTCTGTAGACAATTTTCTACAAGAGAGAGAACAGAAACATAAAAAAAAGATCAGCTACGGAGAGCCGAAAAAATTATAAATCGAACCATTTTATCAATATTTGAAATTTTTACAGATTCTACTGCGATAAAACCTGAACCAACAATGTCACTATACTTAAATTTTTTTTTATAAGTATACTGTACTTCACTGAAGACCTCAAATGGTAAAATTTGCCTACTTGGTCACTTGGACGTGGAACCCTACACTGAAAAAAATAATCGGTAGCAGCTACCGATTGGTAATCGGTAGCTACTACTGATTATTTTTCGGTGGCTGCTACCGATTATTTTTTTCAGTGTAGGAGAATCATGGATGCGGGCCAATAGGTCCTTAGAATAGTGATAGCGCAGTTTCTCGAATTTTATTACATTAGATCGGCTAATTAATTTTAGAAAATGTCTAAAAAGTACAAAAAGAATAAATTTGGTAAGAAGAAAGAGTCTTTTAGTCTAGAAGACTCTCAAACAAGTGATTTTAGGTCGACAAATTTGTAAAGTGACTAAAAGATAAAAGTAGTTTTTAGGTCTATTCTAAAAAATTTCTGTACTACTCAATTTGTTGAGCTGTCTATCGATTTATGATTCCAGAACTAAACTAAAATTTCAAATAAATTAAATTTTTCTATACATTTGGCGAATTTTGGTCATTCTGCTTATCAGACTTTCAAAAGATGATACTCTAAAAAAATTTTCTCACTGCATAAAGATCGATTTAATCTCCCATTATTAAACGCACCCAAACGAAAGGGTTGACTAGCCATCAAGGCAACCGTATGTATATCAACAATAAATCTCCATACTTGTATACACACAAATCACCGTAATCGGCAATACCAGACGGGAATTCCCGTGTCACTCTCAGGCACCACTAAATACCGATCGACACACGGTCTTCTACTCTTTTATTCCCCCAGCGACTACAGGCGCTAGATTCACCCTCTCTCTCCCCAAGCCACGACGCCTCTACATCAACTCGCATTAAATTAAATCCGACCCTAAATTTGTCTGGACGAATTGAAAAGTAAAGAGTACAAGATGTTTACGTCAATTATACATCAAGATTTATTATCTCATTTCCAATCTTTTCCTCCATTAAAAAAAAAAATTTTTAACAATAATTAACCTCTTAATGTCATCTTTGAAAATTTATTATCTTTCTTTCCTTCTTCGGATATCAAATTGATCAAGTGATTTTTGAAGATATTTATCCGCCTGGAAATTTCAGTTTACTCGAGTATCATTCGGTATATATATAATAGGAATAATCGATTGTCCTTTGATGCCATTAACGGAAGTGAAATTAATTCACACAATACATATCCACATACACATACACACATATATATATTTATGTAGTGCATAGACTGACACAGATATGAATGAAAGCAAAAGTGTGATTAACGAAGCGTAATAAATAGATAATCATAATCTATTGAGTTGTTGTTATGAGAATTAGTGAAATGATCCGTATGCCAATTTATTGGTAATAATCTCAATACAAGTAGTGTGTGTGTAAGAGTGTGTGGGTGCATTGAATGAACGTTGAATGTTCATAGAAAACTATTATATTGTGTATTGTCAGGAACAAAAAATCACTAGTTAGGGGTATCTGCGAATGGTGTCGCTCGTGTCTGGTTTTATTCTCGTGTGTGCTGTTTTTTCACTTCATTGTTAAGATCGGGCCTTTTAATCCTCAACAAGCCGCCTACTGTCGGCTTCTTTTGACTCACTATTTTATTTCCTTTTTTCTTCACATTTATTACTTCTACTTCTACTACCACTACTACTACTACTACTACTACTACTACTACTACTACTACTGGTTCTTATAATGAATGAAAATATATAAAGACATCAGGGAAGTTATGTTTAATAGATCATTACATCACATTTACGTTGTTTTGACCTTAAGGCTACTGGTCTTGTCAGAAGTTTTGTTTGCGGTTTAGAATTTTAAGATCCAAGTGATGAGGAAAAAATATGGGTTCGGATTCGGAAATAGAGTGATGGTAGTACTGGTAGATCGAGAGATGATCAGTCATGTGTGAAGAAAAATTTGTATTTATTTATTTACTGGGCGTTGAATGTGCGGCTGTTCGCTCGAGTTATTGAATTGAGTGGTCATTGTTTACAAACACTTTTGTATTAATATTAACAACTGTACCTACAGCTACAATAAGCTGTGCAAATTTTTATTTTTGTCTATTATTTATTTATTTTTTAGCTGTGGATTTTACTGGTGGGTAAAATACGAAATAAACATCTATCAGATGAAAATTTAATAAATAAATAAATGTATCGTCGTGGAACTTTGATGTTCTATAGTTTCAATACACAGTAGAAAAAATTTTGAACCTCAATATCGCGTCTATTGGTCTAATTATTAGATGAGATCGCGAATTGATTTGAATGATAATAAAAATTATAAAATAGATAAAAAAATATTGGATGTAAAGGAAAAATTTTATATTTTATAAATATTAAATTTGTACAACAGTGGATATATATATGTAGTGGGATAAAAGCAACTAATTGGCAATTATACAATCCACTTTTATCTTTTATAAATTCATTTGAAATCCATCGTAATTTTTTTTTTCGTCTTTTTTAAATTTGAGATGAGACTATGATCCACAAAAGCCGGGAGTTTATATAATTGGATAAAATATTAATTATTCGTGGAAAATAAAAGAGATAAAGCTGAACTAAGCGTGTAATAAGAGGTGGATAAGGACGAGTTTTAAAGAGGAGAAATAAAGGAGAGTTGATAAAAAGAAGGCGAAATAAAAGTATGATATATAAGATAGGAAATAAAAGAAAGAAAGAAAGAAAGAAAGTGATGGAGATTCCCAGCTCATAAACACTTGGAGTGCGACGTGATCGTGTCGCGTCTCTTGGCGGCGGCGTCACATCAAAAGCACTCAACGAGTGAGCGACTCTCGCCGGGGGTGTTCGCTTTCTCACCCTCACTACCACCGTCGCCATATTTCCCACCTCTTTCTATTCTCAACGACTACCAAAGCGGACGACTGAAACTTTGACTCCAGGTTTGTTTGTCTCTTTGTTTGATTTCACATTCACGGAGATAGCTTTCACTTACGCGCCACGGACCAAGATTAAACAGATTCCGAAATGTCTAGTACTCTTTCTCTCGCTCATCAGCTTTTCATTCTCTTACTCAGCTACTTTTCTTCTCTTTCCTGTACAAGCTAGTGCAGTGTAGTGAAGTGCAGAGCAGACTAGAGTGTGCTGGTGGGTGCTACCCCTGACACTAGTCTCTCCCTTGAACCCTCTCTTGTGTGATGCCCTGACATCATTGCTCCAAAGAGGGTTGAATGGAAATAGAGACCTGGCCGGTGTCGAGTGTCGACGCTTTTTTTTTCCCCAGCTGGACATGAATATCATTATATACAACTACTTATTAACACATCATCGTCTATTATCCTATTTATTACTCATTTAAACACTGGATTAAAAAAATTTTTTTTTTTTTATTGAGATTTGATTTCTGAAAATTTTCTAATTTTCAACGCCGGACTTTCATATCTCTTATAATTAACGACAGTTCATTAGAGTAATAGTAATTTTTTTTTTTATTTTTCGGTCAGTAATTGACCAACTGAAGTAGCAAAAATTTTTTTCAACAGAAATTTTATTATACACTAAAAAAAATAATCGGTAGCAGCTACCTATTGGCAATCGGTAGCAATTTCCAATTATTTCGGTAACAGCTACCGATTTTTTTTCGGTAGCTGGTACCGATTCTAATCAGTGACGGCTACCGAAATAATCGGTAGCTGTTACCGAAATAATCAGTGGCGGCTACCGAAAAATAATTGGTAGTGGCTACTGATTGCCAATCAGTAGCGGCTACCGAAAAATAATTGGTAGTGGCTACTGATTGCCAATCGGTAGCCGCTACCGAAAAATAATCGGTAGTAGCTACCAATTATTTTTTCAGTGTAATTTCAAAAATATTTTTTTTTCCATGTGTATGCATTTAAATTATTGACAGAATAATTTTTTTGATATTTTTACCAGAAAAAATCTAATTAATTATAGTAAATTTTAAATTATAATAACTGGAAAAAATTATTTTTTACTCAGTAATTAATTTAAAATACAAAAAAAAAATGTTGAAATAAGTAATTAACAAAAAAAAAAAATAATGATTGAACAAGATTTTATAAAAAAAATTTCTGCACTCCAAAAACAAGTATTACAACTTCTGTAATCGAGTAACGATCATAAAAATAAAAAACTCGGTACAAAAGGAGCTCTTGTACTCAGTTAAAAAAAAAGTGTAGCTGAAGTAAAAAATGTAAAAGAAAATATCTTTTCAACTCGACATCGTCAGCACCAAGAACATCATTATAATCCATCGACTCCAGAATTTTTCCTCGTTACCTTGTTATCAATGAGTTACACTCGAACGCTTCTTTTTTACGATGTACTTACATTCGGTATATATATTTTCGTTCGTTCACACACTAGACACTATACTAGCGCTGGCTGCAGTACGTCTATCAATAGTATTATTGATGACGAAAAAATTTAAGATTCAAGAATTAATTAACGCATCCGAGCTTGTATCATAAAATTCGAGCAAGGATCAATTGACACGAATGGTTTGAAATTTAATAACAAGGGAGAGGACCGATTGAATAGCCGCAGTGCCGCTGGTGGGGGTTCACACAACAATGAAGATATAACGGGAAAATACGCGAGCAGGCGGATGTATATAGTGTATATATAATACGCGGCAAAGCCTGAAGAGGGTAATGAAGAGGTGTTGAACCGTGTTCCATAAAGCCCTATTGCCAAACCCGAGGGTCTTTTGCGCATAATAACTTGCAGCTCGCTCATCAGTTACGGGTTTTAACCAATTACGGGGGTTATATTAACGGCTCCGTAACATTTTGAGAACTTTGTTGGAACTTGTATTCATACATATCGAAATATGCAACAAATATATCTATACTTGCTTGTATACAAACTCAATTTCAGAGTATTGTTATATATTTGCCAACGAAATGAGGTTTAGGTAGCAGTATATGCTGATGAGTGTTTTTGTATGAAAAAATAAATGTAACTTATATGTTAATTATTTTTCACACACTCACATATGCGTGTACATATGTGGTACTTGGAAAATTACTGAATTTTTTAGCGACTTTTCAAAATTCATATCCTCAATTATGACTGAATTTTTTCCAGAAAAATTTCCAAGGAATTTTCATCATTTTTTTTTTTATAGAAGACTCTATGAAGAACAAAAAATGTTCATGTTATGAAAAGTTATTCGTAAAGGTGCAAACCTAAATACTACTCCTCGTAAAAGTATCATTGTGGGCAGCAGTCATGTCCGAATCCTTAAAAAAAATTTTATCAAGAAATTTCATAGTTTTTTTTACTAGAGGACACTGTAAAGAACAGAAAATATTTATGAGGGTTATTCCTAATATGAGCAAATCCATATTTTTTATTAAAGAATCACTTCAGACCCGGGTCATCCTCAGTCCGATCAGAATTTTAGAAAAAAAAAAACAAACCACATGCTTACAACATTCGGAAATTGCAGTAGAAATAGTCAGATTATTTTTCTAAGACTTCAAAACGGCTTTTATTTTATGAAAATTCAATTTTTGAAGACAATTTTTCAATTTCTTTTTTTTTAACTTTAAATTTTTGTAGCGAGTTAAAAATTTATATTTTATTTAAGGATATTCAAGTATTTTAGAACGATAGATTTAAGTATTGGTAAGAGTAAAATTGAAATACCGGAATCGCGCTAGAACGGATATTGATGAAAGAAAATTTTTTGAACCGGCATGATATCTTATATACATATGTACTTATGGATGTATATATATGAATGTATTTATTCGAATGTGGGGATACAGAAGCGAAAAAAATAAAGTAAAGTGGTATAGTATATATTTTTTTCTTTTTTTATGCTGTTACTTTCATCTTTTTACTTTTATTCTCCAGTGTCTTGTGGCTCGGGGTTTTTTGGATTGTAGAATTTAGCTAAGTATACAAGACTAAAGAGGCAACGATTCGAAAAGCAGCGTGAGTTCGTGCCCAGGTGTCAATAATCCGCCCCTAATTGTCCCTGACGAAAGGAAGGTGGAGCTCGGCACGGATCCCTTGAGGTGATTCCCATTAAACGCCGCTAAATAACTTGTTTGTATACCTAACAACAACAATGACAACAACAACAACAATACCTATAATCTCTTATTGCGATTTACTCCGGAAATCTTTTTTTACTTCCAATTTACTACATTATTTAATTAGACTTAATATTAAAAAAATTAAAAAATTCAAACTATTGCATAATGAAGACTTTTTTTAAATAAATAAAATTTTAATGGACAGAAAAAATAAAAAAAAAAATAAAATAGTTATGGTAGAGTTTGTTCCTCTCCGACACGTCAAAAGCTTGAGTGCCTATCTCGCGTATAACGACCGTCAGTTTGATAAGGGGTAAAGCTGGGACGATGAAACGCGTTGGGGTAGCAAAAGCTGCTAGCTTGAATACACAGACATTATATATATAAGTATATATATGTATGTGGTGTATATGTAGTTTGTATCTAGTGTAGAGCAGTGCTGGGCTGCGCAAGATCGAATTTAATGGATAGAGGATGACAGATACCTACCCTAGATATATCAGGGAGAAGCCCAGGATATCTGCAGCAATGATCAGTACACGTTGGCACGTCGCATCGTATGCTATTGCCCTCCTTTCTCGATCCTTGTATGTGATCCGCGTACCATCTATATACACAGCTCTATTGGCCCGAACGAGATCGCATCGCCACTAATGGTGGATGACGTTGGCAAACCTCACAAACTCGTGCTACCTTTTACTCGCTCACGGGCTAGATACTTCATGCATACATTTCTTTTTTTATTTTTTAATACTGCATCGAGCTTTTTGCCCTCTTCATTTTATTTTACTCTTTTTTTTTTGTAAAGCGCGGCATCAAGATCGAGATCTTTTTTGATCCAAGGACGAGGACTCTTTCAAATTCAAGCCTCTGATGTAGTAACTATGTAAGAGCTGATCTATAGAATTTTCAAGGCCGATAGAGATAACACCAGATGGAAATTTTCACATCCTGATTTTCGTTTCTGATTTAAATTCCCGAGTTCTTTAAAAATCCAAACTTTAGTTTTTTTTTTCATCTTTTATTGGAATTAGAATTTTTTTTCATAATTGTCATCAGAAAAATACGGATTCGAACAAGAATTTTCATCAATAATCAAAGGAAATTGTAAAAAAAATTTCATTTGATTTTAAACGCGAGGTCGTCGGTTCGAATCCACATCAGAGTTTTTTTCAAATTTTTTTTTTGATTTTCATGCCTTTTAAAAGTAATGTTTGATAATTAATTAACTGCAAAAAAATGATGATTTTTTATGAAAATGGAATTATAAATAAGACGGTAATTATTTTAGTATCGATTTATTTATTGCTTTGGACGAAGGAAATATTTACAAACGGGAAACACGTATACATATATGCAATTTTGCCGCTACCATTATTTTTTTCTTTAAATATCTACAAATACATGTAATCATCATTCATAATTATTCAATAAATTTAATTAATAATAAATGCACATTTTTATTTAATAATAATATAATTTACATTTAAATTTTATTTAATTATTGATGCACTTTTAAATTGCGTTATTCCTAATCCCGCAATAATAATGTGAGATGGAACCATGATAAGGGCGTGCTTGAAAAAAAAATCAGTCACGAATTTTAGATCTGCATCAAATATACACAAGCCGTAAAATGAAGAAATAATTTTTTAACCCCTATGCAAAATAAAAAATAAATGCAATTATATATTTTTAACGAATGATCATAAAAATTAGCTATCTAGGTAAGTTTTTTTTTTAAATTTATAAACTTAAGTCTACTATCACACCGATTCGTACATTAATCAATAAATCGAATACACATATATATGTTCATCATATATTTGTCGTCAACTATATAAATCTACGTGCGAATCAGCTCATAATTATATCCTTAATTATAATAATATATTTTTGATCATTATATATATATATATATAATATATTTATTTTTATATATATTCTCTCGTATTTCAATAATCTCCGTCATAACATTCTATACACTTAGATATTTACAATGTATTTACATAAAAAAAAAAAAATCAAAATTCAGTCATAATTGCACCGCTTTTATATTTTTGATGTCCATATATAAACCTCCATTTATATATAAAAAATTCACTGGGGTTTGAAAACGATTATGAGAATCACAGGTGCCCATTCCCACCGGAATTGCGCACTTGTAAACCTCGTGTCATACATTTTAACCTTTATAACCATGATATCCAGCAGTAGCCTTCTCCTTTTTCAAAAATCCCATGGGGTAGTTTTTAACACTTTTCGCTTGGTCAGATTTGAAACCTTGTATTCCATAAAGAAACCAAGCAACCGAAAACTATAAATGTATGTTACAGTTCTTTGATCTCGAGTAAGCATTTATCCCCATTGAGATCAATTGAAATGTAGCAACGGTAATCTCGTTCGTGAAATATACTTCTGTATATAGACATCTTTTACTTGAGACTTAGATGTCCTGTATCATGAGTATAGTTCATGGATGTCAAAAATAAAGGACACTGTTTTCGGTTGGCGTAATGAGTGTTCTCAGTTTGTCACAACATTTTGCTGAAGTAACTGGCCTGGTGAGAACCCGGCGAGGGCAGCAAAAACGGGCTTACGAAAGCATGGCCCGTCGAGCCATGATGCACCGCTGAAAATCCCGACTGTTCGACGTGGGTCTGTCCTGCAGAACTTCCCAAATTGCTGGCGCTCATTACTGGTGACACTGCGTCATGCAGCTTCCTCATGTGTTTCTTGAGATCGAAATTCCTGCAAAAACCTTTCCCACATATTTTGCATGAGAATGGTTTTTTGTCATTGTGCGTGTGCATGTGGAAAGTTAGGTTGTAAATCTGATGAAAAGCTTTATTGCATATGTTACATTTGTAGGCCTTCTCACCGCTGTGTGTCAATTTGTGATTTTTGTAATTGCCCTTCTGATGAAACCCCTTGCCACAAAATTCACACACAAATGGTTTGTAGTTCGCATGAATGCGTGTATGAGTGTTCAATGTTGAACTACGATTGAAGGCTTTGCCGCATGTCTGACACTTGTGTGGTTTTTCAGCAGTATGAATTATTTTGTGACGACATAGGGTGCTCGCTTGACGAAATCCTTTGCCACATATTTTACAGACAAACGGTCTTGCTCCAGTGTGCACCGGCATGTGTCGCGTTAAATTGTAGTGGGCATTGAATACTTTGCCACATTCTGGACAAGCAAATGTTTTCTGCTTGCCTGGGTTCAATTCACGTCCCGGTGAAATGTGAGCCGGTTGTCCACTGGGCGATTGAGTCGCCGAGACGGGAACTGATGCACTTGGAATAGGCACTACTGCACCAGGGTTTATGGGAGACTTTTTCCCACTTGAGACACTGCTGGAATCCAAACGTGTTGGATGCGACGGTGAGATAGGCGGCGAAACTGAGTGGCTACTGATACTGGTTGTGCTATTGCTGGAAACTGGTCCACCTGGAAATGCTCTTAGCAGCGGATTTGGATGATAATAGAGCAATGGGTAATGTTGGAGCAGAGTCTGCTGTCGTAAAGTTGGTACGTATTTCTTGAAAGCCGATTCCAGATGCGCTGAATAGCTGAGCGATGAAATGCTGGGTGCTGGCTGACGTAGGATCGTTGCCGCGGCTGAGGAACACGAATCCGAGAGCCTCTTGTCGGGCTCCATGATCTTTGCAATGGAGAAGGTCAGCGTTGAAAGGTTTCTGCATGACGGTGAGCTCCTTGATCTGCTGGAGGAATCGTCAGTACCAGCGGGTGGTAAGCTTGTTGGTGTGTCAGTGGCTGCCATTGTACTGCTGGAACGATCCAACGGCTGCATTCTCGTAGACGCTCCTGCAACAGGAAACACGCACATCAGGATCAGTCAGGGTAACTGGGTATCAAAGCAAACTCTGTTAAATATCTAGCTTGGTATCTATCTGTAGATGCATAGGTATAGTGTAGTATGGTGTGGTAATATATTGTAGCGGTGTGGAGAATGAGAAAGGATAGGGAGGAGACTTGGTGCTAGGGGCTGACTCTGAGAGCGACCCTCCCTCGAGCCACCGCCCACTATTGGTTTTGGTATACAGTCTGTCGTGTATTTACATATCCTGCGGTATCACCCGAGGCTTCTCGAGCTCCCTTTTACTTGTTCGTTCGTTCGTTCGTTCATTCGTTCATTTCCTACGGAGTTAACGATCATCAACGATTACCACTAAATTGGCTTAGGTTTCGCTCCAGTTCTGTGACCAGTAAATTAAGTCACTTTAATTACTCGCTACCTTTTCTCAAGCATCAATCCCGGTTGTTATTTTTTATTTCTTTTTGCTACTATTTTTTTTCCGTCCGTTATTTGTCGGGACAAAAGGCAGAAAAAAGAGGCATATAAATGTAAAAAAGTCATTTATACATACATACAGAATGGGTAAAATATACAGAGCCACTGAATAAGAGTCAGTAAAAAGCTGGTACGGTTTTGCTGAATGAAATGCCAAATGGTCAGCACAGTGAAAGCGCTTAAGGCTTGAGATAGGGCTGATTGGCTGGACGTGCATCATGGGTATGCATGCAAGACTCGAGGATGTTTGCTTCCGCAGAACTATGTTCTCTGTTTGGACTTGGAATGACGGTTGGAATTGAATGCGAAACGTTTCTCTATCTCAAGCATATACACCCGAGTCTACACTCAACTCACACAAATACATAACCCTGTATATTTCTACAATTACTACTACAGACTGCTGACTTGTGTTTATATAAATGCTCGCAAAGAGCTTTTCCTTGACCTTCTACTCGTCTATCCAATCAACTCCGCAGACTTGCCTCTTGAGAAAGAGAAAAAAAGTCGAAATAAAAAGGCCAGTGTGCAGAAATGTAACAACATAAAAAAGTGAATTCAGCCAGTAGCTCCGCCCATCTTCTGAAACCTTCGGCAATTGTTCCGACTCTTACTGGGATACACTCACACACACGCAGACATCGCACCATAAAAAAAATAAATATATATAAAAGTCTAGCTGATACAATCGTGACATCGTGAGGGGAGCAACTGCGCAACGAAAAGAAATAAAGAAAAAAAACTAAAGAGGGATATACATTGTAAAGCTTCCCCGCGGTGAAACAAGCCACGGAAACTTGGCGAAACGCCCCTGAGGCCTCCATACATACAATTGCATCACCATGGCTCGAGCAACTGTCGTCCACTGGGTATAAAACCATAATGCGCTTCTCTGCTCCTCAAGTACTTCATGCTCATATATGTTAGAGAAAAAGAACTATAAAAAGCATACATATTAAATGTGCGAACTAAAATAATACCAAGGACGAGATGGAGATGATTGGTCGGGGTAATTGATGGTGGTACCACGTTGTTACAGATTCGATATTCAAAGTGGGGACGCGACAAATGACAATGGGCAAGAACAAAAAAAACTTAAGAGCCCGGAGGAAAGAGGAAAGAGGATATATCTTATAATGATGTATATATGTCGGATGATGTGACGCGCGAGCCAGACCAATTTACCCTATCAATTCAAACCAATTTACGTGATAAAATTCCCCGTTGGCCGGCGGATTGCCGTAATGGCTGCGTTATTGCTGCCGAGGGCCCATTTTGCCTGACTTAATTCAAGAGCAAATGGACGTTATTTAGTTGGCGGTTAATTATTAGCAAAGTGACGTCCATCAGTCATGTAAATTATTCTGTGTAAATAATTTAAGACAAAAGCGGCTTTTCATAATTTTCGAAACGGCTCAATGATGGCCGTCGAATACTAAATATACCATGAGGAAATAGGATCGCGATTTCGTGACGAGTTCTTGTTAACGAGGAAATCATTGTACGGGTTTATACAGAGCTCTTAGGCTAGAGGTAAAGGAAAATTAACAACCAAGTGGTGGAGAGATTCTAGAAGGCGCTAAATGTACAAAGTTTACCGATCAAGTTACGAATGGTCCGACGAATCCAATCACCACCTACCATCCAACTCAACCCTTTACTCCAAACACAAGCTCCTATAACTACCGCAGCTGGGTTTAGTACACTCTCGGGTAAACTATTAACTTGAATAACCAAGAATGAAATCGCCCGGCGGATTTGCAGAGCGGGAGCTCTAGCTCTACTGTTCGAGGTGTAACTGGAGCCAAAGAAAAACGAACAAGAGCCTTTGCTTTTGCTCGAGGAAAGTATAATAAGAATAAGAAGTACGTCGGGCAACTTGAAATGGCTTTGCAAATTTGCACGTCACGTTGTGCAACTCGTTAATTACCCGAGACGGTGAATTAATGTTTAAACTCCGATGATTTCTTTCTGATGAACCCACCTACAGCGAATTGGACAATATCTTCTTTGCGGGTTACCAAAAAACTCTTTTGTTCCTTATTCTCGTGATTGTTTTTTTATTTCAGGCTCTTTAACAACCGCCAATAGAAAACGACAGCACGCTACGCCGCCATAACTCGTGATCAACAATTTGATAAGGAATAGATTAGCATAAAAAGTGAAATGCCTACTCGATAAGTTGTTTCACTAGTTATGTATTCGGTTCTTGTTAGATTTTTGGTTAAATCGTATTCTTATGAGCGATCATCAGTACATCAGAAGTAGAAAATTCTGAAGCGAAGAAATTTAAAACAGACACGGAAGAGGGCTTGCGTGTGGAATCTTCATCAGTCATACCCGTAAGCACTTGGGAATAAGTCGAGTGTCGATTAACTTGATATTGAGAATTTTATTGTCGAAGTACTGGTATCAGAGAGTACTCGAAAAATAAGAGATTGGTCAATTTTAGGAGCATTAAAAATATTAAAGAAAGCAGGAGCCAAGAGCCAAGTGATAAAGTTTTTCACGAGTGACAACCCACTTGTTTATTCGCGTCACTTTAGTCGCCTGAGTTAAAACTCAGGGAGCTTTGGGTTATTCTTCAACTCGGTCTTTGTGCACTACAAATCCGAGCAATTGTTCCATCCCTGACAGTAGTGTGCTACGAATGGTGCTCCCATCAGAGGCCTTTCGTCGTCAACTGGCGCGCGAATCGTTGACGTATAATTAGCATTTGGGTGCAAATAAGACCGTAGGCTGAAGATGACAGCAGACACAATACAAACCATGCCCCCAGAACTCACCCTTTAACTAACCGAGCTCTTGGACGTGACCCTCAGTGTTCGGTATATATACAGTCAGCTCAACTTGAGATGAGAAAGCGGAATATTACTCGTAAGCGGATTTTCTCCTACTGGGTAAAGCTCGCTATTTAAATCTTTAAGTATCAACACATGTGAATTATTTGCTGGATAGTTAACCCGTTGGAAATTTTGTCTCAAAGTTCAAAGTCTTTAGAAATAATTTAACTATTTAATTGCGCTTTAACAATTAATTAAAAGAACGCGAAATTAATTGATTTATTCAGATTTATTTCAAATAAAAATTCATTTTTTATTTTGTACTCAAAATGAGCAGTTGAAAAAAAAGTTTTACATTTTAAAAAAAATTTCTATTTTAATGAAATGAAATTAAAGACAAATTGATTACATGGAATTTGAGATAAATTTTCATTAAAATTTTAACAAAAAGAAAAATTAATTAGAAAATTATTAATCTTTTTAAAAAAAAAAAATTTTACACCAGAAATAAAATTGAAAAATTACAAGTAACAGAATTGACAAAATTTTTTTTATGAAATTTGAAAAAGGTCTAATTTTTCTGAATAAAATATTATTTTTACCTAAAAAAAAAAAAAATTGATTTTTAAAAATAAATTTTCTGATTTCCTATGGAGTTGTCAAATTTCAAAATTTTTGACAGTGGATTAAAAAAATGATTTCTGATAAAAAAAACCTAAAAAATTTTCATGAGTATAAAGGATAAAAATGATCAGAAAAATATTCGTAGGGGGTTGACACGCAGCTGCTATACTACTGGGGGTCACCATCGACTTTTACGCTCTTTTCATCACCAGCATAACCCACGATTATACACACCAGGCAGTCTCGTTATCACTAGACACTTTTTAAAATGTCAACTGACCTCCATGCTCAATAAAACACACCCCTTACTGCGAGCTCGCCAGGTATCCTTTACTCAAGCTCTGCTTCAAAACTTATATTATTCATTTAACATTTTACACATACATGCATACATACATACATGTACACATATATAAATTTTTTTTCTGTATAAAACTCTGCCTTTTTCTCTTAGCTCAGAGTTTCTCAATGCTCATTGTTTGATATTTATTTAAAAAGACAAATAAAACTCAAGTACTCTCGCAGAGACTGAAAAAACGTATATACTTATGAGAGACGTTAAATGTGCGGGGTTAAAAAAAATAAATAAGGATCAAGATGAACAAAATAAGCGCAACGAGAAGTTGATGTGAGCATTTGGCATCCCGCACACGCCCACACGCGCATGTACTCGTTTTTGCGTGCATTTTAATATATCCCTTAGCTTTTTTACGCTCTACTCTTTTTCACATCTAACCCAACTCTTAAATACGTACGTATGTATGCATTTATATATAAATATATGGATGAATGTATGTATGGATGTATGGATTTGTGGACGTACGTTCATTTCGGTTCCCCTAGTAACAATAGGGGGCACATTATATAAAAACCTTGTAAGCAGTTAGCAGTAACCTGAGATTGCTCGCCAACGTTTTGAAATAACGACGACGATGACATTA
Source organism: Microplitis deprimator (assembly GCA_964016945.1). NCBI lineage: Eukaryota > Metazoa > Arthropoda > Insecta > Hymenoptera > Braconidae > Microplitis > Microplitis deprimator. The sequence continues at coordinate 14,973,655 of OZ024714.1, read as the reverse complement.
ACAATAACCACGCGATAATTATTTTGAAGTTAAAGGATCTGGAGGGCGTTATATATAATAGTGAACAAAAAAAAGTCAGAAAAACAATAATAAAATAAAAATAATTGCATTATTATTATTTTTAGTTAATATTTTTTGAAAATTATTATAACTAATAATGAAAAAAAAAATTTTGGATTATAATTTAATTATATTTGGCTTGAAAAATAAATCAAGTTTGAATTTTTTTTTTTAGTTAAAGAGAAATTCTCAGTCTGAAAATGATTTTATTTTAAAAATTCTACTAGTTTCTGACTAAATATTTATTATCAAATAAACAGAAAAATTTTCCATAAAAAATAAAAAAATACATAATTTAAAAAAATTTTTTATCCAAAATTTTAAATTAAGACTCGAGTTGCTAGAAATTTTTTTTATCAATCACTTAAATTTTTCCATCAATAATTTTTTGAATTTCTTCTCTATATTAATTAAAAATAAATTTAAAAATTTTAATTAATATTTAATTATAAAAAAAAAAAAAGAATGAAATACCTCTGGTTATTATATTTTTAAAAAACACAAGCATCTGTTCATAACGTTTAAAAAAAAAGAAAATTTGACGTTAGAGTCGACTGATCTTTTCTTACATCACCCTATTAGATGAATGTACTGTAGCCCGATACCGCGGCACGCCTACTCTTATAGACAAAAAATAATAAAAGTAATAGCAATGGGCAACAATGCCAGGGGTCTTGTACAAAGCACTGAGTAAACGCAATAGCTGTAGAAATAGCACGGTAAGGACTAAAAATTCGCGCTTCCGCTCTACTCGGTATTCATGCACCCGCCGACAGGCATCTCCACTCTGTCACCGATGGAGAATGGAGCTAAGAATTCGATATACCGGAAGTCTCGCGTGCCATTTGCATCGTATCCGATGTACACGACGATATACACTCAATCACACACTCACACACACACACATACACATCAGCAACCGTGAATTAAAATAGTAGTGAATAAAAACGTAAAGTAAGACGTACGTCGGTAGGAAACAACGATCTCCTCCTTGAGTTTAAGTACCAGGCGCGTGCCCGTTGTCTTCCTTATATTTTATGCCCTTACATATATATTTCTTTACTTATACATAATATTCTACGCCCTTTTATATTCTTCAATCAAAAAAGATCGTTGTCCTACAAAAACCACTAGAGCGGCGCGTGTCCAAGACTTTTAGAACCTCAGACTCAAAAGACTTTTTAAACGGCTTTTCTTTATATAAAACAATCGATTTTTTTGCGGTATCGCGTATCAAAAAAAATTATTTTTTTTTAAACGAACTCTGGTTCGTAAACTGGAATGGCAGTTTATGAAGATGAAGATGACGATATTTAGATTTCTTATCATTAATTTTTTTTTTTTTGTTGGTGTTAATAATAAAGAAATGTGCTTATATCCGCTCAATTTAGTGGGGTATATTGTGGAGTATAGTGGATAGGAGGCTATTACCTCAGTCGATCTTTTGATAAGCACGTCAAGCCACGCCAGCGCCACACACGATCACTCTTCACTTGATATGAGAAGAACATATTATATAGATCATATGTTGAATGGAAAATAAATGCCTTAAATATGTGGATCAATACTTTTTAATTATAAAAAAAAATTCTAAAGCTGAGATTAAAATTTTTTTTATGCCCAACATTTTATTTGAATTTAATAAAAAATCATTTTTTCCCGCTATAAAGTGACCATCTTACCCCACCCTCTCATGGGTACCGTAAATAAATATTTTACAATTTTTTTTTAAATGGTATCTCGTTCTACCCCAAGTTTCCGTATATTTTTTTATCAGTAAGAGGTATTAAGTTTTAAAAAAAAACTTTTAACTTAAAATATTAAATTATAAACTTTTTAAGTATAAAAATAACTTTCCAGTCTTAAAATAATTCTCTCGGTTTAAAAAAAAACTTTCAAGTCTTAAAAAGTTTTGAGACATAAAAAAACTATGATTTTAAAGTTAGCAGACAATTGAAAATCCTCAGATTTTTTTTTTTTAACAAATCAATTACAAAAAAAAAAAACTAAAAATATGCACATGTAGAAAATTTAAAAAACTACAGGTGCATTTTGTTCAATTTTTTTTTTTTTATAATTTACCATCTAAAAGAAAGCCCAAAAATTATAAGACATCGGCTAACTTCAATATCATAAAAAACTTGGAAACTTTATCATAAATATTGTAAATAAAATTAAAAAAAATATTCGGTCTTATATTTTTTATGAATTAGCTTTACTTGATGCTTGTGTGTATTAAATCCCGAGTGCTATATAAAAATCAGTAGGATGTTTTCTCAAGATGTTGACTGAGTTGTAAGGGGTTAGAGAAGACCAAGACGGAAGGTAGTGAGTGAAGTGGGCTAGAAGTGGGTAGAAGAAAGTAGTCTGGAAAGGTGTGGGGTTGCCGGGTGCTGGGTCTTGGATCTCGGCTCAGGGTGAGCTGGTGAGCTGGTGACTGGGTTGGACGGGTGAATAGTCTCCCTAAGCCACAAATTCGAGCTGAACCAGCGTCAAGCGTCGAGGCTGAAACACCCCTTACATCACCCGACGTGTCTTTATTTCTGAGAACACGAGCGAGCTTTTCACAAGGATATTTAATAGAATTCCATAATGCCGTTAAATGTCACAGTCTGACGGGAAGTTGATTGGTAAAGCTTCAAAGCTTCATCATCAACTTAAACGATTTTCTTCAATAAATTTTTAAATTTAATTCATAATGTCAATTCACTAAAAATATATAAATAAATAAATATATGATTAAAATCTTAAATTATGTTTTGAGGTCTAAATTTTTTTTAAGGAAGGAAATAAAAACAGCTGCTTGCGAATTTAATTTGAATAATACTCCACATCCCTCTTCGAGGCCTCAAGGCACACCGGAAGTCTAAATACTGTGTTGTTTAGTAATGTGTAAAAAATATAATGAAATGACAACGCCCTTATATATTTATCAGTGGATGGGGGAGATGGTGGATGTTAAAAAAAAGGTAAATTGAATTTAGAATAATATAAACGGGATATTGTTGTGAGATTTGATCAAAAGTGACCACTCCAAGTGTCCAAGTGATCGGCTGGTGGAAATACCGAGGGTAGTTTATGTGGGGCATGTAAGTGTGGGTACGATTGTGGTTTTTGATGACGGAATGGAGAAAATGTATGAGGGAAAAGAAGGGAGAGAAGCGACAAAAAAAAATACTGAGAGAAATAAGGGACGTAATCCGCGTTCGAGTGCTAGGTGACAAGTTTATTTAAGACGAAATCATCTACGTCGATCCTCGATTAAGGCACAACAAGTATGTTGTATGTTGTGGGTTTAATAAAAAGAGAAAGAACCGAAGACGGAATTCCCGAGGGTGTTGGGGAGTGGGGGTACATTATTGCTGGAATTGTGGGATGTCAAGACGGAAAATGAAAGTAAATGGTTCATTTTTTAATGAATGCGTTATTTCATTTATTTTTAGATGAATTTTGTTGAAGAGAACAATGAATTGGCTGTAGTAAAATTGTATCAATTACAGAGGAAATAATGAATACACAGAAAAAAAAGTTATCTTGGGAACCAAGTCGAGATTTTCTTGAGCCAAGAGAATTTGTCTTGGTTAAAAAAAATTCGTCTTGGTCGGAAAAGATTTTTACTTGATCTGAGAAAGTTTAGGTCTCCAAAAAAATTTTCTTTAATCAAGAATATTTACCTTCAGTCGAGAATTTTTTTTTTTCTGTGTATATATCGAGATACAAATAAGATGTAAAAAATGTAAAAATAAAATAAAGGAAGAAAGATAAGAAAAGTGAGGGTGGTAGAGCCACTGGGCATTACATTACAATTTTATGAATATTTATAAGTAAACCTGCCGGCTAGTGTGCACCGGTTATCAAGATTCACCTGCTGACTTCTTAGATACGTCAAGAAATAAAGAAAAAAGGAGATAAACGAATAAATAATTAACAAAGTCTAAAAAATGGTGTCTATTATTGAAGCTTTTGGGATAAAGCCATAGAAATGCTTTTAAAAAGCCCTCATTTTCTTCAATATCTTATCTTATCTATGATACCAAGCGGGTAGATAGCGGATGGAAAGGGCTGGCCGCGTAAAGGGGGGGGGGGGATAATGGACTGAGATGAGCAGGGGGTGAATGGAGCGCGAAGGGATGCAGCTAGTCGACACAATCTCTGGCATCATATATATACATAACAGAGTGTGGCTCTCCCCATGAAAGTTTATGAGCCAGCTCATTGGTGGCAGCTTCGGCCCATACAGCTCCGCGGAGGGAAAACGATCATCGCTCAACATTTAGGGCTTCCGAGGCTAAGTACACATTTAATCATAATCTAATATTTAAAAGGTAATTTCACGGGCTGTTTACCCCGTCCAACCCTCACTCTCTTGTTTTCTCTCTCCTCTCTATACCCTTCAATATTATACACAATCCCTCACTCTTTTTATTTTTTATCTTTATCCCTTCAATCGACATAATATGACTGCACTTCCGGTACTGATTTTTGTTTTATTAATATTTATATTTTATTACTTTTGATAAATAAAAATATTTATTTTATTAATTTTTTATTTTAATTAAACAAAAAATTTTATTTAATCAGCTATCAAATTTTTTTTTTTTTTGGTAATGTAATAAAATTACTTAAGAACATTTTAAAAAAAAGATTTTAGTTTTTTTATTTTGTCCAGCTGTTAATCTCTCACCCCAGTAATTAATTCGTATAAAAATTTTTTTTATAAAATTAATCATCGATTAAAATAAAAATAAAAAATTTAATCTCTAGCATAAAAATAATTTTTTTTTTTTTACGATATTGCATTTATTTTCCGTAAAATATAAAAAAATACTCATTTAATAAAACGAGCAAGATTCTCATGAGTCTCATATTCTATGGGAAAGTTTGATGATCCACGTGGCAAAGCAATGAAAAAGTTAATTTATACTTCAAGGTGTATAAACAAGCGTCCGGCAAATCGTTATTGTTATCAGCGAGACCAATAAAATTCACACAAGTAAATAAATATTAAAACCACCACCGAGTTTATGCATTTAATTTAACTCACAACTGTATAATAAACTTACATAAACTAGTCTACACTTTTACGATCTATATATTTAAACCCGGTATAAGTATACACATAAACATAAACATATATAAGACCCACGGCGATTAATAGTCTGCCGTTGATTCATTCGCCTTAATTTATACGTAAATTATACGCAAGCCGCCCTTTCGGTGCTCAGTGAATAACCATTGACTTCCGGTTTACCCACTCAATTATATTCTGTTATTTTCGTCCAATATTTCAAATGACAATTAAATTCCAACCAGCCCGGCTCAAGTCTAAATCACTATTACACTAAAAAAAATTTTTTTTAAAACGACATTTTTGTGCCGAGAAAATATTTTACTACAAATCTGCAATTAATCGCTTGATATAAAAAAATTTTTTTTTTGACTGTAGAAAAATTATCTTAGCAATTCGAGCACTAGACTGATAAAAAATTGGGAGTAAATTTAGTGATTATGGATTTTAATTCAGCGGAGTGACTTCAAAGTGATCTGGATTTTTTTTTAATCCGCATTTACTCCGATTCGGAATTTTAAAATTAAAATAAACTCTTTTTAGGAGTAAATTTCACTCCGAGGGAATTAAATAAATAAACAGTCATCCGGTCCGCATTTACTCCGAATTTACTCCGCTAATTTTTTACAGTGAAGTTTATTTATAAAGAAATTTATTGAAATTGAGAATTAATTTCTTTGAATTAAGAAACAAATAATTTATTGACCCAAGAAAATTATTTTATTTCTTTTAAAAAAACAATAACTTCCCGAAATTTTTGAAAATCTTCGATTTTCTTAGCGGGAAGTTAAAAATTTTTTCATTTGTCCGAAATATGCTATTATTGATATATATTTTAAATACACTGATAAAAAAGTTGACTTGATTCAAGAGCAAAAATTTTGAACCAAGAATTCTATTTTGAAGAAAATGATTTTCTTGAGTCAAAAGAAAAAATTCTTGAACCAAGAGAAATTTACTTGACCCACGAATAATTTCTTGGCTCAAGAATTTTTTTTCTTGACTCAAGAAAATCATTTTTTTTTTTTTTTTTTTTCAAAATGGAATTCTTGGTTCAAGATTTTTTCTCTTGAATCAAGTCAACTTTTTTATCAGTGTACTTAAAATATCATCATAACGTTTTGATATGAAAAATAAAGTGTGCTAAAGTTTAGCATCTGAGTTATTTAGCTGAGAGCAATTTTTCAATGTGCAGTGAATAAATTAAATATGCGTAGGAGAGTAAAATTTATTCACTAAGGGTATGTAAGTGTGTAAGATAATGTTTTATGCGTTGTACGATAACAACCCAAGATCTTTCTTGCACCTGCTTATACTTAGTATATATATATATATATATATATATATATATATATATATATATATATATATATATATATATGTATAGATATTCCCCGCAAACCCAAGAGAATTCACCATCTCCCGTCAAGTCTCTTAATTTATCCAATGTCATACATATATATACATATATATATGCTATTGCACACCTTGTTATCTTTTAATCTCTCAACCGGATGTATAAGTATCCTTGCACCTTTTTCTTCATTATTTTGAACTATTTTTATTTATTTTTTTTTAATTTCAAAATGTATGCAACTTTGTATTTTACAAAAGTCCAATTAAATTTAAGTCTTCATATAAATTATTATATTTATTTACTTTAATAATAATAGTTTTATATTATTTATTGTCTTAATCCTTTTTTAATGAGGATAATTTATTTTTTTCACAAGACAATTTTTCATTTTTAATTTAATTAAAATTTTATTTTTTCATTGATTCATTTATTTTTTATGTTAAAATAATAATTTATTATTTTTATATAAAAAAAAAAAATGTAATTAAAATTATTATTAAAAATCTAGGCTATAAAAAAATAATTTATTTAATTGTGAAGTTTAATTTCTCTTTACGTCATTGAAATTTTTATTTGAATTAAAAAAATTAATAATTAAAAATTGAATTTAATTGAAAGGCTCAATGTTTAGTGATAATGATAATATTTAATAAATATATAATTATAACAATGATATATTATATTATATACACAAGTATGTAATTTAGATAATATTCAAGTTATTGTTACGCGAAATAACCCATCAGTGCTCAAAAGACCCTCGACCGCTAATTTTACTCCGTTTAAAATAAATTTCGCCTGCAGCCAACGCTACCTGTCAGCTCAACAAAGTTATTAATTATTAACAACAATATCATCTCATTCACTCCACACCAATTAAATCTAATTATTTATTTCAACCACTTGATCAAAAATTAAATAACAATTACTACCGTAAATTCCCTACCCCATAATAATTGAATACTTACAATTTTCAAAATTTAATTCGCAGAAAAGTTAAAAAAAATCTGATCACTTAATCAAAATTTCAAATATAATGACCAAATAAAAATAAATATATAAGATTTTTGTAAATGAAAAATACCAGCAATTAAATCTTATTATTTATTTCAACCAATAATCAAAAATTAAATAATAATTCGTCTGCCCAATTTCAAAACACAGTAACTGATAATAAAATTTTTCAAATCTGTATTGAATCATGTTCACAAGACCCCACTAAAATTAAAAATACTAAAAAATCGATTTTGAAAAATTTGTCCCTTACTGCGTTTTGAAATTGGGCAGCCGAATTACTGCCGTAAATTTCCTACTTCGTAATAATTTAAAAATTGCTATTTTGAAAATTTGATTCGATGGAAAATTAAAAAAAATTCTTATCACTTAATCAAAATTTTAAATATAATGACCAAATAAAAATAAATATAAGATTTATCTAAATGAAAAATGCCAGTAATTAAATCTTATTATTTATATTTAACCACTCGATCAATAATTAAATAATAATTCGACTGCCCAATTTCAAAACACAGTAACTGATAATAAAATTTTTCAAATCTGTATTGAATCATGTTCACAAGACCCCACTAAAACTAAAAATACTAAAAAATCAATTTTGAAAAATTTTTCCTTTACTGTGTTTCCAAATTGGGCAGCCGAATTACTGCCGTAAATTTCCTACCTCGTATTTAAAAATTACAATTTTGAAAATTTGATTCGATGGAAAATTAAAAAAAATTCTTATCACTTAATTAAAATTTCAATTATAATGACCAAATAACAATAAATAGTATAAGATTTATCAGAATGAAAAATAGCGGACAATATGGCAAAGATTAATTGAAAAGACCTCAAAGTTTAAGGCGTTTTAGTTTAGCATTACAGCTTGAGGTTGAAATTGCCGTTTGGCTTCAAGAGGAAGTGGTACATTAATTCTAGGGCAACCCTTACCTAAACTACATACGTACATACACACATGCATTCATACATACATATTAAGTTTACATACACCCTCTATAAAACCCTCGTAGTTCTGAGCATTTGCCTCATGCTCACTATTATGCCACTGCACTTTATAATATACATATATGTACACATATAAGTATGTGTAGTATATATATAGGTCTAGAAGAACTGACACACACTATCTAACTATATATACATTTATATAACTCAGTATGACTTAACAAAAGCTCGCAGTCAAGTTTACCGGTTGCTAATTTGTAGACAGATATACGATAGCGACGGGGTAAGTCCGTGCCAAGTAATTTGTTTGTCATAAGTTTATCGTTATTTATTACTAGTTATACACTACACTCTCACGCCCCGACGACTATCAATCTCACCTTCAACAATCTACGAGTCAATTTCATATATTTACGGATACCCAACATACATACTAATTTTTTAAAAATGTTTTTCTTTACTATGGTAAAAATTTCAAAACAAAAATTACTCGTATTGAAAATATCAACAGTCGACTAAAAAGTTGACTCAAATCTGTCAAATAGTTCACATTTTCTAGATATGGAAATTTTTTTCAGGTGTGAGTTCAAAATTTAATATCCGATTCGATTCAATGTGAATACTTCGAATTTTTTGCCCTTCTTTTATACAGTATTCGCGTTTTAGTGACGATTTTACAGCGAAAATGGCACTTACGGCTGTGCAAACTCACACGCGATATAAAAAATATAAAAAATAATAATAAATAGTTGGAAGTTCTCACGCCTTTGAGTGATTTATTTAAATTTTGCGCGCATTCTCCGCCTCATTTTTTATTTTGTTCTTTTTATTGTTTATGAAAATTTTTTCCGACTAAAAATATAAAAAATAATTTTGATTTTTAATAAAAAAAATTATTGGAATTTTTTTTTGTTAATAAAATTGGGAAATTGGATTTTAATTATTAAATTTGACGAACTATTAGAAAAAAAAAAAGTTAATAAATAAATAAGATTTTGGAGTAATAAAAAAAAATTCAAAGTCCTGAGAGTATAATTTATTATGGGATAAAATAAAAATGAGAGTAGATAAGATGTAAGGAGCATTCTCTTTCTTAAAACTCTCTTCAAATATTAGCAGAGGAAACGAGGATGAAGACGAAGATGAACTGGATATGAAGCTGCTGAAGAAGACGAAGAAGTAGAGTGTACCCTGCATGATCCCTTCTTGTGTGCCGTCGAGGAAAATCCCAACAGAATATTTCAATGGCGAATAATCGACGTAGACAGCTGCCGGGTATATATTTATATATATATATATAAATATATATAGTAATACTCGCGATCTAGCTACTGCTCGGCAGCAGGACTCTCGACATAAAATCAAGTAGCGTAATAATGCGACACCGCCGTCCGGATTCACGACCCATACGTTTTGTGAAACGAGGATATAAAAGGAATAAAGTCCGCGGGATAACGACTGGTAGTATTTAAACGGGAAACTCGGGATAACAAAAAATTTAGAAATAAAATTTATTCGCTTGAATTAATAAAAATTCATTAGAAATTTTTTTATGCTTTATGTGTGAATGTGAATTTACTTTCTGTGTACATATACATATATATATATATATATATATATATATATATATATATATAGAGAGTATTTATTGTTATTTTAGTTAGAATTAAAGCTCATAGTTTGTATTTCTCAGCAGTGAAATACTTCTGCAGCAAACCGACAATTAATGCCGAGCGGAGGTTCTCGAATAAGAAGATAAGGGTTTAAAGATATCTATGCTAATCACTGGATGCCGTCGCATGTCTGCAAACGTATTCTAGTCTATGTAATGTTTATAAAAAACTTGGAAAAATTTTTTCTTTTAATTATAAATAATTCTACACAGAAAAAAGGATTTCTTGGCGCAAGAAAAATTTTATACGATGGATTGAAGACGAAAATTTTCTTAGAAAAATTTTCTTAGAACTAGAAAAAATTTTTTTCTTGCCTCAAAAAACCTTTTCTTGCTCCCAGAAAATTTTTTTTTTCAATTTATAATCTAAAAAATTTTTTGTAAAAAGAAATTCTTTTTTTTTCGTGTAGGCTTTAGTCTTTAGTGACAGTAAAAAAAATTCGAAGTGAACGCATATTAAATCCGGGGTAAATTCGGAGTAGATGAATTTTTTTTTATCCTTTCGGAGTGAAATTCATTTCAGAAGGGAGTTTATTTTAGCATTAAAACTCCAAAACTCCGAGTGACGTTAATTTGAATTTAAATAAAATCCGAATCCACTCCCAATTTTTTATTCTAATAAACATGTGACGTAATAATCAAAATTAATATTTTAAATTAAAAATAATTTATCAAATTTTGTGTAAAAAGAAATATATGTAAAAAAAATGCCAATAATTTATTTTTAGTGTAAAAAAAAATAATAAATAAAAATAGTTGTTGCATTAGGGTCAAAGTGTTTGCTCAAAATCGTTTATAGTGTACAATAATAAAATCTCGGGTGTATATGAAATGAAATAGAGATTGGAAGGCCCCTTTTTTCGTGCCTCGCAAGCCCCCTCCAATATAATAATGCATTGTGCCGCTTAGTACTTGAAGTTTATAAACCGAAGCCCCTGAAAAACGTACTCAGTACCACCCTGTCCCACATGCTGTACTTATTCGGATACAACCAGAAAGAATGAGACCTAAACTCAAACGAAACCGTCCTCGCTTGGTTCCTTTAATTTTTTTCTTCTCAATGTAACTACGCTACTTACTCTACTTACTGCTTTGCTTAATCTACTCATTATACACGTCGACATCTTTGTCTTACGCATACCGTACCTCATCCACTTACTGTAACACGTCATACATATTTTATAATATTGAAGCGCGAATATCCAGGGCACTTGTAAACTTAAAACGTTCTTGTGCTCTTGTAAAATAATAGAATTCAATTAGCGCTCTTTTGCGCCCCTACTCTCCCCGTATTAAAAACAAGTACGCATATAAAAGAGTACGAGTGTGTGTTGGCTAAATATTTTTATGATTTTAAGATAAGAGCTAATTGTTCGGTAATTTTTTATACTCGTAATTGCTCTATTATAGTCAACAATTGAATTTCTGAGTGTTCTGACCGACGGTTATACGATTGTATCAGTTTTGTTCACTGATGTATTATTTTTACTATCGATTCAATGGAAATTTAACAATAAAATCATTTAAAGTGAAATTTATTGTTACAATTTATTAGTAAATTTATTTAAAATTAATTTTATACTGTCAGGAAAATTTAGTAAATATGAAAATTTTCGGAATTACTCCGAAATTGAAAAAGACGAAATTTAAATTTTATTTATGAACTGTAAGTTGATAAACAAAAAAGTTTTACTTGAAACAGTAAATAGTTCATTTAAATTAATGAAAAAAAATTAATTAATTGTGGTATGGGTCGAAGGAGGGATAAAAGTAATTTTTGGAAAACTGGAAAAAAGGATTTGAATTTTGGATTAATAATTTTTCAAATAGAAATTAGGGATATAGTGTGAAAAAATAATTTAAAAAAATCTTACCAATGATTTAAAATTTATCTGGTTGAACCTTCCGGTGCACAGTTATCACAATCACTTTACTTTTTATACTTGAAAAAAAAAAAAATAATGCAGATCAATATTGAGCAATTTTCGTCACTGATAACACTGTCGCCAGTTCCAAAAATCCGACCACTTGATCATTTTGTTCGTGACTCAATGTCACTAAAACTTTTAAATCTTAAATGAATTATCAATTAAAATCCCTCTTTATTTGATAAATTTTTTTTAAAAACGAAAACACGATAAACACAAATTTTTTTCACAAAATAAACTTGAAAACGTCGCCGTCGGTAGGTTTTTTTTATCAGTAAATTTAAAAATCCCCGATGTGAAAAATGACGATCGCCTTTTTCTCCCCGGGGACGAGGACAAAAACCAGAGCAAGACCAAGACCAAGAAGAGGCAGTTGATGAGGTCCCGGGTAAGATCGTTGAACCCTTAAACGAGGTGTCTCGGGTGGTGTTTGCACGACAAAAACGCGTGTGTCTACCGTGGTTCGTCAATGCGACACGAAAGGGCAAAGGGGGCGCCCTAGATGCGCGACTAAAGCTCAATCTAGCCAGCAGCTAGCAAGCTGGTCAGCCGCGGATGGAGATGGTTGTAGGTTCTGATGCTGTCAGCGTGCTCCTGCTGCAATTTAGCCCCCACTGTACTCTCTTTTCGCGATGGGCGTGCCTTGAATAACCTACACTCTCCAGCCACGCCCACCGAGGTTTAAACTGAGCCCTACTGAAGGCTCCACTACCCGCGCGCGAGCCAGGGTGAAAACAATCCCCCCAGATATCTCGCGGAACATAAACGACTGCTTGATCAATTCTCAAAAGCTTCGCTTTGTTTTACTAAAAAACATTTCTTCAGTTTCTAAAAAAAAATACCCCAAAGAAAACATATACAATTGCACATTTTCACAATTTTTTTTCAGAAATATAAACCTTTGAATTTTTTAAATTCTAGACATAGAATTTTTAAAAATAAGTAATTGATGTTTGAGCAGCGAAATGTCTGGAAAAAGTGAAAGAAATTTATTTGACAGTATTGAATCTGATGTACATATATATAGATATATGTGTGTATATACACTGGCTAGGGATTGAAAGTAAGGGTGTGAGAATGAATGGTAAAAGCTGGTGCCGCTTAGGGTGGTTTTGATTCCCGTGGGGAAGCTTTTTGGTGTATGTATAGTCAGTAGACTACCGCGAATGAGGCGTCCCCGCGACTACCGAGTATGGATTTACAGTGAGCCAATGAAAACTCATGCGATGCTCCCTCGTTCTTTCCTACCGCGCCAATCGCGCAACCAGACATTTAGAAAGGAGATTATTCTACGGAATACAGCTCAGACGAACAAGACAAGGACATCATCACCGGGAAACCCTAGTGAGCAAGTAAGACTGCGGTAAAAATTTATAGTACCGGGAAAGACTAGTGCCAGTTGATAAAACTTAAAAAGACACTGTCACACACAATCTTTTGTTGGCTGTATCAAAGCCATGGCTAAAATAAAAGTCTGAAATAATCAGTGAAATTTATTTAGCACTTATGACATCACGGGTAAACAGTTGAAAATATTGAGCACTAAATCCCGCGGCAATTTTACCCGATTACATTGATGACAGTACTTAAGCTCGAGTTGATTGTTTACCAAACGACAAGTTTGGTGTGCTTGCACGTGTCGCGGCATTAACCGACGCCACATGGCAAGCGTCGATCATATATAGCGATCATCAAGGGACCACTAATGGAAACTAGGGACTGGGCACAGTAGCAGTAGGTTTAGCAGAACTGGTGGGTGCTATCCATCAGGGTTGGAGACAATTCGCCATCGAGGATGCACAGTGTCGTCGTGTAAACACTTTCGACATCGCGTGAATTGTCAAATCGGCATGGGTAGATAGATATATATGTATATAGATAGCAACAGACCAAACCGAACCGGGTTCCCGATGCTTGAGTTTGTAACAAAAGAACCGTGGATCCAATCCACCGGCAACAATGTCATACTGCTCATGCATGGCAACCCCAAAAGTACAACTCTACTATAAAAAAAATAGCTAGTGTAATAAAATGAAAAAAAAATGGAGCTACGTGACAAAGAAAGACTATCGCCCTCTTGTAAACCTAAAAATTGGTAGCCTTTTGCTCGCGGGTGCCTCTTGGTGGTGCTTGTGTGTGAGCAGTGACTACTGGTGTAGAGTAGTGTAGTGTTGTGTAGTGCAGTGAGGTAAACTCAAGTACTTCAGCGCCCCCGGATATATAAGTAGTAGTTGTAGAGAATTGTATTCACGTTTTGGTTCCTTTCCTGGTACGTGTGTACGAGCACAGAACTTTACTGCTCTTGTTAAATCTACGGTACAGTAGTCTGAGCATTCATACTGATACATATAAATGTATACATTTATGTAAAATATATGGCTGATGCTGAAATGTGACACATGAACCAACGCCCTCTACCAACCATGTGCACTGCGGATTTAATTGTGTGAGTTTATGTAGAATGACGGGGTGGGTATGTGTGTGCGTGTTTGTACAAAAGACACTTGAGGCACCCGGGCAAGAAGTAGACAATTCACAATTAGCAAACACAAACAGAAGTACGAGTGGATTCAAGTTGTTGGACTCACGACGACGAGTACAGTTGAGCTCCATTGCAGAAGTACCAGTGGCAGTGGCAGTAGCGTCTGCCTGCCAGCGAGTAAGATCCTTGTGTATTAGTTTTGTTGTAGATTAAAATGAGATAGACTGAGAATTAGAGAAGTGTGTTGTAGTGGTGCATGAGCTGAAAGTGCTAAGACTACTTTCGACTCTGCAGAAAGCAAATGGCTGGGGTGGCTTCTCAAGTTGAAACAGTATATAATAATAGTGTGCGTACATCAGTATTATTTTTGATACCTTCCCTGAATTTCATATTTTTTACAAGGGGTTTTGTCTTTAAGTACAAAAAGTTGTTGGTTTTCGTTTAAAATCTGTATTATATACAAAATCCTTCACTTAAATCATGACAGTATACTTCGAGATAATTTTTGAATCAGGAGACACGGTAGTGTCTCGCGCCAAGTACACGTTACTACTTTAAGGCATAATGATGTGTTTTTTCAACCTACATCCAAAACTTGTTGCACTAAATACATATCAAGAATTGAGATTAGCCTGTTACTCATTATTCTTTGAAATTGATCATGTAAATTATTAGACTCCGACTACTTTATTCATTTATTTTTCCGTAGCATGTATGAGAAGGATGAGCCACCTAGCGGAAGTTTTGGAACTCAGAGACAAGTTAAGCCAATTTACTTCTACAAGACTACATCGAACATAATCTTAAGTTGAAACTGTTGATAAAAACTGTAAGGAATTTTTTTTTCGAAGATGAATAAAATTGTTTGAAAATGACATCTCGTTTTTAAATGTCTGTAGTTATTTTCCCTCGTTTTTTATCGCTGTAGGTATGAATGTTTCTGTAAAAAGAGTATTAAAAAGGCAGACTAACAACGGGAGTAGGACTTTGATATTTGTTAACGATGGCGAGCGGGTCTTTGTGTGATGCAGAACTCGCAGAAATGTATGAGTAGATGTAAAGAAACGTCGGTTCCACCCGGTATATTCCCGCTGCAGCATTGAGTTCGTTGCGTTGCGTTGGAACACTTGAAGCCTCAACCAGTTACGGCAACAATGGGCTTTGTCTTCACGCCGTCGGCGCTTGCAAATTGGTAGAAATCTTGATTAAAGGTGCAATTCCACTACTGCTTCTACTGCTGCTCTGCCTAAGGAATAATATGAATTGCACCCCGATGCTCTCATTCCTCTTGTTTGTCTTTTTCCTTTTATTTTTTTGCTTTTTAGTCTTCATTCCTCATGAAGCTATTCTTGAGTAAGTAAATAAAAAAATGCTCGGAATTATTTATAAACTGTCATGTCATTTTTTTCAGCGGTATTTGGTTATAAATGACGGTTTTTTTGCTTAATATTGATATAGAATTTTTTATGCTTGAAGCTTGAGTTTAAAAGGTCAGTGATTATGACGATTTATTATATTAAAGTTTGAATTTTTACATACATGCCGCGTTTATTGTATGTAATATTGTAATCTTTTATATAAGTAGCTCAATTCTATGAATACACGGTGTATTATCCGGATGATCTGAGTGAATGGGCTTAGTGCGCTTATTATTGACGGATACATCATATATATAATAATAATAATATGTATAGATATATGAATGTAGTAATAATCGAAATGCTGCCCCATGTGCGGGACACGGGGCGTTGGATAAAGAATTTAGAACTCGACCAATCGAGTGGACCTTTTGCGTTGGTTTGACATAACACGAGTTCTCGGGTCCTAATAGAGGAAACCAACAATTAAATCCTAGTCTCGAGGCTTCTATTCACCCTCGACCTGCTAATCTTATGTGCGCTACGTAGTTGCCGAGGACGGACATGAAAATGTTGACATTTGGATGATTATTGGCTGCTAATCGGTTTTTATTTATGAAAATTTTTTTCGATGGGAAAATTCATTTTTATAGATATTTCGGGATAAATTGCCAGATGGGACCAAATTCGATAATTTCCTATTATCGAGTTGGTATTTAATAAGAAAAAGGACAAAATGGACAGAAATCTATTTTTTAATTTTGGCTCGAAAATTGATAGACCCAATTTTCGGTTTTTTTAAACTCGATGTCGGAAAAAAAGAATTTGAAAGCCCATTTTGCCCCCTTTGCTGTGAATTGAAGATGAAAATGACCCAGAATTAAATTTTGTGGGAAAAGTTATTAAAAAATATTTTTTCAATGCAATTTCTGAAAAAAACTTTTTATTGACGTTTAAACAGAAAATTTTCTCGAGTAGTTTTCCCGAAAATTTTACTTATTTACTCTTGAAACCTTTATTATTAAATTTATTTTTCTATAAGAAAATGAAAAAATTGATGATTTTCCATGCAACTAAAGAGAACTTCTGGAAAAGATAAAAAGGAAAACTCGAAAAAAAATATTTTCCGTTGAAAAAGTAAAACCCATTACAATTTTCAGCTGTGAAAATATAGTAGACTTCTACAAAACTCATAACGGATCAAGTGACATTCTACTTCCCACCAGACTCCGCCAAGTTCAGGCAAACTTTTCAGAGGTCGCATATGTACAGCGAAAACATTTCGGCCCACACATTTTTACTCTAAAATATTTCAACAAATTATAAATAAATTCCGGCCTACTTCAAATTGTATTTTTACTCCATTATCCATTTCACAAGTCACATAATCACAGTTTTAAGAAACGTCTCTTCAAAAATGTCTCAAAACCAAATTTGATAATCGATTTCCAGAAAAAGTGAGTACCCTAGCAAAATACAAAAATATTAACAAATTCAGTGGATTTTTCTAAAAAGAATTTTTCAAAATTTCTAGATATCACCAAAAATGGAATCATTCGAATCAGCTCTTCCCTACGTGTTAATCGGGTGCATTTTCTACGCATTTGGTTTGAAATGGTGCTGCGAGTACGCCAAATTTTGGATAACACCGAAGCGCAATGAGGAAAACGAGCCGTCAAAGTCACGGAGGATCGCTCGCTATTGCGAGAAACTTTTCATAAATCATCCAATAGAAGGGAGTCTGAAACTGATCGCCACTGCTGTTGGTCTAGTCGGAACAATGATCGGCGGATTACCTGATAATGTAACAGTATCACCAAAAGTTGTCCACGCAACAATTTATTTATTTTTCGCATTTTCGGGCCTGGTCGATGTGCTGACATTTTACTTTCCCCGCAACGTGACAAACAGTTTGGCGCATCTAGCCCTCGCCCAGAGTTTTTTCGTAGAGGGTTTCCTGTTTTTGTGGGCAAGTCTGACCACAAATATGGCCAACGGAATACTTGCTGGGATAGTTTGGATGACCTCGTTCACGGTTCTGCTGGAAATCGTCTGGCCAGATCTTAAAATTCTACGAGGATTCACGACTGTCCTGCATGGCGGATGGATCGCCCACATGGTCAGAACATATCCAGTAGAAATTTATTCACCTGAGCGAGTGGCGCTCGCATTTTCTTGGCACATCGCTACAGCTTTTGGAGTAACTCTCTGCATCGTCGCTGTTACCCGCAGCTGCATACCGAGAGTCGCTGAGGAACCACCGGAAATTCCTATTTATGACTATTGCCATGATCCCCATCATGACATTTAAATGACTAAATTTATTTTTAAATTTTTCTAGTGCTATTTATTTTTACACTTGACATGACTGATTATTGTATTTTAGATTAATTATTTTACTGTACGTAGATTAGTGATACTTCAAGTGCCAAAAAAGTCGCAGAAATTAGTCATCAGGGTATTTTTTTGTAGACTTTATTATTGATTTAAATATTGTGCCTTCTAATGGAAAAACTTTTTATCATCATTTTTTTACAGACGAAAATTATTTTTGGAAATGTAATTAAAAAAATTTTGATAACTCATTTTTATTCTCTATTAATAAAAAAATTTTCAACTTTAATATCATATTGAATTATGTACCTGAAGATCGGAATGTTTTTCGCGAAACGAAAATAAAAAAATAAAAATTCTACTAGTTCTAAATTTTTGAAATCTTTCGCACGTCAGCCAAAAATTGCAGCCCCCCCCCCCTCCCCAACCTCCGGATCTACCCCTCAAGCAGTCAAATTACATAAATTTTTTTAATTTTCGTTGCCCGAAAAAAGTTCCGATCTTCAGATACATATAGAATTTAAATATATTTAGTAATTAAACTAACACTGGAATTTTATGTTACTAAATTTTTTTCTACTGGCTTTTGACTGTCAACAATTGAGGATTTTGCAAATTAAATATATGCAATTACTTCAATTATAAGTATTGGAAAAATTAAGACTGATGAAGTCACCCCGGCTTTCAATTCCTTTGAAAAAATTTCCTGAGAATACTCAAAGAAAAATCGAACGTCCCACACTGATAATAAATTTTTTATGTTGTGTCATATAATTATAGACTCAGAAAAATCTTAAAACTACGGAATAAAAGTATGAAAATTTTTACAAAAAATCAAGAATTTTTTTTATTAATCAAAACAACGTTTTTTATCATTTAATTTAAATCTTCAATTAAATATCCGACTTAAGATTACTTACATTAACGTCTCCTAATTAGAACGATTTCTTATAACCAAATCCTGGTAACAGAGGAGTAGAATTAAATATATTAACAATAACAATAATATTTTATATCAAAAACGCTTCAAATTATTCTTGTTATTTGCAATATAAATTTTCAAATATTGCGCGCACTCTTAAACAAAATAATTTATATATACATTTATTTGTCTATTTATTTAATGCATTTCAAGCACTTAGTATGGGCACATCAATTTTCTGGGGCTCAAATGGAACCAAATGAACGGCGTTGGGATGTAAAATAGGCATGACCTTTTCTCTGAACTCATAGGGCATGAAATCGTAACAAAAATTATAAAAGTCTCTTCTGGTTTCAATGACCCCCAGGCGCGCCATTTTTTTTAGCAAATCGTTCAGCAAAAGTTTGTAGTCCTCATACTTTTTCTTCTTCTTGATAATTTCCACAGCAACCGCAAGATCTTTGACAAATTTTTCCGAGCGAACTCGCGTCTGCAGCTGATACTTAGACTCCATTTTCTTCCACAAAAATTTGTAAAGCCTATCTGTGACCCAGTGCTTGGGTCGTGGTAGCCTGGGTCTCTTGTAAACCTGACCATTAACAATGTACGCTTTATTGACCTCTTTAACATTCGCTGAATTTTTCTTCTTCAAACCAACACCTGCCCCAATCTTCCTCTTTACAGGCACTGAGCTCACCGGCTTCACTACGCTGGCATTCTTGACCAACTGCTTAGCAAATGATTCGTCTTGTTGCTTCTTTATTTCTTTCATCCTAGCGGACGCTTCTTTCAGCAAATTCGAAGACTCTAGTGGCTGGGTGCTTATGTGCAAAGACGGTCGTGAGTTGACAGTGTTGAAGAAACTCAAAATAGACCTCTGATTACCTGGAGGTTGGGACGGACGAGACTTTGTCGACACTCTGTTACTTATTCTCGCAGTACCTGAAGTACTGGCCACAGCTTCCGGTACCTTGGGTGTCTTTCCTGTTGAAGTCTGCGGAATTTGACTGCGAGTTTCTCCAGTTTTACTGCCACCCAAATTATTGTCATCTTCAGACTCGTCAGAATCACTTTCAGGAAAGGGTAATTCATTAGGTGTTGGATTTATCTCAATGGATTTTTTACTTTTAATTTGTGAACTAGACATTTTACTTGTATTTTTAATATATTCATTTAATTCTTCATCAATATCATCATCACTTTCGGTTTCATTTAAACTTTTACCTGTTTTATTTAAATAACGAGTTGATGAATATTTTGGTGAACCCAAACTTTTAGATGATTTACGTCCGGAAATTAATTCAGCCTCATCTTCTTCTGTATCTTGACTTTCTACTGCATCCTGATTTCCTTCTTCTTCTTCTTCTTGAGCCTCTTCTTCTTCTTGATTCTCTTCTTCCTCTCGATTCTCGTCATCATCTTGAGTCTCTTCTTCCACTCGATTCTCGTCATCATCTTGAGTCTCTTCTTCCTCTCGATTCTCGTCATCATCTTGACTCTTTGTTGCATCCTGACTCTCTTCTTCTTCATCTTCATCATCTTGCTCTTTTCTACCCGAACTTTTATTAATATCATTAATACGCGTCGAAGAATATTTAGGAGGTTCCACTATCAAGGACTTGGACTGCTTATCAGAAGTTTTATCAGGAGACTCTGGCTGTTCATCTGAACTATCAGAGCCGACAATACTTTTCAAAATACTTTGGCGTTTCTCAGACAATCTCTTTCTCTCCTCTCTAACAGAGCTGGTATCAGAACTACTATCCCCTAAATCTTCGATAACTCTTCCGGACCTAGTCTTCCTAATCGACCTGTTCGAAGTGTCTACAATTTTCAAAGACTTGGATTGTCTGTTGTCTTTAGCAGACTCAAACTGTCCATCCAAACCCGCATCCTCAGGAACATCAGTCTCTAACTCCTTAAGAATTCTCCCAGATCGTGTTTTCCTGACAGATTTACTCGGACTTTTATGTTTCTCAGCCTCCGCATTCAACTGTTCTACCAACGAAGCAGCCTCAGAAATCCTCTGGGACCGCATTCTTACCGATACACTTTTCTTACTCTTCACCGACTCATCAACCTGAGAAATGTGTGATTTATTTCTAGCCGACTTATCTCCTTCACTTTGTCTAGTCATTCGTCTCCCACTGGAGTCAGCATTTGCAATTTCCTTGACCTGCTGACCAGCAATAATATCATCAGCACTAACTCGAGCTTTTTTACCATCAGCTTTTGTTGGCGATCCACTTGTTCCCGACACTGATCTCTTTCTCACTTGTGAAAAATTGACATCATCCTCTAAATTATTAAGACTCTCGCGGTTTTCTTTATGAACTACTTCATTATCCTCATCCTCAACATCAAAATTATTTTCATTAACCTCCG
The DNA here is from genome assembly GCA_964016945.1 of Microplitis deprimator. Lineage (NCBI taxonomy): Eukaryota > Metazoa > Arthropoda > Insecta > Hymenoptera > Braconidae > Microplitis > Microplitis deprimator. Next base: position 14,952,124 of record OZ024714.1, on the reverse strand, counting down.
GTGAATTTAAATCAAGATCTTTTTCCACATATTTATTTCCTCTTGTCCCTTTCTCCAGTTCTTGACTCAGTCTCAAATCGTGTTCACCAGCATTTCGTCTTTCACTGTCGGCTTCAAGTGTCCCAGCATCATCATCTTCAATAGGTTCATAGTACTGAGTATGATAACTTTGATAGTCAGTTTGATTGATATCTGGAGTTTTATAAACTTCACTTAGACTAGATGTCGATGATTTATTAGAAGCATCCGAGTGTCCTGACAATGCACGACTGCTTCTCCGTAAAGTCTTTCGCATCAAATCTTTATTTTTACTCTGCCGAGATTCAGAGCGTCCACTGCCAGCAGAATCGTGCAGAGTAAAATTGTTCCCGCTCTCTTTGGACACTGAAGTTTTACTTCCTACTGAAGCCAACGATTTTTCATACTCGTTCAAACCTTCTACTTCTCCTGGTTCCTCTGGAATCTCTTCTGATTCCGGAACCTCTGGTTCAACCGACTGCTCTCCTGTTCTTTTCGACTGATCTAGACTTTTAGAATGCGGCTGACTGGCGGTGTCTTCTTCTGATTCACTTTCACTGATGATGCTAGCAAACGGATTACTCGAATTTCTATTGTGTTGCCTGAAGAATGGGCGTTGTTGTGATGCTAAATTATCATCAGTGTCATCATCATCATCAGCATCGACATCTTGATCTTTATCTTCATTTAAATCCAGCTGCTGACTTCCGCTATTTCTACTCTGAGAAGAAGATCCACGAGGCGAATTAAAAAAAGTAGTGCGCGGCTTCACAAAAGTTTTTCTATCCGTAGGTTCCTGCGACGGGCCGACTACTGACTCCTCGGGATCATTGAGAATTTCATCAAAAACAGAAGTGCGCGATACATTTTTCTGTGAAGGTTTTTTGAATATTGCCCGTTTCGCGGGTCTGTCGTTATCACTGGCACTCTCTGCAGATTGGAATCCTGAACGACGGGAACGATTCCGGTCTAATATATCGCTCTGCGAGTGCGATGACCGCCGGTCAATCATTCGCGCAGAAGAACGCACAGGCTCGGATTCAACTGCCGGCTCCGAGTCATCCAGTGCTTGGGAAAAAACATCTCCAGTGCTCTTACGATTTTTTGGGGCTAATAGTTTTCTTTTTCTTATTGCGTGTGTCGTAGACGCCTCTGACGTCAAGGTTTCATTCAATGTATTGGCTAAAATAATAATTATTATAATTAATTAATTTAAAAAATTTATCAGCTGATAGTTCAAAGCAGACTCTGGTCTAGAAGTTACGAAAAATAATTAACACACTTACATTTTCTCGCTGATCTATTATGTCCTGGTACTGGAGCTGAATTTTCACGAGTAAAAAGATCTTGGCTCGTTTTATTCAAATTTTCCCAAAACTTATCATCATTACCAATACTATCAATAACTTGAGAGTCGGAATTTAAAATAGACTTTGAATATCTTGACCGAGAATTAGATGCTCTGTATTTTGATATATTTGATTCATTTGGAAGATTATTGAACCAGAGATCATTATCTAGAAAATTAAATACAAAGTGAATGAAAAAAATTAATTCAAAAATTTAAATAATAAATTAATTATTAATAAGAGATAAATAAATAAATAATTACCTTCCTCATAGGCATTGGTATCGTCATTGAGGATACCCGAGACATTTAATGATCTTCGTGAACGTCGACGATTAAGACTTTTTCGTCTTGCCATTATTTATTGTTTATTTTATTTTTAAATAAATATATGATTTTATTTGACAACATAACCTCACAGTGTTGATAAACAATATTTATTTTTTACATTGCACTAAATATTTTTAATCAGGGGTCGCACTAACTTTTGGGCGGGAAAAATAAATAACTAGTTGTTATTTATTTTTTGAAGATAATTAATTATTTGCTTAAATAATTAATTTTTAATAATAAACCGGAAAATCTAATGTACAGTAGTAAACACGTCCCGCGTAATTTCTAACGTTTGAAAATTTCCTAAAGATGGCGGTGTCAAGTACCATCTGCTGTCGGTAAGAAATTCAAATAATATTTTTTCCCGCCAATTAATTATAAAAAAAAGAGCTTGGGCAGAAGCAAAAGCTTCAATAAAATTTACAATAAATGTAATTAATAATTAATTAAGAAATTAATTATCCCACTAGGGGGACAGATAAATTTAAAATAATTGTTTTTGAAAATTATAAGAAAATTAATTTGTAATAAAAATATGCATTTAAAATGATAATGAAAGTAACAAATATCGGAAATTTTTTAAATTTCTATACATGAGTTGTAAAATAAAATTTTTAAAATATGTGGAAAAATATTTTTTTGAATTTTTAAAGTTTTTTCTATAAGTATCTTAGTTGTGGATTTAAAAAAAAAAATTTGATATCTGCTACTTTAAGTATCAAAATTTAACTGCATTAACAAACCTCGATGGAGAAATAATATGCAGAAGGGTATCCTTATACAGGAACTTATAAATTTATAAATTCCTGTATACTTGCTATAAAACATCACTTGACTGCTATTTCCCCATCGATGATGCCAGATGATTGATTGGATCAGCAACACCAGGAACTTGACTGCCTTAGATCTCCATCTCCATTTTTATCAAACTCCAACCACTTCACTTCACTACATCACCCAAACTTCACTACAGCGAGTATGAATGTAGCAGACATCAATTTTTTAAATTTTATAATAAATGAATAAAAAGTAAGTAGAGTAAAAATTAAAAAATGCATTTATAGATAAATGCAGAATTCGTATGCGCATTTTTTGAATTTCATTATTTTAATTAATTGATTTATTTAATTCAAATTTATTAATTATCTCATGCCTGCTACATTCGCACTTATTTCACTACAACACAATTCACTTCACTACAGCACTATCTACTTCACTACACTACAAGTCACTTCACTAAAATTAAATTTTTAAATAAAAAAAAAAACTACTATCGATTATTATCTATTTAAAATGGCGACGAAAAAAACCAACTTCCCGTAATTTTTATATTTTTAAATAAATAATTTTAATATTAATAAAAAAACTTTTTCTAATTTTTATATACACATTTTAAAATAAACTTTTCAAATAATGTCTAATTTATTCACAAAAAAATCATAACTTTTTAAATGTCTGATACTTTCACTATAAAGTTTGAATTTTTATTTGAGTCCTACGATACCTAACTTCAACTCGCTCAGTATAAAATTCCGAGAATTAAAAATTCACTCAACAAATACACTGGACTTTTACTATTAATTTAACTGATTAATGAATTATATTATCGTTAATTAACATGATTATTGTTATTAATTAATTATTAAATTATTATGAATTAATTTTAACTCACTTATAACTTTTACGCGTTCGCACAACGTCCGCTCGAACAAAAGAACAAAGGCGTCAGTAGAATTAGACGCATCTGACACCTCTGAAGTTGCAGCAACCTATCGACTGAGCCGTCGATATCGATACTAATCGATCCGTAATTTTCAAATCTATCCCCTCTCCTCTGCTCTCTAGTTACTCCAAGCTCCCGCATCAGACATCAGCGCCCTAGTAGTCACAGTCTCGTCTCGTCGTCTCCGTTCTCTTCTATCCATTATTCTAACAAAACTTTTTGAAAATACATACAAAGAGCTTTTAAAATTCCTCGTGTGCTTACTTTCTCATACTTTCTTTCTAATAATATGTAATTATTTATAAACTTTTAAATCTGCCGCTAAAAAACCTATAATTTTTAAATCTTTAAAAAAATAAATTCAATTTTTTATCAGTGTTGAAATTTCATGACAAAGATTGTGAATTCTAGTGAAATATAATTTCTATTACATCGTTTTCCAATCAATTATCCAGTAAATATATCACTTAATAATTATTTTATTTAAAAATAATATAATTTTTGAAAAATACTAATAATTTATTAATTTTTTTTAATTTCAGCGGCATGATGTCATCTCGGTAAGTCATAAAAATCTGATGTTTAATTTAAAATCTCATATTAATTTTTCAAATTAAATATTTATATCTCGCGTCTGATATTATTTTGTCTAATTATGATCCTGAACTTAACATGAGTGTGAATGTAAGTGACAAGTAGGAATTTTTAAAATTTATGAGTGTGAATGTAACTGACAATTGGGAATTTTTTAAATTTTTAAATAAATAAATAAAACGTAAGTAGAATTAAATTTAAAAATTGCATATTTAGATCAATGAAAAATTAGTATGTGCATTTTTTTAAATTTAATTTTTTTAATTCATTTATTTATTTATTTAAAATTTATAAAATGTCTCATGTTTGCTACATTCACTCATAAATTAATAGACGACAATTTTGGATTTTTTTTCAACAACCCAATTATGAAAAAAAAAAAAAAAACTAAAAATATGCGCATTTAGAAAACTAAAAAAACAACAGGTGCAATTTTTTCCATTTTCTTTTTTTTTATTATTTATCATTTTTTAAAAAATCTAAGTTACTAGACATCGGTTAGTGTCAATGTCATGTTTAATTACATAATAATATAATTTAAAAATTAAGAAAAAAAATTTTTTTTTTCTCAACAATTTTGGCGCCAATATGGCTGCCTGGTAAGAGTTTGCTGGTGAATTTAAACCAGTTGATGTTACGCTGCGATCAATTTCCTAATTAAAATGACGCACAATTCGAGCACAAGATGGCGTGAAAAATAAAACCCGAGCTCGTGAGCATTAAAAACAAACCCTAAAATTCGTAATCATGAAAAAGAACGGCCAAGCCCCTTTGAAAGTGTTTTAAAACCTTTTATACAATCGTAATGTGTCATCTTTCACATGTTTACAAATAATATAAATATATATAAATAGTAACCAATAAGTGATAGAATATATTTTTAATTATTACACACAGTAATTATAATCAATTCTTCCTGTAAACATGGTAAGTATTTTTAAAATATATATATTATTTTTGTACATAGGTTAGAAATGAAACTGGTGAAATTATTATCTTATCATACTTCCTTTATACATAACAATAACTTAATATATAAGTATATTTGAGACTTGATGATAAGTGAATGATAACAAAATAATGAATTTGAATTTTAAAAATTACAGTCTGGGACATTGAAACCGTATTTGACAGCGGTGAGGCGCACACTTACCGCGGCAATGTGTATGGAGAATTTTCAGTCCCAAATTGTTGAAAAACACAATAAACCTGAAATAGAAGTCGGTATGAGCAAAGAATTATTGTTGACTCCAGTTATTGTAAGTAGGAATGATAAAGAAAAAGTTTTAATTGAATCGAGTATTAATAGTATGAGGATAAGTATAGCTGTTAAACAAGTTGATGATATGGAGAGAATTTTGTGTCATAAATTTACGCGCTTCATGATGATGAGGGCTGAAAATTTTATGATTTTAAGGAGAGTACCTGTTAAAGTAAGTTTGGTATATTGTAATTACTGATAACGCCATAGTCCCAATTAGTGACACTGACAAGTATGTTACCCAGTAAAAAAGGACTCGGAAATGACATTTTTGTGTGGAAAAAATCGATCGATTGAATCGTTGAATTAACACTCGTTTTTTTACACTTTGACGATCTTTTTTTACTGTGAAGTCATTATATTTTATTTAATTTAAAAAATTATAAAGGTGTTGACGTTTAAAAAAGTTGAATAAAATAGAGTGTCACTAATTGGTAAGTTAAGAGATCTAGTACCCGATCAGGGAACTAGTACTCGATCACTATGAATTTCCATGAATACATGATCGGGTACTGGGTCTCTTACCTTATTAAGATTAAAATTTTTATTAATAATTGTGTAGAATATTTATTTATATTTTTTATTGTCTTAGGGATATGATATAAGTTTTCTTATAACAAATATACATATAGAACAAATGTATAAGCACAAAATAATAGATTTTGTTATACATTTTATGGAGGAAATCGACAGAGAAATAAGTGAAATGAAATTATCTATGAATGCAAGAGCTCGTATTTGTGCTGAAGAATTTTTAAAAAGGGTATGGCTTTTTATTATTATTATTTATTGTAAGTTTAAGTTAATAAATTACTTAATTTCATTTTTATTAAAAGACGAATTTATTCTAGTACAATTTTTTCTTTGTTCAATCATCAGTTCAATAAATTAATGAACAAAAAAAAATTTACATGACAGAATAAGTAAAGTTCTATTTTTGGCATCAGTTCCACTCGTTTATTTTTAATTTTTAATCAAATTAATTATTAATTAAAAGACTAATAATATTTTGTATTCTTTCTATTTAATTAAGTGCATAAGTACTTTTATTAAAAATAGATGTCTATTTGAAATTAGATATGACAGACAAAATTTTGACGGATTTATAAATTTCCTACTTAAGTTCATTGTAATAAAATTTATTTTCTGTATATTAATTAATTTTTTTTTTTGCAGTTTTAATAACTAAAAATAAAAACGATTTGAAATCGTTGGCGATAGTTCTGTAAAGTGAAGAAGAAAAAAAAAATAATCAACGACAGAAGATTTTAAAAATTATCTAATTTATTTTTTTTATAATTTCTCAATTCTGTACTACGATGACCAATAAGCGAATAAATAAAAGGATAATCAGGGCAATTTGTAGATTAGTTACTAAAAAAAATAAATAATCTTTTAATTAATACTGCAGAGTCTATCGCTCACATTGTGCAATTAAAATACACACGTACAGACTAAAGTAAATAAATTCGAATACGATGATGCATTTCCATTCCTCTCAAACACTTTGTTGATAAAATCACTTTTTTATTTTATTATATTTTTAATAACATACTTCAACGCCTCTCATCTTTAAATATAAATATATAAATAATTGAGTAAGTTAATTAATTAAATAAAAATATAACAACTGCCGAACGGATTAAAAACAAATAAATAAATAAATAAATAATACTGCATTTAGATAATGAATAATGACGATTGTAAAATACTTGTTATAAAAATAAAATAAAAAAATAAAACATAGAATTATAAGGTGCTCTTTGGTCTTTATCGATAGGTTGTAATTACTAAATAATCTAGTGATTACTCTTTCGAACTTCCAGCATTGTAATTTATATTTAATAAATGTCTATTGAGTAAATAAAAAAAAATTAAAGAAAAAACAAGGGTATGATCGATTATTTATACCGCCTTTATTAATGAGTGTGAATGTAGCAGACAGACAAATTTACAATTATAATTAAACAGAGCAAGTAATTAAAAAACGAATATTTATAAAAAATGCACTTATTAGTTTCAAAATTTTTTAAATGCGCATTTTTTTTAAATTTAATTTTTTTAATTATTTACTCCATTTATTTAAAAGTTAAAATTTGTCTGATGTCTGATCCATTCACACTCATCCTTTATTATTATTATTATTTTTTTTTTAAAGAAAAATGAATCTCATAAAATTTTGTATAAATTGAAATCACACGGGGCAACATGGTCATGAGATAATATGGGTCGCCCAGAATTTTTCAGCAGATCAAACTCTAGATAATTTATTTCTAATTTTTAATCCCAAAATTGCACACAAAATTATTTTGTAATTTAAAAATTTGTTAGGAGGCTCATTTTGCCCCGCATTAAAAAATTTTCATGACTGGGTCATATCTTTATCATATATTTACTTGGCGACTAAATGAAGTCAATTAAATTTTTTTTGGGAGAGGGGTCATTTTGCCCCGCTTGTAAAATTTTTTTTTTGAGTCCAGAATTTAAATAAATTTGAACTAGTGTTTGGTCTGTGATGAGGTATAGCATAAAGCTAGACCTGCGGGATCAGTTTTGAAAGTTTTTTTTTTTTTTTTAATTGAGTTTTTTAATTTTTTTACGGCTGGATCATATGGACACCGAGTACGTATTTGGAGACGAAAAAAATTTTTTTATTTTCGTCAGAAATTAAAAAATATTAGTGTCCATTAATTCCCACTCAAATTATTAACATTATTAAAATTTCCATTAAAAAAAAAAATGTACATATATATAATTTCCCCGTAAATGACGTTGAGTTAACAGGAATGTATTTGATTTTAAGTGGTTCTCCAGAGTATCAACCGTTGCAGTTTAATTTTCGTATGCGAACCTTGTCACCGGCGTCGCTTGCAGATTGCAAAGACCCCCCCGATGGTCATTGTTTTAGCATAAGACCAAGAGGTGGAATGACAGGCACAAGTAAACGTCGATGGGAGTAAGACAAGAGAACATTCCACCTACAACGCGAAGAACGGGTGACAAGTCCACTACACCGAGTGCTCCTTAAATCGCGTCACGACATCGGTAAGCCTTTGGCATTCCCTCGAACCGCGGAATCCATCACGTCCGCTATTTTTTAAATTTATTTTTATTTTCCTCCTCAGCCGGGACGGGTATAAGGTCGTCGAGCCAACAGAAGTAACAGCAGCACACACACTTATACCCAGCCTTATACCTTCGCATACGTTCCATGTCTCTCCCATACTATTCTCCCGATCAAGACATCGTTTGGTACACTAGTAAACTTGGAAATGCATAATATAATCAGTGTGTCTTTGACTTTAAACCACTAACGGCGGAATTAAACGAGGGCTTGCAAATTGTTGATATGAGTCTGCTATTCCCGGTCATATCTCTCGAGCAATAATTTTATTTTATTGCTCTTGGTCGTACGTTTTACCTCGCGTTCGCGAGTCTCTGTGATAGTACACCAATTCTCAGTGCGGTATCGGTCCATATATCTGCCCGCAAATGTGTCCCGTACCATCAACTTGAAAAACCACTCTTGCATTCGAACTCATACTACACAACTCTGGTAATTTCTTCTGCCATATTCCACTGGAAAAAACTCCCACTCCCAAACACAGACAGTCGAATAAGACATAGTATACATATACATACACATATATATCATACATACATTGATATGTAGACAAAAATATCGTTTCTGTTTACATCTACCAGTATCTAGTAGTTTAGCAGTTGAATTACAACGTCTGGCAGTATATATCAAGTTAATTTGAAAGCTTTTGATATATAAATTCCGAGTGAGAAGACACCTGCAGTACCGCTAGAGCTTTTAAAGCTTTCTAGCCTGCGGATTTTTCCCTCCTCTCTTCCTCCCAGCCTTTGCTGGCCTTACTTTAGCCTATCCACTAGCCTCCCCTTTCCAAGTGCCATTCCATTCGGCCCGAAAGTCAATCCAAAAATACGAGAGTATCTCTCGTCTCGCGCAACTTCCGCTATACGCCGGATAAACGTGTGAGCGAGTGAGAAATAACCCAATATAAAAGTTTTAGTAGTATTGGTATTAGTTGTAGTGCCAGTGGTGGTGGCGAAGCTCGTGGTGGAGATGGAGGAGGAGGTCGTGGTGATGGTGGTGGTGGTGGTGGATAAAGTAAGAGAGACGTGAAATCGAAAGAGAGTGATTTTGCAGAGATTGCTCGTCCCTCTCTCTGCTACTTGATGGTTCCACTACCAGCACCAGCACCAGCACTAGCACTACTACTTTAACTTGTTCTTATTCTTATTTCTACTTACTCCGACTACTAATACTCCTTTTAACCATGTTATGTTTGGGTTTGTTATTGTAGTTGTATTATATAGGAATGAGCGTGCGCCTACTCTTTAGCAAACTCAAAATTTTTGGTATTGGGGTTCTCAGGACGTTGGTACGCCGACGCCGACGCCGAGCGCCGTACTCGGAGTCGGCGTAGTCTGTATACGTGCTCGCGACGGTCCACGTTGGATTGGAGCACGCGAGACAGAGATATACACCGAAAGGTTGTTCAGCAAGAGAGGGAGCCTCTGCTCTTAAGCACTGGCTCTGAAGCATCAGTATCAGCAGCCAGCAGCCAGCAGCAGCAGTAGCAACCAGCAGCAGGGACGAGGGACAGGACGAGAGCAGATCCCACCGTGCACAAGATACTGCCACCGGAATCTGCGATAACTTTCCTCAGAACAAGACGAGAAGGAATAGTTGTGTGAGGAGTGTGGTCAGCGTTAGGTAGGATGCGTGTATCTGGGCGCGGTGTTCCACCACCCTGCATCAAGAGCATCCTGCATTGTAACAACAACATCAACATCACCACCAACATTATTTACGTCAACAACAGTTACCTCGTGTCTGGTACCAGTACCATAAGTTGTAAGAATTTGAGGACCTGGAGAACCGGGAATCGTTTAAGAAATATATTTTTAAACAATTATTCAAACGTCGACAATAAATATTTAAAAGTTGTTACTGCTGATCAAGTGAGAACCAGACTGAGGCTGGTTGACCCACTGGGTGATACGCGACGGCCCACGTGGATTTGTTGAAGACTGAAAATTGTGATTTGTCTGAGAGACCCATAAGTGAACAAGTTTATAAATAATTAAATTTGAATTTGAAGCGAAGAAAAAAAAAGAAGATCGGATTCAGCCTGGACCGTCGAGTTACTCATGTTCATCCCGGATACCTTGAGGAGCTGCATGGTGGAACCGGATGTCTCGACTTACCTACAGGCCCCTTCCGTAGGACAGGTGCTTATTACTATTGATAAAAAATTAATAATATTTATATAAATTTATTGCGTAGTGTAGTCGCGTTAACATTAGAGCTAAAACTAGAAACTAGATCTTAATGTTGTTATTTTAGATATAATTTATTTTTAGTGAGACAGTTGTCAATTAAACTATTTAGAACGCGATACTGGTTAGCGTTGAGATTATTTTTATTCAGGTTTTGTATATGATACGGACAGCGTGTATGTATACAAATCTATGTATATTTACGTTAAATTGTTTAGTTGGCAAATCGATCCTCAGACCTTACGTAGTTGACGCCTTTTAAGCTAAAACCGAGCGAGGGAGGGTTGTGTGGAAAGAGGAGAACACGTGGTCTTGTGGGAGAGATCGCGTGCTGTGGATCCGTGCACGCCAACTTAACCGAGATCGTAACATTCTTGTCTTATACTCTAGCCCCCCTTTTAAAAATACGTTTCGCTCCATTATCACCACTACATTACGATCATTCTTTTACCCTCATATTGTACCTCAAGAATTTAAAATTTAAACCTCTCGCTCCACATTCACGGTAGTCCGACCTAAGCCCTTCGTAAAAATAACCCGAAATTTTTTTTAATTTATTTTTTTTCTACCACTAATCTTTATAGAGAAAAAAGTTAAACTCTGGAGCTATTAAATAAATCAAAGCGCAAAAAAGGTTAAATTGCCAAGGAAAAAGTGACGCAATGAAGAGATAAAGGCTCCTACAATAAAGGGTATTTAGCAAAAGCTCAACGAGGAGGGATGCCGACGAGAGGTGTCGAAAAGTCTAGCGCTTCTCGTGAGGTTAATGAGGTGTTGCACCGAGGGGTTTTCAAGACGGCTCATTTGGTGATTAGGGTGAGCTCCAAGAGGGTGCTACAGCGAGAGAACGACCGAGATAGACAAGAGTACATCAGTACAGCAAGGACTAAATGTTTACCCAAGCCTGCTGTACACTAAAATCCTACAAGATCTCTCAGTGTGTAGAGCTAACTCCAGATAGACCAGATACAACCACGGCCTCATTCTAAAACACAAAATACACCATCTCTTTCTCCCAAAGTGTCTATGCGGTCTATGTCCCGCCAGACGGAGAGGAGTTTGGCTATCGATCGTTAGTCGGCAGCAGCCGCGTGGTCGCCGTTTCCTCCTCTGCTGCCTCTTTCCTTCCTTCCTCCGTTTGTTCTTCTTCTTCTTCTTCATCATCTTCTTCTTCTTTTTCTTCTACTTCTACTTCTACTACTTGTTCCTCCTCCCCTTCTCTTCTTTCCCTCTAGCATCGGCTGTTGTGTCCTCTTTACTCTTTTTCTCCTTGGCCACGTAGCAATGCTACGGTCTGACGCGCCAGCTGAAAAATCTCTTCAACCCTCTGATGCCACCAAAACTCACACACACTCACACATACGAGCGACCACGTGACGTGACGCGCGAATGAGAACCGGAAGAAACTCTGTTCTAAAATTCCTCTTTTTTTGCTACATCTTCTCCATCTTCTTCTTGATCTTCTTCACCAGTACCAGTACCAATACCAGTACCAGTACCAGCATCAGCGTCAGCATCATCTTCTTTTTCTTCCGCTACTTTTATACCCACTTATATATACTCTTCTTCTATTTCTCAAAACTTATTCTTAACACAGTATTAGTTAATGCCCGTGGTGGGGATATAGAGAGTGATGTCGTCGGTTCGAGGGCAAATCTAGTAAGCTAGGACATGTACTATTAATAAACAGTATATTTGGGGGTGCCGTACCTGGCCACGACGCGGCGTATCTTACTCGCTTACTCTCCTCGTTTATTCTATTACTCGTTAGTTGTACTGTTGGTGTTCAGTGTGCGCGGTCTCTGTCTCGAAAGACCCGAGAAGAGACTCCGGAGGAGGCAAAGCGCGCGTCCACCGGCGTCTCAGTGTCGCCGCGACGAGCGACGTCGTCTACAGCTCTCTGCTGACGGTCTTGCTTCTGCAACTGCTAACTCGTTATCTCTCTTCAATAAAACACCAGCAGCTTCGTGTAGTTGTCGTTACTATACTTTACCAGTACCAGTGGCTCAAGTATTACTGAGTGTCGTTGAGATATAGCCGCCAGTAGACGCAGTTTTATAAACCCTCTTACTCTCATTCTCGATCTCTCCCTCTCCCCCCTCTCTCTATCTTACTCTTATTCTTACTCTTACTCTTACGTCGGACTGTCCTCATGAATCTTCACTGTCGTCTTTTAGTCATCTCGCCGACGGACCATACCGACATACCCCCTGGTGGTTCGTGTTTTACCCCGCAGTTCTTCGTCATATTTTCTTACACATTTCTTATTGCTCTTCTTACATGAATTGTTATTATTGTTACTGCGTCTTTTACCTTTTTTACGTCTCTTCCGTTTTATTTTTACGGAAATAAAATATAAAATATAAATAAAAGTTCATTTTTATCAGGCGGTGTTTATTTTATTTTTAAATAAATAAAAAAAAAAAACAGTGCCAAGAGTGACAGTTACCTTGTTTTTGTTGCTCCAAACGGGAATAAACCGTCGGAATAACGAGCAATAAAATAAATAATAACAGTGGTCGGTAAATAGACGAACAAGTGCAGCTTAAATTTATGAAAATATATTAAGTGGGTGTCAGTGAGTTAACTATTTATAAAATAATTATAATTGTTAATAAAATTATACTGTATCTCAGTGAGTCGTGATTGAAATTTAACGTTAACTTTCTGTGTTAACTGATAAAATTCAAATAAGTAATAATAAAAAGGCGGGAACGCCGAGCAGATGAGGCCACGATCAACCTGCGTCCAGGAGGTGGAGGAGTACCGGTGTGACCTGCGTTACGGTTATTTCGGGAATCCGTGTTTCTGACAACCAGACGAACAGAGAAACAGACGATCGGTTGTGTGCCACAGCGGCCCAAGTCCTTGCGAATACTCGATGGTTCGTTTTATTTATTAATTATTTTTATTTTCATAATTTATAAATATTTAATTATGATTAATTTTCTCTCTACATAAGAGATAAATTTAATCGATTAATAATAGTCAAGACAATCAAATAATTGATGGCAACCACACTGACCACCATCACAACACGTCTGACCCGTCGTCTTTACTCCCTTACAAGGCGATCGTCCTCAAATTCTCAACCTACTGTCTGACCAACTAAGACCGCAACTACTAACGGGCCTTGTTAAGCTTACCGACATGCTCAGCACCATTCATTTTTATTATATTTTATTTTAATTAATTAGAAATACTTTAATTAGGCCAGAAAATTCCATTGATTTAATTATTAAAAAAAAATTACAATAATTAATAATAATTTTATTTTTGTTTCAGGATGAGTTCCATCCGTTCATTGAGGCCCTCTTACCATTCGTGAAATCATTCTCGTACACGTGGTTCAATCTACAAGCAGCCAAAAGACGTTACTACAAGAAACACGAGAAACGAATGAGTCTTGAAGAGGAGCGCCAGTGCAAAGAAGAACTTCAAGTGAGTTTTTATTATTTATATATTTATTTAATTATTTATTGGGTCTCGGACCTCGGGGTTTTTTAAAGACTAAAAGCGCCACACTTCCAGAAGATTCAAAAGATTTAAAAAGAGAGAGAGAGATAATTGCATAGACGTATTTATCGGTATTATTATTTTTATGGTTATTTTTGACCAAGTGTTTCTTCACCTTGGATGATTTATTTTAAACCGACCTATTGGTCAACTGCAAGCGACTAACCTTGGAAAATGGTAATCGGTCGTAAGACTTGAGAGCTTGGGATAAAAAATCTTTAACGTAAGCGAGAATTTAAAAATATTAATTTTTAATATATTTTTGAAGCTCAACTTGCCATCGTAACTCCGATTCTGTAACGTGGGTTAGTGTTATGGATAGTTTTTAAGGTAAATATAAAATGCATCGTTGGCTCACTCGAAATGCGCATTGATGGAGTTTTTAGTGTTGCAAGTACCGAATGAGTATAGAGTGGCGACGAAGTCGGGGAGACGAAAAGCTCAGGAAAATGAACAAAATATAAAAAAATAAACAGAAGGAATGAAATGTGAAAGATAGAATAAATGGGCGTGAGAGGGAGTGAGAGAAAGAGATGAAGAGAGAGAGAGAGAGGGGTATGATGAAAAAGAGAAAATGAAAAGTTAAAAAGAATAAGAAGATTCAAAAACTATTTCTGGCGCTAAACGACCTCGTGACGTTCTATCGCTCGGTCAGTAGCTCTCATCTCAATTCACGCACTCTTACTTTTCGTGCTTTTTATTTTATTTAGCTTTTTTTACCCACACATTTTTTACTTTTACTTTATTTTATTATCTTTTTTACCTTTAAATATATATACGCTATTTAGTTTTTTTTTTTCTTCTTTTTTTATCGCATCTTTTGCCTCACGAATCCACCGTCATAAACATATTTTATATATATACTCGCCACATTAAAAGAAAATAATTGCGCCTCGAGGATAATTTTTTCCTCGTTATTATACGTATGTGTTCGTCATAATTTTTTTTTATTATTATTTTACTTTATTTTTTTTTTTTTCCACATTATTTTTTCTCTTTTATTATCTCTATATGCTTGAGGGCTCATTTCCCTCATATATAATTTTTTTTTATTCACTATCTGGTGGTATCTCACTCGCTGTGAAATATCTACGAATTTCTCTGGTCTATTCACACTCGACGATATGGCGATGCTCTCTCGATCGATATTTTAATCCCACGATGGTGGTATTTGGTAAATGGCTAGGGCCATATATATATATATATATATATATGTATATATATTTGTTGTTGTTTTATATTTTTCACATTTTATTCCTCTTCACAAAACCCCTATTGAGTATAACTAAAACGACAGGAAAAAAGTTAATATAAAGATGAAAAGTATATAAAAGAAAACTGGACATTTGTTGAAAATCAATTCATGTCCGACTACTCTGCATACAAAATACGTATACACAAAAAATGAAACTGAAACAAATAGTAATAATAAAAAAAAAAAAAAAAAAAAAGTTATGAGTGACTGAAGGAAAAAATGTCAAACTTTTGGTGTACAATAGCCCGTTTTTTTCATTATTTTTAAGTAAAACAAAGTCGGTGATTGGAGGAGTGAAAAAAACCGGTAAGACATAACTGCAGATTCGGCTGGACGTTACATCGACCCGAGTATTTCACCCCTGACACTGGGGGTGTAAAAAAATAGAGAAAATAAAAAGGGAGACAAGTAGAAAGGGCCCTCGGAGGGTTGGCGTGACGGGCGTACGAATCGCGGGATAGACTACTTAAATTCCGACTGCTTGGCCAGTCAAGAGAAAGAGAAAGAAACGAAGAAATTGTTGGAGTAAAAAGAATGACTTTAAAAAAAGTAAAAGGGTAAAAAAAGGATGTTAGAGAAGTGAGCGAGTAAGTGAGTGAGTGAGTGAGATGCCGATCCGACGACGTTACGAGAGGGTTTGGGCATGCAAGGACCGACGTCCTCTCTACTACTATACAACCGGCTAGTTTTAACAACGCCTGCACCCATATATATATATATACATCTATACATACATATATGTATACATATAGACATACGAACACGTCCGCGGGTCCGCGAATACACGGGAGAGTACACGGGCAGTTGGGAGGGTGAAAAAGGGAGCAGAGGATGAGTAAAATGAGAGGATGAGATGAGGAGGTGGTGTTGCTATTGGGAGGATGAGGTGGAGGCAGTGGAGGAGACACAGACACACGTATAGCGCATACGCCGTCGCGACGGAGGCTGCGGCTACGCGGCGCCTACCAACCACCATCTATAATCTCTATGCGGATATCGATTTTCCACCCTGTATTTCCTAAATTTATGCAAACTAGCAACCCTTTCCTGCACACAACCCGTCCTCTGGTGGGGTCCCCCGCCTCACCGGCCCCTGTGTCGGCTTACTCGAGACTCTGCTTTCCCGCGATGTCTTTCTCCCTCGATCGTCCGACAACGGGCAGCCTGCTGCCTACTGCCTCTGGTCTGACTGCCTCTGTACTACTAGTACATAACTATATATCTTTATATATCCTTGTGTGTATGTACCACCTAGCGGCCCCATTCATCTAACGAGCCCACTCGCCCGAGATATCGCGTCCGTACCCTCTGCACCTCCGTGACGGGCCGGCGAGCCAGCAGAAACGACCCAGGTGTGAACAATAAAGAGATAAAGGACATTATTTTTCCTACCTGTCAATTATTGATTTGATTTACTTCTCTATCCTCCCCGATTTATTTTTATCTAAGGTAATAAAGAATTTACTTTTTGTACTGATCAACTTGACTGGAAAATCGATAATTTATCCCTTAAATAAATATCACAAATTTTATAAAATAAATTCTCCTAATTTTCGGTCCCTGGCAGTTTTCAAGTCTCGGGTTGGAGTTTAAAAAAAAATTTTTTACAACTTTGATGAGCTCTATCCGCTAAAAAAAAATTTAATTACTTTCGCTATCAAATACTGTTAAATAACTTTTTTTTTTTCTTTTTCATTCGGCGGGTGATTGAGCTCTGCGTGATTTCTCGGCAACTTATCGGCTGTCAAAGTAAAAAATAAAACTTTTGACTTTGATAACCCATAATTCATGAACTAATAATCCCCGAGAGCTCCTAGCAATCAAATTAAAGTGAAAAGACTATTGTAGAAGTACTTGACAATAAAATTTATTTTTAAAATTTATTCAAGTTCATAAAAGTTTATCAAAATTTTTTTTTATCACTCTTCTTCTTTTAATTACTTATTAGCGATAGTCAAAAAAATTATTTAACTTTAAATTAAATTATAAAAATAAGAAACTCGGGAATAGTATTCATGATAAATTTAAAAATTACCAGAAGTTTGTTTGAAACTTTAAATAAGACTTATAAGTTATGGGGAATTTGCGTCCGAAAAAATTTTCAAACAATTAATAAATTACGTAACGTTAAGTACATATATATAAAAAGGGGTATCTATCAATGGAGCCGATGGGTTCCGAGTCGGGATCGTCCCCGGATTTCCCTTTGTCTCGCGCCTCGAGTGACTCGCGAATTATTCGCTGGTAAAAAATTTGTCGGTAGGATATACGGACACCGGAAGCACTTGATCCGGCAAGAGATAGTTGTCGATTCCTCCGTCTATATATTGAGTACGCAGTAGGAAGAGCATGTGAGCGAGTGATAAAAAAAATATATAAAGAAAGACAGAGTGAGAAAGATGATAAGGGGGTGAGGTAAAAACGACAATGCGACGCGACGCGACGCGACTACGTGGCAGCATGAAACGCGTCGTTCCGAACGAGCGAGTAGCGAGTAGTGGATAGAGGCCGGAGGGTCAAGGGGCGCGCGGGTCTGTATACTCTCTGGTGTCGGTCGGAAGGAAGAGGGATCGCGGGTTGCAACGATTTAAAAACATTGTCGCCCTCGCTCATGTTTCCGCGGGGGTAAAACGCGCGCCACCGAGGTCGATTGCTCGTGCCTTTTATTTTATTTTATTTTTTATTTTTTTATTCTATTCTACTCTATTTTTTTTTTTTTTTTTTTTTTTTTTATATATTCATCCACACTCA
Organism: Microplitis deprimator; assembly: GCA_964016945.1. Lineage (NCBI taxonomy): Eukaryota > Metazoa > Arthropoda > Insecta > Hymenoptera > Braconidae > Microplitis > Microplitis deprimator. The sequence goes on along the minus strand of OZ024714.1, from coordinate 14,934,012 downwards.
CTCACTCACTCTCCCGCGACGACTCATTCTCTTTCAGCGTGCTTTATAGATATATATTGGTTCGCCCTCGTCGCGCCAAATTTATGCAGATTGGAATTTCTCTGTCCTACATCACACTAACGGCCGCATTACAAATCGATAATCCGCGAGTTTTGTCCAAGAGTGCAAGCGAGAACCTCAACAAACTATCTCTTCAAACATTTATTTTATTTTATAGCTTTTCTTCTGCACCCTGGTCCCTTCCCCGCCTTAAACTTCTACCCCTTTTTTCCATCTTTCAGCTGTTTTTTTTTATTTTCCTTTTCCTTTATATTCCCATCCATCTGTGCGCTCGTCCAAATTATTCCAGTTTATAAACTTTATTGTGTACTTTACACGCATAAAAGCCCGTAGAGAGTATAGACCGAGGAACAAAATAAAGGAAAAAATAAAATCACGAGGCAATTTACTGTAGTAGAATAGTCTAGCCATAAGGATGTACTTTAGGACTTTACTTCTATATACTCTCTCTCTTATATTTAAATTTATATAAATATATACACATATATAAGTGTATGGGTATATACTTACCCTCATTTTTCCCACTGACGTCTTTCTGGTCTGAAAAAGCTAAAAATGTGGCTTCAAAGCTCGTTGTAGTAATTTTTACCAAACAATTGCCCCCGGGCCTCCAAGAACTCAGGCATTGGAAAAAAAAAATAATATAAAATAAAATAGGATAAAAAAAAAAAGGAGAGTGGGAGCTTGAGTTGAAAAATATATACAAGTACTATGACTATGACTATAACGAGGACGACGACGACTCTACGGTCGATCGTAGTCGACGCGGCCGACGACGAAACGACGTCGGAGAATGAGAATGAGAATGAGAAAAGCCAACGAGTTGAAATTGAGAGAGAGAGACTGGTGTCCCGACAAGGGTGTGTAGGGCACAAAAAAAAACAGCCGGCAAAGACCAAAAAAATCGTTGAAAAAAAAGAGTATCTAAAAAAAAGGACGAATAAGTAAAGAGAGGGGGGAGGGGGAAGGGAGAAGTGGCTGCTCTTGTAACTCCTTCCACCCTTTTCACGAGCCCGCAATATTTACAACGCTCTATGCAGACCTCGGAATTGCCTATAAAGAAATCGCGGAGTCGCTTTGTTCGCGTCATAACGTAGTAACGTAAGGGGCCACCGGCCATACACTCGGGATCGTTGCCAAATTAATAAATATATTCCCAAGTCGATTCCTCCGCCTCTTCTACTCTGCTCCGGTACTCTTCTTCTTCTTCTTCTTGCTCTTCTTATTCCACTTGTGCTGTACACTCTGGTACTCTTTTCCACTAAAATCGTATCCTCTATCTATCTCAACCACTACAACCAGCACTCCAGGATCTTCCGCCGTCGTTGGCCCCCCGGCCATCTTTTTGTGTCATCTCCCTGGCCCCGGGCCCCCTTTCCCTCTATCCTTCTCTTACTAAACCGAGGACATCCCAGAGCCCGACGACTGCGACTGCGACGACGACGACGACGACGAAATAAAAATAAATATCACGCTTATTCCACACATTTCCCAATGATATTACCGCGGATAAGCAATTAGGAAGTAATTCGGGGTTAAAGGACGATATAGGGGTTTGAGTGGCATAGAAACGAGGCCTGCGCCCGAAAAACCAAATCGATAGGCGCATAGCCTACACACATTCACACACATTAACCTCCTTCAATATACACAACATTTGCTGTACATATATATTTATATATCCATGCATATACTAAATATATGTGTCCACATTATATACGAATGTATGCCCAGCAATGTACACACGTCTATGTCTATATCTATATTTAAAAAAAAAAAACTCTCGGCAAGTATCAGCGGAAAAGAGCAGCAGTGGAAGAGCAACAGCAAATGTTGTGCAAAAGTTGTAGCCTCTTATGGATTATAACCGTAGAAACGTATGCTCTGTGTACACAAACGTACGGATGTACGATGCCCCGAATTTAACCTTCCCTGTACTTTAAATTGCGTCTGAAGCTTTTCTCAGACCTATGCATTCCAGCTTTTAACTCCACCTCAAATTCATTTCACTACTGTGTATCCACCTCCCCGGAGGGCTAAAAAGCCAAGGAGGGCTCCGAGGGCGAGCTAAAGAATGAGGTAAAGAGCTGAAGCAGTCGGAGCTCGAGAAGAAGAACGAGGGGGAGGAGGTGGAGCTGAAGCTGAAGAAGGAGGAGAAGGAGAGCTGAATTCCGGATGTAGCAAAGACATATCCAACCCCCCGGAGATGTCTCGGTAGAAGATAAAGGATGGGCTGCAGAGGAAAAGTAACGGTCGCTATTCATCGGGAAATTTCCACTAGGATAGCCATTGTCAATTGAAGAAGAAGAATCCCGGAGATCGGGGAGTGAGGACAGGAGGCGTATAAAGGGGTGGTAGGTTATGAAAACTCGTCGGACTTGGTACAGTAGTCAGGAGATGAGATGGAAGGAGGTGAAGAAAGAGATGAAATAGCTATAAGCTAAGATCTTTCTCCAAGTATATATATAAGGAACTGATGCACGTGGTACGGGACCTTGTCTTGTCTTGTCTTGTGTATACAGTCTGGCAAGGCATTTAGGAAGCCGTAATTCCAAATGTGCAGCCTTTTAAACCCATCTCTGTCTCTCGCGCTATCATCGGCCGTTTTCTCGGCCTATGCCTCAGTCTGACTGTGCTATTATATGTTGACTGTTTAGTTTACTTGGGCTGTTGGGTATCAGAGTGTCTCGGTCTCTTTCTCATTCTCAGTGTCGTGTAACGATGAAAGCCAAAAAGACACCACGCGGTTATATTCTACCTCTTCGTGCCATGAACTCACGCCAATCTCGGCTACCGAGTTGAGAGAAAGAGTTGAGAGTATTACGCTACTTATCTGCCACTAAGTCTTGAACACGTTTGTTTATTTTCTTTTATTTTCATTTATTACTTTTTTATTTTTTACATTTATTTCTTTCACACTTTTTATTGAGTTTAGCTTTTTATTTTAAAGGAAGAGATTATTTCTGGGAGTAAAAGTTTTTCAGGAAATAACTTTTCAGTTGGGAGTTTTGCTGCAGGATAAATTTTCGGTATGAGAGGTAAGAGTGTGTAGATGAAAATAATACAAGGCGAGGATAAAAAATATGTCCGCTGTCTTAAAAGTGACGTAAACGATGCCTTTATTTTGTCCACAAGTTTAAATAGACGGGACTCAACACTTTGTTGTTTAAAGTTTATAAAACTGAAATACCCAACAAGGTCTTTTAACGCCTCGGAAAATAATATTTTATACAAAGAGCTTTTTAAAACCAAGAGATATAAAATATCAAGAGAGCTGAGATATAGAACGAGATAGAGAATCCAAATGGTTGCGGTTATTTTATAACACTGGGAAATTTACTTTTTTTTACTCAAGGGGAAAGGGCATAATGTTTGAGCTTTAAGTAGTTGCGTGAACCGAGACATAACTGTTATTCGCGTGGGGTCAGTAAGTCCATCGGAAGTTAGGACAATGAAATGTGACATTAAACAAACTATAATGTCGTACTAGTAGTGCAATAAAAACCGAGTAAGCATCAATAATGTGACTCTGGTGCCAGAAGGTCGTGCAATTATTTTTATATTTACTTATATATACTTTCCCATCCATATTAATAAAAAAAAAAAAAAAAAAAACTCTTCATGCATTGCTTTTAATTTGAATTAATATTCGCTCTTATGGTTTTTTATTACGTCTTTAATATTTTTTTTAATTTGACACTTGAAATTCAAAAATTTAATTAATTTCAAGTCGATAAAATTTTTATTTGAAATTTAAGCCAGACATTAATTTATCATTACTCAAAATTTCCAAGTCATATAAATGTCAAAAATTTAAATCACAGTGTATTTATTTCCATGTGTGAATGTAGCAGACATCAGACAAATTTTAATTATTAATAAATAGAGTAAATAATTAATAAAATTAAATTTAAAAAAAATGCACTTTTAAAAAATTTTCAAATTAATAAGTGCATTTTTTAAAAATATTATTTTTTTAATTATTTCCTCTATTTATTTATATATAATTTTTAATTTGTCTGAAGTCTGCTACATTCACACTCGTTATTTATTTTACGTCATTCCAATAATTGTTTTTTTTATTGTCCATACGTCAATTAGTTTTAAAGTTGATAGTTATTTGAAAAAACATAATTTTAATTGAAAAATTTTTTTTTACTTATTTTAATTTACTTATTCCCCTTGCGTTTATTTATTTATTCTCCTCGGAGTGAAATTTACTCCAAAGCAGAATTTATTTTAATATTAAAACTCCGAATCGAAGTTAATGCGGATTTAAATAAAATCCAAATCACTCTGCTAAAAAAAAACTCCCAATTTACTCCGTATGCGAAGTGATTTTTTGTAAGAACTCCGAAACTTCGAGTGACGGAGTAAATTCGAATTTAAATAAAATCCTTAATTACTCCCGATTTTTTACAGTTCAATTATCAGAGTAATAAATTTTTTAAATTACGTAAAATTACAAAATTTGATATAAAATAAAAAAAATAAATTTGAATATTATTTTGGTTAAAAGCTTGCGCCCAAACATGAAAAAGCGTATAAATAAAATAAAAAATATCTAGAATATTCGGGACGATGTTTTCCTGTAGATGTTCGTATAATGGACAGCAAAATGTCCGAGGTACACGCGTGGTCGTCACATGAAGACACGAGGCTTTATTTTCTGTCTCTTTTTCTCTCTCTAGCTCGAGGGATGTGAGCAGCTTTATCCACTTGCGATATTCCAAAATAAATTGGCGGCAGCTGTTGCGCGCCGCGCGTTTTGCGTTAGTGTCAGAATCAGTGTCTACGACGACAACCAAGACTACGAGTACGTTACAAGCTTTGCTTGTAGTATGGAGTAGAATTTTGTAGTGTGTACAATGTAGTGTAACGCCATTGCTATTACGAACAAGCGGTTGCATGCAGATTGTATGCACCACCAGCAGTAAGTCTCCACCTCGGGCCTCGAGAGTCCACCTCGTCTCTCTCACGTCCAATGTGCAACGTCCAATATTTCCAACTGTTCTCATGCTGCAACGCAGGTCATATTGAGAAATCCGGGGGAATATTCCACGCCTTCTTATATGTATCTTTATATACACACGTCGTCGTCGTGGTTGTCGTCGTTGTCGTCGTTTTCATCGTCAACACCGACCAATATATATCTACTTGTAAATTATTTACTCAATTCCTCCCTTACCTCTGTGTCTTCTTTATACTTTTATAATATAAAACACTTCTGGCAATAAGATATAACATTTTACATAAATAGATGTATGTCTCATGTCACATATGCCTTCCGTATTATTATAATAAATAAATATATTGTTTTTCTTTCCTTGTCATTCTTCAAATTTTTTTATTAAAACTTATTATCATTATTCAGATTTTTTTTTTTTCACAAAATTTTTACAACTAACAGACAAAAGTGGGAAAATGGGCAGCTGATTACTAAAAATATTTTATTGATGATCACAAAAAAAATTTATTTTTATTTCAGGAACTAGACGAAATTTTATTGTAATTAAAAAAAAAAAAAAAAATTATTTTATATATTACGAGATTTAAAATATGAATAAATTTATTATAGAAAAAAATTCAAGGAGCCCATTTTACCCCTTCTATTTGTAACATATTCTATGTGTATGTAAATGTATATATTTATATTTCTCTTTGAGTTTGATATAAAGCGAAATGTTAAAAGACCAACACGGGTTTGGTATAAATAATAAAAAAAAAAAAAAAAAAAGTAAATAAATAAATAAAGAGAGTAATGTATAAAGGAAGTCGTGAAAACCGTACGATCAACGGCGACGCACTCACGATTTCTTATTTACGATCGCGAAAAGACACTTGGGTTGCATACCTGATGATGCCACGACTCTCCTTTGCTTGTAAGTTTAAACTTTTATGTTTTTTCCTTTTCCTTATTTTTTTTTCGTAATTTCTCCCAGGCGCTCCCACGAACGGGAAACGATCCTGAACTACTAGGATGGATCGACGACATGTGAATTCCTCTAAAGTGCGCTTTCGATGCGTTTCTCGAGTGTGGATTTTCTATTCCACATGTGACTCCGAAGTTGAGAGTAGCATAAGGTTGAGAGAATAAGGAGAGAGTGAAGGGGCGCTAGGCAAGCGGTTTGCGGGCGGGGAGATCTGAGTACGCGTGATGCATTTTATTAAAGTAACATTTTATTCAAGTTGCTATTTAATCACTTGTGCATTGTATAAATTACAGCTCTAGTATTTATCGCTTTGTAATTTTATTTATTTCACTCCTTTATTTTTATTTTTTCAGAATGAAAAATTGGAGGTGAAGCAGAAATGGGCCTCAAGACTTTTGGGAAAATTGAGGAAAGATATTACACAAGAATATCGAGAGGATTTTGTACTGAGTATTACGGGAAAAAGGCCAGCTATGTGTGTGCTCAGCAATCCTGACCAGAAAGGAAAAATGAGGCGGATTGACTGTCTCCGACAAGCTGACAAAGTTTGTATTTCATTTACTTTTTAATCTAAATCAATAAATTTTTTTTTTATTAAAATCTATTAATAAAAATGATTTAAAAAAAAAAAATTATTTGAAAAAAAATCAGCTTTGAAGCTCCATTTTTTTTTTTTGCTGATTTTTTGACAAATGTCAAAATTTAACTTAAAAATTTTATTTCGAGTAAAAAAAAGAAACAGCTTTGAAGCTCCATTTTTTTTTTTGCTGATAATTTTTTGACAAACGTCAAAATTTAACTTAAAAATTTCATTTCGAGTAAAAAAAAAAAATCAGCTTTGAAGCTCCATTTTTTTTTTTTGCTGATTTTTTGACAAATGTCAAAATTTAACTTAAAAATTTTATTTCGAGTAAAAAAAAGAAACAGCTTTGAAGCTCCATTTTTTTTTTTGCTGATAATTTTTTGACAAACGTCAAAATTTAACTTAAAAATTTCATTTCGAGTAAAAAAAAAAAATCAGCTTTGAAGCTCCATTTTTTTTTTTGCTTATATTTTTTTGACAAACGTCAAAATTTAACTTAAAAAATGTATTTCGAGTAAAAAAAATTAACCAATAAAAATTTTAAAAAAATCAAAGGTCTGGCGATTGGATCTAGTGATGGTGATTCTATTCAAAGCGATCCCACTGGAATCTACCGACGGCGAGCGGTTGGAAAAGACGGCCGAGTGTGCCCAGCCGGGTTTGTGCGTAAACCCATACCACATCAACGTCTCCGTCCGGGAACTGGACCTCTACCTCGCAAACTTTATTACCAGTCACGGTGAGTATCTCAATATCTAAATACTCCCTCTACACGCCTATTATAACAATAAACAAACGATAGACAAGACAATACCGGTGATATTAGCCCAGACGATAGCATCACCTCGAATAAACATGGGCTCTCTATCTACTTAGCACGACACTCCCTCGTAAACATAAAATAGCCCAGCAGCGAGTCGGCCAACACACAATGTGTCCACCAGTAAATTATTATGAATGGGAAAGCGAAGATGAGTAGCAGCGAGGGAGAGAACGCGAGTATAAAATTCACGTCCCCATCATCATCGCATGCCAACGTTCCCTCATCCTCATCCTCATACTCATGCTCATGCTCATACTCATTCACTCAACTAAACTCTCGACTCTGCACTCGTTCATTCAAAAGCCCAGCTCGAGTTGAGAGTCAGTCGAGAGCACCAGCAATAGCAATAGCTCGAGCTGTAGACGTTGTATTGCCGTACCCGCGGATATAGAATAGACAGAAAGAGAAAGACTATTTCAAATCAACATTTACCGGGTGTTTCTCATCGTGTCTCTTGCCAATTTTACTTTCCATGACCATCATCAACAAGCCCTCCAAGAGAAATGTCACCTGACCCGAGCAAGTCACTGCTTCCAACAAATTTCTAAGCCTATTGTTAATTTAATTAGACCGCTGGGTTTAAAAAATTTTTTTTTGCTTTCACTCTTCTCTGCCCTATCCTACTCTACTCGTGTCGTGTCAATGAGAGAATCGGGTGCGCATTAATGAAGAGCTTGTTGAATCACCAGTGAGAAGTCAATCTCTGGCTTACGACAAGCGTCAATGAATAAGTACGGCACCCGATGGCATCGGTTGCTGGCAGCCTCATTTCCAATGTTTACAGCTGGTTGACGCAAAAATTGGCTGAGGCCTACTACACTCTGAGCAATAAAAATAAGAAAGAAATGAAAGAAAGAAAGAAGGAAGAAAGGATGAGTGAGTGAAGGAAGGAAGGAATGAAAGAGTGAATTAAAAGGAGACAGAGAAAGACAAGAGTTTGATATGTGAGAGAGTGTGTGTGTGTATGTAGAAAAAGAGAAGAGCAAGAGCAGAAAAAAAGTGTCAGTGCCAAAGCATGGGGTAGGTTAGGCATTGCCCATTTACGGTCGCTTGACTCTTCACTCTTCCGTTCTTATTGAACACTTTGAGGATAAAAAAAAGCTTAAAACTTTTATTGCTCAAACGATTTCGCCTTTTATTTGTCCCCGAAAATTCAACCGTAAGTTGCATCGTTTTCTGAGACTCGGGTCTCTCGCTCTATCCCAGCCGTCCTCAGATGTTAAGGAATAAAGGACCAAGGTTGCACCGTTGAGCTTGTAAGCTTGTGGTGATACTTGTCGTTCGATGTTCGCATTCAACTCTCAGCAAAACTTTTTCACTTGGATCCACATCCTCCCAGTCGTACCAAGTCCATTGAGTGTCACACCAGTTTTCTTTCACTTATCAACCGCGATTCCCCTTTATTTTCAATCGCTTCCTCGTATCGCCTTTTTTTTAACTTTATACCAAACTCAAATTACTTTTCAAGTCTTTATCTACTTGACAAAGTTATTAACTACAAAAGTCTGTTATCTCACGTTTATTATTTTATATACTATTTTTTTTTACCTCGCGTGCCACGTGTTTTTATTTATCATCTATAATTTATCATTGTACTGTGACACAAGTATTTTAGGATGAGAATGAGCAATTTCAAACATCACAAGATGTTGATCGGCCAACGCGTCAACTCAAGGTGCCAGTGATTGAGTACTTGGCCCACGCATACGAATACATCATCATCTACTTAATCATTTTCATCATAATATCGCGTGTCTCGCGGTCATAATAATTTTCACCGGCCTAAAATTATTTTTTTCACTCTCTGTTTTTCGCTCACAAAAATTACTCTGCCGACCCTAAAGCTCACACGAAAAATATATGAAGCATTTATATAATAACAAAAAAAAAAAGAAGAAAAGTAAAAATCTAAATTAAGGATCAAAGAGCACGAGCCATAAGTGTAATAGAGTCCCCTTTTACTTTGTAAGTACAGTAAGAAAGAGGAACATTTACAGTCGAGGATTACAGCAACACCAGGAAACGTTTAAAAGCCCGGGTTTCCTCTGGTGAGAGCAGAGCCAGCAAGGGGAGATGTAATGTGTGTTTAAAATGGCTCGTCAATTTGTAGAAGCACCTGTCCCAGGCCTTGTAGTCTACACCGCACTATCGTCACAACGAAAAGTACCTAAACTAAGCTCTCTTCCCCTAGAGCTGAGAGTGGAGAGTCGAGAGTCAGAGCCGCAAGCCCCTTGGCCCTCTCGTCTGCTCGCATTAGCAGCAGCATCCTAGTCGTCAGACGTCGTTTAACTTACGCAACTACCTCGGCGATATTTAGCTCGCCGGGTGACTCCACAACAGCTTATTCGAGTGTACATCTACGTCCGCAGTACACCAGCACCAGCACCACCACCAGTACTACATAATATAGTATTATTCAGGGAATCACGATGATACGAGTTTCACAAACTCTATTCAACATTTCCGAAATAAAAATTGTTGTTGGCTTCCAGTTTAGCTGCAGTGTGTCTCGGGGTCTTTGTATTCATACTTCCTACTCATCCCTCATATCACAAACCCTCGCAAAAAACTCGTTCACAAAAAGGCCAAATAAAACTAAACTGAAATATATATAAAAAAAAAGAAAAAAAAAAAAAACTACACTACATACCCTCGGTACATGAATAACAAAATATATATATAGATGGGTATACATATATTCAGAAATAGAAGGACAAATTTAAAATTGACTCCATGTTTAAAACAAGATTGTACCCGCAAACAGTTTGTGTCTCTCAAAAGTCTTCTGAGGGAGAGTATGTATACAAAATTGTCTAGACATGTGTGTGTATGTGTATATATATATATAAAACGCAGCTCTAAAAATATCTAGGCTCTTTCTCGTCAGCATGTCCCTCGCTTATGTTGATTTACATTTGCGATCGTCATTATATATCTATCTATGAATATCATCTCAAGTGCCTTAAAATATATTTATATATAAATACACACATACATTTATATATCTATATATATATTAATAAACAGTTAAACTTTAATACGGAAATCCCAAAAGACTTTTCCTCAACAGACTTGTCCCACTTAATATCTGTTGAAAATGACGCTCTCATCAGCATCAGAGTCAAAAAGTCTTTGCTTTATACAAAGTTTAACGGAGTATGTGTCCGGGTTTATGGGCTGACTAAGCGGGCACACGCATCATCATCATCATTTCTCTTTTTATTGTATCGACAGGTCAACTGTTTTTATTTAACCCTGTTCTATCATCTTTTTTTTTTTTATTGAACCTCAATACACTACACCAGTTACTTGTTACCAGCACATGTGAAAAACACATCCATGTACACTTACTCTTTTATCAAGACTATCGGCTAGTCTTGTCAGGGATGCCAGGCACGCAAAAAGCTTCTGCACCCTCGACTAAAGTACATTTTACTGCTCACTCTAACTTAACTAACTTATCTCCATATATATATATATAAATATATATATGTGATTCTCACTTACCAACACTCTGACTAGTTTATTTTATTTTTTTCCTCAACACACAATTAAACCTTATACTTAATTTATTTTTATTTCTTTGTCTTGACGGTATTTCGGTGATATGTTGCGCAATAACCATTTGCGTAAGGTCCGAGTTACTCTTCCTGTTTAAAATATTAATTAACAAAAGTGTATTTAAATTAAAATCAGTGAACAATAAATAGGAGGAATTTTATTTTATATTTTTTCAGAAGTACTAAATGGAATTTGCAATGCGAACAAAGAAGAGGAGAGAAGGCGAAAAGGTACTTGTAAATAAAATTATGCAACTACATTTAAATCCGTACGAGCACAATAATAAAGATAAGACTAAGACTAAAACTAAAACTAAGAGTTTGTAATTGAGAGCAGGAGGTGTTTTTATTAAAAACGTTAAATAAATATAAGAATTGTGGATTTGTTCTCAGGTGGAGGTTACCATGAACTGTATAACGGTGTCGTCTGCAACGACACAATCCTCGCGACCGGTGTCTTCAGCTCCAAGGAGCTTTGGATGCTTTCAAAAGGTACGACGGTGTCCAAACAAATTAGATAATCCTTTAATCAGTCGTAAAATTTATGATTCAAGACTTAAATTATTTAAATTTAGTTTAAAATTTCATTTAAATGGATGCTTTCGAAAGGTAATTTATTTAGATAGGTCTCAATACCTTTTGAAAGTATCCACGATTTTTTTAGATAAATCTTTTTGTCGCGAGCAGACTTCTGGTCTAATTCATTTTATTTGAATTTCGCGGGGATTATTATTTAATTTTTTATTAGAACTGACGGAGTTATGGGGACGTTAATTGTCCGGGTTCGGGTTCGAGTATGGGTAAAAAAAGTTAAGTGATTCGAAACGCCTTGACGAATGCAAGTGCGAAAGCCTCTGAGGCTCGGTAACAACGCGTACGTGTGTTAGGTATATAATACTGTAGATTAGTATGCAACCCGTTTATATTTATAGAAACGAACAATGCTCGAAGTAACTTTGTACACGTTAGCTACCTAAAAGACTCGTTATATTAAATTAACATTATTATTATTATTATTTTATTTTTGATAAATTTAATTAGATTCTTTTTTTACTTACTTTTTAATACTCGATATTTACTAAAGGGAACGGAGGCAGATTTGCTTTTGAAAAAATAGCAATGAAAAAATAATAATGTGAGCGTGTGAGTATATATATGAATATGAGAAAGAGGGAGGGACGGGGAGAGTGTGGTTGGTTAATATGATTTGTTGAGAATTGAGTTGAGCTTCAGGTGGAACGAAAAATAATGCAGCGTAATGCGTGTACGTCTGGTTTCAGCGTCCATATTGCATGACCTCAGCGACATGCAGCCTCAAATAAACGCGATCAAAATAGAGCACCCGCCGTACTACTGCAGCAGCTATACCCCTCCATCCGCGGCATCCGCCGCGGATCACGCTCAGCCCGCGGCTAGCTTCAGTAAGCTCATGTTTTTATTTATTTATTTTTATTATTATATTTGTTTTGTTAAAATAATATTCATTATAATTATAAGACTCGACCTATTTTCGGTCTGAAAAATCTTCTTTCAGATTTACTTTTATTTATGTAATTTTTTTTAATCTTATCCAGATTCTGCGGTTGGATAAAAGAATTAAATTTTTTATCAGTACTCGGACTTAATTTGCCTGCCGATTTTTTTTAAATTCAGCCCGCATTTTTTATAGTAAACTGAGACTTGAAAATTAAAAAATTTTTTTTGAAACTGGAGGGTTGAGATGATAAAAGTTAAAAATTCAAAAATATCTGAAAGAATATTTTTCAAGACCAAAAGTACAAAATATGATTTTAAAAAAAAATGAATTTATTAAAAATAAATAATTTTAGGTCCACCACCGGTACACCAGCTCATAAGGAACGACAAGACTGACAAAGCGCCCACGGTATCGGTATCAAGTGCGCCAAGTTTTTCACCGGTACTCAGGCCCGAAGACGGCCACCGCGGAATCGACTCACCTCATTCTCAAACAGGTATGTCTTGGCCTTATATATTTTTTTTTTACTAATCCATTAACTAAATAAATATTTCTCAAAAAATAACCACAACAATATCAATACTAATAACAATATACTAAAATATTTAAATTTATTAAAACCCATATTTGCATGAAAAAACGAAAAAAAAATACAATGCGTTGAAATGTTGGTCTCATGAGATCCGCGAGCGGACATGAGCAATAAATCAGGATTTCACAGAGCGACAATGTATTTTCGATAAAAAAATATATATGAAATAAATAAATAAAAAAAAATAATAATAATGCCAATAACGATGCCGCTGTTAACTCATCGCCTCACGCCTAAAACACGTTGTATTCGCCAATTTATATATATTTATATATATATATACATTTATTATTATTTCAACACAATTAATTATCACAAGACATTTTAATTAATTATCATTTATTAACTTAATTAATTAATTTATTTATTTATATAATATCAATTATTGATTTTTAAATTACAACCATTAACACCCTTTATGTTTCTCTCATTATCCGTCTCTCTTTTTCCCTCTATCGATTATTTATTTTGTTGTTATGACAAAATAAAATAAAACTATACACAGAAAAAAATTATTTCTTAGCGTAATATATTTTTACCCGCCTGAAATTTTTTGTATCATAAATTTAAAAAATTAAATTTTTTCGGCACAAGAAGAAATTTCTTAGCCGAAAAAAAATTTTTCACTTCCTAAAAAAAATTTTCGCCTTTAATTCGTAAGGATAAAGACCTAGTGCCCAATCAAGGAACTAGTACTTGATCACTTCATATATTTATATATCTATATTTAGTAAATATAAATATAAAAATATATAAGTAATCCCTGATCGGGTATTGGGTCTTTTACTTTAATACAAAAAATTTCTTAGACCAATAAATTATTTTTTTCTGTGTGACAACAACAATAACAAATATGTCCAGTATGCGATAAACCCATTCTGAGCTGACTTAGGCATCGTTGTAAGTCTTAATAATATATATATCTCACCAACAATTTATTAATTACTACTAAGTAAATAAATGATATATATAAGTGAATAAAACGAAAAAAAATAAATTAATTAACAGAAGCAAACATTAAATTGAATAAGTTTAATTTAAAACGAGTAAACTTAAAAGTTTTAAAAAGTTTTCCACGAAAAAGGACATGTACAAACTCCAGAGGATTAAAAGGATTTAAAGTATAAAGACGCTGTCTTAGGGGTTGATCGTGATACTTTAACTCTTGCTATGGTGCTCTGATACGGTATAATATTATGCTGTGGTATAGTACAACTCTAATACACAACAAGAGACAATAACAACTAGCCAAAAAGTTTTATCGTGAAAAATAATAATAAAATAAAATCTGGGAATCACTAATCGTGGATTACGCGTGATCTCTGTTTCAGTCTGAGCCCGAGCATTTTCAGAGAAGCTCGCTAACTCGACTAAAAGGTACATTGTGAAAATATCGTTGTTATCATGTTAATATATACATATATATATTTATATATACTATATATCTACCTAATGCGACATGTACACGTATATATTTATCGTAGACGTATGTGCGCACGGCTGTATTATCAAAGAACGAATAACATCTCTATTTATTATTATTTATATCATATAAGTATATATATCCATATATATACACTGAGAAAAAATAACTTCTGTAAAAATAAATTTTTCAAGTAAATTAATAAAAAATTTTCATATTTAATTTTAAGGGAAATTTTCTTAACAGAAAAATTCAAAATTTTTTAAAAATTCAATCAGCGAATTTTGAACTAGAAATTTTTAAATTTAAAAAATAATTTTGAATGAAACCTTGAAATTTTTAAACCTAAAATCTAGTGAATTAAAAATTCTCGTATTTAAATTTCTAGTGGGAAATGCAATGTCTCTAAAACTTATTTTTTTCTCAGTACATATATATGTATTTATATATATGTATATATATATATAGAGTTTTCTTACGGGGATATGTTTAAACGTGCGTCTCGTTAACTTGACATTTATTGTACGTACGTGTTTTTGCATATGTATATCTACCATATTTAATTTTGATCCCATTGTTATTATTATTATTATTATTTTTTTTTATAATTTCGTTCAAAGTTTTAAGTACTGTGGTGATGCAAAATAGTTTTAACCCTGAAGAATGCACTAGATAATTATTTATTTCTATTTATATATTTTTGTTTTACATATTATTTATAATGATAACTGTGGCTTTTAAATATTCTTGATCACGAGCATTTTATCTGGGTGTAAACTATGTGCACACGAGTATGAAAATCAACAGTAGTATGTATAGTGTATAAAAAGAACAAAGTTTTAAAAATAAAAATTATTCAAGTTACTTTTACATTGCTGTCACGTCAGGTTGCTTCTCATTATTATTTATTTGATGCCTACACTTTTCTCTCGTTTTATTTTAACATTTTCTCTACACGCTTTTATAATACTACACTACACTAGTAAACGGATTTATTTTTTTTTTTAGAAACAAATCTAGTTTTTTTTAAGCTTCAAATTTTTAATTATTCAGTAAAAGTAGACAACTTTTTTTTGCTAATTAATTAATTATTATTTTTGCTGTTAATTTTTTTATTTATGATTAAATTAGAGACTGGAAAAATGGAGTAAAAAAAAAGTTTGTTTTTTATTTTAATCAGATTTGTTGATTTCGAAAAACAAATTTATTTTAACAAGTTTTGATTTATTTTTTGCCAGTGAAATAACGTATTTCTCTAGCTTTTTATTTAGTACCATATTACAGCAGTGAAGATATTGATTTTTTTTTTTTACTGTAGATAAAAAGGTAATAATTCATACAAAATGTCCTGATAAATATTTTAAAATATCATTTTGAGCTTTTACCATCAAATGTCTTTTTTTTTATATTTTAATCCTCATATATTTTTACACCACTAAAAATATACCGGATTAATAATTACTCTCAATCCGAGCCTAAAAAAAAAATCAAATCTCATCAATTTTTAAATTTTAGCCTTCTAGTAATCGAAATTTTTTTTCAAAATCTAATAATTAATTTTTTTTCAAATTTCCTCTCTTATTCCAGTCTCTTTTACTAAAATTAAAAAATATTTATAAGTTTAATTGCCTAAGAAATCATGCGATAGGTCGCGAAAAATTTTTTTTTTCAATAAAACCAATTTTATTTACAAAATATCACAATAAATGGCTGCGTCATTGACAAATGTCTTTCGGAATAGTTTTAAAATATCCATATAGTTGCATTATCTTGTTAAAGTTGTTTTATCTCACTCTATTTAACATAAACTTTTATTCTCAATGTCTCACTTCCTTTTTACACCTGTTCATCCATGAAATTGCCCAGCAAAGTTTAGCGTATTGCTTGTATAATGTTATACGTCTCTCACTTTTTCACCCTCTTACACTTCTTATCTACATGTCTACATATCTACATATCTATACTCAATACATTTACATATACATATACATATACATATGTAATACATACCACTAAAAGTATTTGAAACTTGTTTCATCTTATGATAATGTTCCAGTAGATATCATTCTCAAGAAACTTGCTCTCTTATTCTCTTTAATACAAATTTCTTATTCTTATTCTTATTCTTATTATTATTATTACACTTACACTTGTACTTAGACTTTAATAATCATTCGTTCACAGATCATTTTATTAACAATTTAAACATCTTATTAAAAAAGTTTTTATCCATATCTATCCCATTATTATTTAATGCGTACAAGTAATTAATTTTTTTTATATCACGGAAATCATTTTTTTTTTTTTTTCGTTATTACACTCATTGCAAGTATTCAATTTTTTTTTCAGAAAATTTATTAATAAATTTAATTTTTAAAAATCAAATTTTTACATTTGAGGGCCGGGCAAAATAAATGACAGAAGTTTTGATAAAAAATAAAAATTCTGAAAATTTTCCTGTTTATTTATTACTGATTAATTTGACACTTAATAAAAAATTTAATTTTTTCAGTTTTTGATCTTAAATTATCTTATAAATATTCATACTTTAAATTTACTCAGATTATCTTACTCTAAATTTTATTTGAAACGAAAAAAAAATTAATTTGTGTTTTTAAAGCCACCCCATTGCTAAAAAAAAAATTATAGTAATCAAAATTTGATCTTTTTTTCAAAAATATTCATTACATTTTTTATTGAATTTTTTTTTTACTCCCATTTTATTCAAAAATAAAAAAAAAATCTTTATTTTGCCCACCTCTCATAATTAAAAAAAAAAATATAAAGTTTAAAAAAAATTTTCCATGCATGTTGCATAATAAAAATGAAATTTAAAAAACTGCATTAAATTAAAACTTACAACTGTTAATTATAAATAATGATGTGCTGGATTAGCCGCCTGCAAAATGTGTATGCACGATTGTTTTTACGATGCTGTTATTACTATTCTTTTTTTTTTTTATGATTATTATTATTAATAACTATTGTTCTTGTAACAAAAAAAAAATTACGCAATCAAATATCAAAACTACAAAGTATTTAGTCTGATTTAAATATACATAAAAAATAAATAATATATTGATAAAACATATATAAAATAAAAAGGCAATAGAGACATGAAGTAGAAAAAAAAAAAAACTAAAATGATAAATAAAACATTCAAGCTTTTTGCTTTTTCAATTACCCTACGGCCTGAGCTTCGCGTGATTTATAGATTGCCGGTGATGTTATACATAGAAAACTTCGATTTAGTTGTGAGCACAAGTTTCTCCCCTTAGAGAAATCCTCAAACGTTTTTTCAAGCATGTGATTATATTAAAACCTAAAAAATAAATAATAAAAAAATAAAAAAAGACAAATTCAATATTTTTATAACCAAATATCTTAAATTACATTATATCTATTTACTCAAAAAAAAATAACAAACAAATAAAATTTTATTTTTATTTTATGCAATTTTTATTTTGCACTTTTGTGTGTTGCCTGTTCCGATCGTTCGTCGCTCGTTTTTTAATAACAACTTACTCTCAAAAATTAATGTTACTATTATATACTGTAAAAAAATTGCGGATTAAATCCGGAGTAAATTCGGAGTGAATTTTCCTTTTTCATCCCCTCGGAGTGAAATTTACTCCAAAGGGAAATTTATTTTAACATCAAAACTCCGAATTAGTGAATGCGGATTTAAATAAAATCCAGACCACTCCGAAACCACAAATTTACTCCGTATGCGGTGATTTTTTTTAACTCCGAGTAACGGAGTAAATTTTGATTTAAATAAATTCCGTAATTACTCCTAATTAACTCCCGATTTTTTGCAGAGTATAAATATTGTTTATGATGAAATTGAAATGTTAATTATTTTTGGGATGTTTTTTTATGGAAAGCATATTAATAAGGGGCATTGACTTACCAACGGATAGACAGACAAATGTAATGCCGCTATTATTAATTCAGGTATTACACATATTGTACTGTACTGTACTTTACAGTAATGTAATGTAATGTACTTTACTAGTAATGGTAACAGTACGCACGTCAATCTGATTATATTTAATCGGTAAGCTCGTCACTGTCTGTCTGTCTGTCTAATTGTCTTGTTCGTCTGTCTGTTAAAACCTTTCCAATCATGTACCATTTATTACCATCCCTGTATGATAATTTATTATTTATTCATAATTTCATTTCACTTAATAACTTATTTATTTATTTGTTAATAAATAAACTGACGCATTGAGCTTAAACTTGGACTCAAAATTATTTATCTATTTATGTCGATATTTTTCGAGTAATTGACTAATGTTTCAATTACTGAACTTGTAGATTATTTTTTGGAGTATTTCATATTTTTGACCATTGAAAATTAAATTCAATTGATGGTCTTTGGGAATACGGTTTTCCCACTTCAATTTTATGTGAAGTCAATCAAATATTTCGTTTTATTAAATTGAATTAAATTTTTTCATTTCAGTACGCGCGTCATGTATTTTTGGCGAAAAAAAATTTTTTTTTTTATTAAATCTTGTCATGCATCCGCAGATTGATGGAGGAAATTAATGGGCTTTGAAATTGAAATTTTATTTAATTATTCAAATTTATTGTAAAAATATTTATTTTTTTAATTTTTTCAAATTATTTATATTTCGCTTTTAAACGATTGCAGCAAATCAAAATTTTGATTCTTAAATAAAAATATTTTTTTATCTGACGCATTTAATAATAAAAGCGGAAAATTTGAATTAGTAAAATTTGAAAAAATTTTCAAGTTCAAAATAAAAAATTTAAATAATTTTACAATTTTTCTAAATAAAAATTCCATAAAATTTGACGATAGTAAGTAAAAATTGTCAGTAATTGAATCAAAAAAAAAAAAAAAAATTTCCTTCAAGCCGCCAAATAAATCAAATTAAAAATCAGCATAAAAAAATATCAATGCCTGTATAAATAAATAAATAATCCGAGTTGAGATATGAAAAGTAAAAATCACAAAAGCATGCTCATGAATCCAAGTTAAAGCTGTCATGTGCACTGTCACCACTATCATCAGCTATTCCTTACTATGATATTAGACTACTTATGTATTCTATCTCACTCACTTTACACGGCCAATGCTCTGGGTATGTCGTATGCTGGATGGAATTTATTGACCTCGATCGACTTACATACATACTTCCATACAAATATACATATATGTGTATATATGTATATAAAACCTATTCAAAAATTATGTATTCGTATGAACACTAATATCACTAAAATCTTTCTATCACTCTTTGACTCTTAATCTTTCTCTAACTTTATCTCGAAAACTTTTAGTCTATCAGTACTCCTGGCCATCCATTATCCTTAAAACCCGTCCACTAGCTCTGCCCACACCCATTATGTATATTGCACACTTACATGCACTACATACAGACACAGAAAAAAAAAATTTCTTGACGCAAGAAAATTTTTACTTGCCCTAATAAATTTTTAAATTATGAATTGAAAACTAAAATTTTCTTAGAGCGAGAAAAAATTTTTTAGAGCGAGACAAAAATATCCTACGTCTATAAATTTTTTTTAGTTTTAAGAAAATTTTATGATCCTGAAGTTAGCAGACACTTAGTAATTTTTGGATTTTTTTTTCAACAAATAAATTACAAAAAATAAAAAATATAAAAGTATGCACATGTAGAAAATTTAAAAAACTTCAGGTGCAATTTTTTCCTATAATTTTTTTTTATAATTTAGTGTTTAAAAAAAAAATCCAAAAATTATTAGACGTCGGCTAACTTCAGTATCATAAAATTTTTACTTACCCCAAGAAATATTTAATTTATAAATAAATAGAAATTTTCTTGGAGTGAAAAAAACTTTTCTTGGGACGAAAAAAATTTTTCTTGGTTCTTAAATAAATATCTTGCATCAATAAATTTTTTCTAGTCAAAAAAATTTTTTCTTGCTCCAAGAAAAATTTTCAATTTATGAAATAAAACAAAAAATTTTCTGGGGTGAAAGAAAATTTTTTAAAGTCTTAAGAAAATTTTTTTTTTTCAATTTAAAATGGAAAATTTTTCTTGTTTCAAAAAATTATTTTTTTCTGTGTACATATTATAAGTTACATAAAAATTTTTTGCGATCTTGGTGTTGTTCACTGTCTCCATACATGCTGACCGTATATTATATATTATATATTTTATATTATACTATAAATATATATTGTACGCAAAGCCTACTCCATGTATATAAAACTATATACACCTGTTACATGTGTCTATAAACATTGTTGATGTGGATGTCGTTACTATTCATGTTACTTGATCTGTGTTTATTAATTGTTGTTTATTATTATTATTACTATTATTAAATACATATATTACTATTATTGTTATTGAATATAATTTGCTGTTTGATGTGTGTGTTGCACTATATGTGTGTGTATCGTGTTACTAATGCCATAAATCAAATTTTTTTAAATTAACAGTATTGTTAATTTTAATTACGAAATTAAAAAAAAAATTATAACTGCACTTGTTAATTTGTTTTATAAGAGGACTGTTATTTATTGTTAATTGAGCAGAGTGCTGGGCGGTTTTTTACTGTACTGAGTACTGGAATAATTGAGAAAAATAAATTAAGTATCGGAATAATTTAAATAAAAATATAGATCTTAAGATTATGACGTTCTGTGAATTTAAACTGGTGACGCATTGCGGTGTAATTAATTTAAATTCTATGACGGATTTGTATTCAAATTTATTAAATTAATTATCATGGTACTCTAAGTTAACTTTGGAAAATTTTTCAATCTTGAGCTTGCGTTTAATTTAATTTAAGTATTTTTATTTATAACTTACATAAGAGATTTCTTAAGTTATGTCTTCATAAAATGTTAGATAGAGAACCGGGAAAAATGGGGCATCCAAAAACTTTTTAAAAATTATTCATAATTTTAATTTATTACTTAAATAATTATTTATATGAAATTTTATTTTTCCGATTTTTTTAAAATTTTATTTTTACTTTTTTTTCTTCTGTCTACAAATAATTTTCCATACATAAATTTACTTATAAATAATTATATTTATCAAAAAATTTTTTTCATTTTTTCGAAATCACCCATCAAATAAATGATTTTTTTTAAATGCCCATTTTACTCCACTCTATAAATTTTTTATCTCAATAAAATTTTTCTACAATAAATTTTTTATTTAAAAAATAGCAGTCCTCTAAAAAAAAATTTCATATAAATATTAAATAAAATAAAAAAAAAAAAAAAATGGCCTTTACGGCATTAGTACCGTGATATTTAGGTAAAGATAGACGAGCGAGACAAGTGTAAATCCAATTGAAGAACCCGGATTTATGCTCTTGTATCCACCGTCTGTTCTTTTTCCTTACATTGCATATATATGATACATGAATATATCTACCGTATGCAACGATACGTACAACTATACGATGACACCGACCAATTCATTTTATCCGTCCACAAATCACCAGAAACCTCCTTTACTTTTCCTTTGCATTTTATTTCCAGTGTATCCACTCTCTACCTCTACAACAATACTTTTCTCCGCTAAAAGCATAACTCCTCGTCTTTCCCGACCATAAAAAATTAACTTATTTTATAAAACTATTTTTCTAACATCGTATAAAATAATGACGTAGTGTACGGGCAGACATATACATGTAGCAGCAGTCAGCCAGCCAGTCAAGCAGTCTCACGCTTATCCCATTCTGTTCAAGTACCTTATTAAAAAAATATAACCCCAACCCTTAAAATCCACAACTTTCTCTTTACTTCCCTGTACTAATTTTCTCTTTCTTTCACCTCCGCCGATTGCCAAGTCACCGCCACCCCCTCAATGACTAAAAAAACTGTTAGCTGCTAACTAACTGACTATGAAATTATAAATTATATTTTTTTGACAGTAAAAAAAATCAATAATTGATAAAATTGGCGTTAGAGTGGGGGTGGATGGTTAGCTTCCGGCAATAATTTTATAAAATGCTGTTATGTTTGTTACAATTTAAGCGGATTGTGTTCCAGGGCTACATTCACCTCATGAAGGACTCGCCGGAGGTTCAGGGCAGGCCGGAGGTATGTCCGGTCTTGCCTATTATCAACCTGAGCATCCCGTCTCAAGCGGAGTCGTCAAGTATCCTGAAAATGGTCACGACACACTCTCGGACTTTGTCACGTTCGTTTGCCAAGAGGCTGAGAACACTCAGCAACTACCCCAGGTAGCTTCCGGATTCAACATTGTCTTATTATTCATATTTTTTTTTTTAAGTGCTCCAATCACTTTGAGTATTTTATTAATCATTAAATAATAATAGTCATAATTCAAATTATTGTTGTTATTGAGAAAGTAAGAAAAGTTCTGTGACAGCCTTAGTTTTCTTTTTTTTTTTAAATACAATCAAACTATTTGAATTTGGTCAGTTGAAAAGTTTTTATCTGAATTTATGTCTTTTTATAGTTTTGGCGGGTCGTTGAAAAATAAGAAAATGAAAGAATTGAATTTAAATTTACAATTTTAAATAAATTTGAATTTGAATTTTTGTTTTTTTTGACAGTCAAGAAAATTTTTAATTCTTACCCAGACGGTTTTAATTCATTACTTTATTAATTATGATCCTGAAGTTAGCAGTCTAATAATTTTTTGATTTTTTTTTAAATACAAGAAAAAATTGCACTTGTAGTTTTTTTAATTTTCTACATGTGCATATTTTTTTTTTTTTTTTTTTTAATTGATTTGTTAAAAAAAAAAAAAAACTAAAAGTTACTAGTTGTCTTCTAATTTCAAGATCATGATTAATTACTTTAGGATTCTCGTTATGACGTAAAAAAAAATTATGAAATTAATTTTTAACGGAGGGGAAGATTCAAAAAAATTTGAAATTCAATAAATTTAATGATTATACTTTGGCAGTCACATTGCAATTGAGTTTTGTTATTTATTATTAAAAAAATGAACTTGAATTCTTAATTAAAATTTGATAAAGTAGAAAATAAATTTTTTTCAAGTGATTGGAGCATTTAAAAAATAAAAAAAGTTGATTATGATGATCAGTTGTATGTGAATTTTCCAGACCCAATTAACTGGTCAACGCGCTGGTATGCAAAAGTTCTCACAGTATTATCCGAGTTCGATGTTGCCACCACCGCCTCCGGCTCCGATGGCAAGGCCAGTCGCGATAATACGTTCGACGGGTGAGCTGACGGCCACCGGAGGCTCGGGTTCACCACCGACTTCGTCTTCATCGCCCGCGGATCCTTCGGATCTTAACGCCGCGGCCGCAGCCGCACAGAACCAACAGGACCAGCAGATGGCAGCTGCCGCCGCGGCGGCCGGACTCGTGGGTTCGAACTGTCAGAGTTCTGTTGACAGTGGACGCAAAAGTCCGACGAGAATTCTCGTGACCGCTCCTCATACTAGTCGAGAGTATACTTTTGCTCACTTCCATTCGCAACCCGGACAGGTAAGGACAGGACTTTTATTAATTGTCAGTTACTTTAATAGATAATTTAGTAATAATTAATATAATAACAAATAGATTAACTATTTTTTTTAGTTTTTTTTTGAGTGTGTCAACTTTTATTTTTATAAATAGGTCATTTATTTATTAATTATTATACAGCAAATATTTACGTACCCTACTATCAGTTCGATGTCCGGAGTGATTTCACCGACGAATCTCTCCCTCTTTTCATCACCGGTGTCTGTCACGAGGCCAGTCGCTACCCAGAGATCGGTTGCGAATGTACCACCGCGTTGGAACACCGCGCCGTTTATCAACCTCGAGGACGATTACAATATGATCGCCCCGATTATTGCTGGCACGCCCGGTGAACCACCTTCTAGTATGGACGAGGGTGAATATTTTACTACTACCATTATTCAATAAATTTTTATTTAAACTAAACTTAAATTTAACAGTAAATATTTTAGCGCCAAATACAACCGAACTCCATTAACTCGGACAGTTACTTTACGGAGCGGAAATTTTTTTGAATTTCCGAGTTAACGGATGCCCCTTCTCCCTTAAAAAGTAAACTATGACGCATGCGTTCTTACATCTACATATATAAATATACAAACACATACGAACGTATAACATCGGATGGGAGACAGCGGAGCTCGTAGTGGGGGTGAGATCGAGGGGAAATTCCGAGATAATGGAATCCGAGTTAATGGAGTTCGACTGTAATCACAAAAAAATTTTTAGTTTACGATTTGTAATTTTTAAAAATAAAAACAATAATAATTTAAGCATAAATTTTTATTTTTTTTTATGCTCGATAAAAATGGAAAAAATTTTGACATTTTTTTTTTTACATGAATTTATAAAAATTAATAATTGACGTTGTATTAATAAAGAATTATAGTTATTAATAGACCACACAATAAAATTAAAAATCAGTTTGCTATTTGCAGAACGATACTTTCACCCCGTGCACACGAGCAACGTCGTGGACAAAAGCGGGTCCGGGGGTTTGATGAGTAATGAACTCGGCGTGAATCAGGATCCGTCGACTCATCATCATCATCAACAACAACAACAACAACAACAACAACAAGCTCAACAACATCACCAACAGCAGCAACAACAACAACAGCAACAACAACAACAGCAGCAGCAACAACAACAGCAGCAGCAACAACAGCAGCAGCAGCAGCAGCAACAACAGCAGCAACAACAACAACAACAACAACAACAACAAATGCAAGATAAAGAAAGAGCTAAATCACCTCCGTGACCTTTAGAAAATCGTTGCGCGTACGAAGAACCAACATCATTAAGTTCATCACTCGTAACTTTTTTCATGCGAGTCTCTTAAGAAATTCAATTAAAAAAAAAAACAAAAAAAAAGCCAACCGGCACTCCAATGCTCAACTTTCTTCCCTATTTATTTTCGTCTCCTAATTGTTTTTTCATAAATTAATTTATTAATTTATTAACTAATTAAAATTCTTAATTGATTAGTAAATTAATGAGTAAAAAAATTAATCGTCTAGATTAATAATTATTTTTTTTTCAAATCCTTTGATAAGGTAACCCTCTGCCACTAGTCGTAGGTCTTCCAAATAAAAAAAAGTTATCCGCGCCATGTGCTTCCCGGGCGTGTTGGACGTAATATCCGAGCATACACGCACTTACAAAAATATAAACGTAAATTAAAAAATTAAAAAAAAGTAAAAAAAAAAAATTTATTAATGATGAAAGAGTAGTTGAGATGAATTATTGCCTTTAAATAATTAAGCGTTTGTTATACATTAGATGGCCTCAAAAAATAATATTAATATTAATGATAAAATTAAAAAATGGGGGACGGAAAGCTGATATATAGTTCTTACTAGTAAATAAATTTAAATAAAAAATAAACTGATTGTGTAGTTTGTAATAAAAAAAGTCAAAAAAATAATAACAAAAAAAAAAAAAATGAAATAAAAGCAATTACTGGTGTTATTTAATGCGGTAGCGATGAGAGACTAACATTAATATTTTTTTTTCTTTTTTTTTTTCTGTGGGTATTTAAATATACTTGGACAACGATAGTGTGAACAAATAATAATAATAATAATAAAATTAGAGTCGCGTGATATTTGATATCATGTTGATTATTTAAAATAATGAATGAATATATAAATAAATGATTAATATTTATATAAATATATTAATTAATTAATTAATGTAATTGTTTATTACGGTTTATTGCCTATTGCTCAGACTAGTGCTTAACACTAGTAATTGACTAGTGCGTACTAGTCACTCGAGGCTGCTAGTTAGAAAAAAAAATATTAAAATTTAAAAAAAAATACACATTAATTATATTATTAATTAATTGATAAATAAGAAAACAAAGTAATATTTATAGTTATCAGATAAGTGTGAAAATTGGGCGACTGAATTTTGAGTGTGAGTGAAAAGAGCGGATTAAATGAGTAAATAATTTGTCTACTGGTAATGATATTAATTAACAATAATTATTATTATATTGATTAATTTATTTATTAATTATTAATGATAGCAATAGTGATCGCGAACGAACGTTGCGCTTAAGATCTTAGAGCTGAAATTATGAAGTAAAAAATTTGAAAAAAAAAAAAAATTGTTTATGGAATTTCTTTTTTTATAAATGAGCTTTGAGCTCTTATACATTACGCTTATTGGCTCTTGTAAAATATATTAGTGATATGCGTGAGAGAAAATTTAATTTTGAATTTTGGGGATCCGCGAAAATTTTTAGGAATTTTTGGACCGGGAATTTGATGTAAAGTAATTTTAGGAAGAATTAAATTGAATTTTTTATAACGTGCAGAGGCAATATGACCTCTTTAGTTATTTTTATACAAAAAATATAATTGTTGCCATCTCATATATTATTATATTATTTTTTTGTAAGACTTTAATGTAAATCTTTACTTTAAATCAAACTTCAGGTGATTTTTTTTTATAAAAATTCTAAAAGGACTAAAATTATTTGACTGGAAAAATTCAGAAATTTACTGACAGTAAAAAAATAAATTTTTGAATTTTTAATCTTTGAAATTGAACCAAAAATAATTGGCATTAATAAATAATTGGCGGGAAAATTTAAATTATTCGCTTATCCCTAAGAAAATAAAATAAATATAAAGTATGTAATATTGCAGTGAAATTTATGTGCTTTATAGGCGATCAGAAGTTAAAATAAACGATGATATTTTAAATATTTTATTTAATTAATTAAGACTTGAGCTTGTTACTTTATTGTTATTAATTAGTTAATTAGTTAAAAGAGATAAAGGTTTTTTAGATAAGATTGTGAGGGTGCAGTCAAAATTAACCCTCCCCAATTAATTTATTATTTTATTGTTACTTTTTGTAAAAAAAAAAAGTTACTCGAGACGAAATTTTATTTAAAAACTTTGTTTTTATTTATAATGCAAATTTAAAACTTGTACTTAAGTTATATTATTATAATTATAATTATAATTACTATAATTAATTATTACTACTATTATTATTGTATTCTGTATATGGCTTAACTAGATTTACTATACAATAGTTTGGTTTGTTTACATCGAAAAAGATTAATTTTAGCAATTGTTAAAAATAATTAAAGAAATATCAAGAAAGGATAAAACCCTTCTGAAAATCGATTCTCATTTAAAATATTTTATTTTAATCCCAGTCCCGCTTTTTAAATTCGCACCCGATCAATCGCAATTAATCGCACAAATGAGTGAGAATACGTAATAATTAAAAATAACGCTGAAAATTTATACTAATAATTAACAATTATAATTAATTTAAAATCTAACATAGAAAATAAATAAAAAAAAAAAACGGCTCAACTATTTCGATACAAATGCCAATTTTGTGAGTGAATAATAACAATAACGCTCTATTGTAACTTAAACTAAAACTTTTTAAATTATTTATTGTTATAATACTACCTTTGTCACGACTACTACTACCACCACTAATTACCACCACCAATTATAAATTATAACTAATTATTTTTAAAATTAAACCTCTTGTTATACACTATTTTGTTACATGACTAAATATCCTAATTTTTGTACATCTCTTGTCTTCTATGTTTAATTTTTCTCATGGAATTCAATACAAAATGGCCGCGGCATCCATTTTAGCTGTTTTATCTGTACGCTTTAATTTCAGGTTATGTAACTCTCATTTGTATAAATCTGTTACATAACTTCGTAAGATGGACGTTAAAATTGTAATTATAGTCGACCTGACCCGAGAATGTACTTCAGGTTATCATGTCTCTCCTATAAATTATGAAAAGCGCACGCGCTTGCTTATTTACAAAACCCTATTTTATTAGAGTGGAGGTGAAAACCCGATGATGCCCGAGGTACACTCGTGTTGGGTAAACTATAACAGACTATTTAAATATTTGTTATAATTTCAGTAATTTCGAATCTAACACAAATTATTAACAATAACAATTTCAGTATAATTTGAATTTTCTGAAGAAGAATAGTTCAGATATATGTAGATTTATAAAATTCAAAAAATCTAGATCTATATAGATCAATGTATCAATGTATCAATGTAAATCAATATTTTCGATCTATCCATAGATCTATACATAAATTAATTTTTTAGAACCAAAGAGATCTATAGAGCAATGATGATCTATATAGATCTCAAAATAAATTGATATAATTATAGATCAATGTATATCAACTTTTTGATCTAGTCAAAGATCTACAGATTTAAATATTAATTAATTTTTTACAACTGAAAAAATCAATGAAGATCAATAAGGATCTATATAGATCTTAAAATAAATTAATATATTTACTGATCTATATAAATCTATATAGTTTTACATTTATCTACAAAATCGAACAAAATTAGATATATGGAGATTAATATTGATCTATAAATTAAAAAAATAAATCGTTACACATGTAGATCTATTTAAATGGATATTGATCTACAAAATTGAACAAAATAGATCAACATAAATTTGAACTGTTTCTTCTCGTTTTTTTCGTTCCATTGCAATTAATAATTGAAAAAAAAAAAATTTCTACATCATATATTATTATATGAGGATATTTAATCATGGTCTAATTATATTGACAACTTTTCCGTGCGTAATTATTAAAAAATTAAAAAATACTACATTAATAAAAGATGAATTAACTCAGCTAATGTAAAAAATAAAAAAACGCTTGTTGCCATAATTCTTAAAATAAAAATTAAACAGAATGCCTTTTTTGCAGGTGGCTTATACGTTGCTTTTGTCGTTTATTTATAAGAATTATTGTAAATATATATTGTCTATTAATTAATTCGATTAATTAATAAATTTAAAAAAAGGCAGTGAGATAATACGTAAGTGACGCACAAGGAGGGTAAAAGTAGCAAATAATAATAATAATAATATACAAGCAATATTCAACGAAAGTTAAATAAGTAGTTTATAAAAAAAAAAAATTAATAAATAATTAAATAAATACTTTCGAATTTACATGTGATTGTAAACTCCGAAATTACGATTGTGATGGTTAACAAAAGGTTCATTAAAAATATGCTTAGGTAATTAGTGATATAAGCGAGCCACAATTAGGATAGAGTAAAAAAAAAATTAAATTTTAATTACAATTATTTTATCGAATTTAATTTATTTGAATTTTAATTCGATTGTTTCAATGAATTTTTAATATTTTATTTATATATATTATATTTTATTTTATAATATAAAAAATTTTGAAGATGGGATCTTTTGATATCAAAATCGTATTTTTGATACTTACGACCTTATGACACATGCGTTGTTATTTAAATAATAATAATAATAATAATAATAATAATAATAATAATAATAATAATAATAATAATAATAATAATAATAATTAGATGTGAGGTAAATGCACTCGTCATTCTTTGTCACACATTTAAAACAGGGTGGCCCGGGACAGCGTACCGTTGATTCGTTATATTTAATAAATTAAAAAAAAAAAAAACTAAATAAAAAAAAATAAATAAATAAAAATAGTAAACTTTTGCTAGATTTTTATAGTGCTATTCCCTAGTGGATTTGAATTACGGTAAATTACGGTAATTACTGTAATTTCCGGTATTCGGAAGAATTACAGTACACATGCGGTCAAATTTAACGTCAAAAGTACGGTATTTTACAGCAAAAAATTACGGCATTTTTACCGTAAATTCGCAGTAAGATAATGATAATTTACGAGAAAATTTCGGCAAGTTTGCGGTATTTTATCGTAAAGTGAAGTATTGCAGTATAAAAAATGTAAAAGAACACAACATACAGCGCTTACGGTAAAAACGTCGTAAATTACGGTACGTTACCGCATAGTTTACCGTAAATCACTGTAAAATATCGTAAATTACCGCAGAGTACTTAAAATGCGGTAATTTTGCCGTAGAAATACCAAATTTTACGGTAAATTACAGCAAAATTCGGTAAATATCCGTAATTCGTATCCACTAGGGTTATTTTTAAGTCGAATCATATGGTTGTCGCTTAATATTAAGCTATTTGATATAAAAAAAAAATTTGGATGTACAAAAAAGTGGCTCATCAATAAAAAAAAAATTAATTACTAAAAATAAAATAAATACTAATTAAGAGCCTGTAGAATTTTCTTCCTAAAATTTTTCTCAGGGTAGTGCTTAGAAGACTAAGATCAAAACTATTAAAGTAGAAAAAAAAAAACGTATTTTTGTTAGCGATAATTTGCAGTGGGAACTTGAAATATAAAACTTTTGAATGTTTAAAGTAAAAGTAACTAAATAGTGAGATAGGACATAAGTATTGCAGTTAAAATGCAAAATAATAAACAAATAATCGGGTTACCCGGAGCCTCGTACATCGTCTCGAGCTGCCTTGAACCAAAAGTGCATTAATAAAAAAAATAAATTCAAAATAAAATCTACAAAGTACTTGGCTAAATAAATATATAAATTCAAGTACTTTGCTTAAATATGACTGATATTTAATAAATAAATAATTAATTTATTATTGATGATTAATTAAGACGAGGCAACAAAAAGGTTGATAGTGTAAAAAAAAAATTAAATATAAATGCGATATATCTTAGAGCTTTTGAAGCTGCGAGAGACATATAGCTCAATTAATTATTAATAAATTTATAAATTAGCGGGGGACAGCTGGGCCAATTTGTAAACATTATTATGGTTATTGTATGCGCGGGCTAATGAATGTAGAATTGTTAATTAATCTATACAAAGAATACAAAAAAATAATTAATTTAATGTCGAGAAAGTTGACTGGAGTTTAGAAAAAAACGAACAATAAATTTTTTTGAATTAATAAACAATAATAATAATGATGTACGATGATAGTGCAATTATCTATTATACGGCAATACTATAAAAATTATATACTTATATAAATATATATATATAAATATATTTATTAAACTAAAGAAAAATAAAAACGAAAAAATAAAAAAAAAAAATATGATATATATATTTATCGAATATTTATTGAGCAAATTAGCAGATGTGTAGTGCAAGTGTACAAAGTAGATAATGCGGGGAGAGATTTATTGATTTAAATTTAAAAATGCGTATGAAAAATAACAATAAATTTTTTAAGTGAAATAGCAGTAGCGTTAAATTTATTTAAATAAACGATAATTATTATGGTGAAGTCTTAGTCGTGACGCCATTTAATAATTGTGGATTTTTCGTCTCACGATCAATGATAATTTGTTACTTTTTTTTTTTTTACGATTGTGAACGCAGTTGTTATATATCAGGGATTAGACTAAATAGTAAGGGCTGCAAATTGAGCGGCAGTAGATGAAAAAATAAAAAAAAAATTCAACGAGGTGGTGATAGTGGTGGAGGGAAAATAAATACTTGTAATTTGAATGTAATTATAAGTATGATAATATATATGATAATGATAATGATAAAATTGAATGTTATTAATTAGCGTGAGCGATATGAGATTTGCAAACGTGATAGTCGCCTCAATAGTTGAATCTCTTAAATGTTGGAATTTATCATTTGTAATTTGATGATTATTCCAGTTGGAAGAGATTATTATTACATTGGTATTGATATTGATATTGATATTACTGAAATTATTATTAATAATGATTATGATGGTAATGATAAGTGATAAGATGATTAATATTAATGATTAACGATTAGATTGCCGGTGCAGGAGATTATTAACTTGTCACCTTTGCCGAGTCAATTATACCGTTGTGTCCATACTGACTCAATTATATATTAATATGTATTATATATCCGACAATATTGATTATTAAAAACTCTTAATACATACATTTTTTATGGTTCATTTATTTATTTATCGATATGACTTTTACTACTTTTTTCTAAAGCCATTCTTGTGATGACAAGATGAAATATATGGGAAATATAACATATATGATAACAAGTTTCAGATTCGCTGTCATATAGTTTTTGGAATGTCCAAAATCTGATGATTTTTCGTGCATTTTCAAAAGATGATAGAGGCCGTAGTTTCGGCCAGGATAGAAAATAGAAACTCACTGGCTTGTGGTAAAAAATAATTTTTTTTCCTACACAGAAAAAAAAAATTCTTGACTGAAGGTAAATATTCTTGATTCAAGAAAATTTTTTTGGAGACCTAAACTTTCCCAGATAAAGTAGAAATCTTCTCCGACCAAGACGAATTTTTTTTAACCAAGACAAATTTTCTTGGCTCAAGAAAATCTTGACTTGGTTCCCGAAAACGTTTGTCTTCAAAAATATTTTCTTGACTCAAGATAACTTTTTTTTCTGTGTACGTTCATATGCTAGCATTCTTCCAAACGAATTGTCTGATGTCTGGGAAGTCTATAAATTCAATAGAGGCTGTTTTGGGCAGGATCGCTGTCTAAGGAAATTTATACAAATGCTATAGAAAATCTAGACACAGAGTTTGGTGCTAAAACGAAAAATTTTTTTCATTCACTTATATATGCTAGCGTTCGTCTAAAAAACTTGTCATCTCACCAAAGGCTCAAAAATTCAATCAAGGTCGTGATTATAGTCAAGATCGCCATGTAATGAGATTCTAGAAAATGACCGAAGAATCTACAAGACAGTCATGCACAGGGGCTCCAGGGAGTAAACATGGGTGAAAATCGTGACTTTGACAGCTCAATTCAAACTAGGAAATATAAATATTGCTCTAGAAGGCCAAAAATTGGTTTGGTAGGAGATTTTGATCGCCTGAATCGAAATCAGGCCAAGTATGAACTAAGAATCCATAAGAAAGCCATGTAGAGGGTCTCTAGATGGTGGAACGGGTCGAAAATCGTAATTCCGGCCACTCAATTCGACGTAGAAAATCTAATTATTGCTCTAGAAGGCCAAAAATTGGTTTGGTAGGAGATTTTGATCTCCTGAATCGAAATCAGGCGAAGTATGAACTAAGAATCCATAAGAAAGCCATGTAGAGGGTCTCTAGGTGGTGGAACGGGTCGAAAATCGTGATTCCGGCCACTAAAATCGACGTAGAAAATCTAATTATTGCTCTAGAAGGCTAAAAATTGGTTTGGTAGGAGATTTTGATCTCCTAAATCGAAATAAGGCGAAGTATGAACTAAGAATCCATAAGAAAGCCATGCAGAGGGTCTCTATGTGGTGATAATGGTGAAAAATTAGTTCCCCCAAATTTGACCGAAACCAGTAACTTTCCCTTTTTACAATTTTAAACTTTCTCAATAAAATAACGTCGAAAAAATTCAATTTTACACTAAAATTTATTTTTCAAATCGTATTATTAAAATACACAAAATAATTTTACATAGAAAGAACTAATCTTTAATATTTCAAATACACATCTGCATTGAAAGCTTCTCAATACTATTCGATGCATTACATCATTTTCGAATACATATATTTATATAGATATATATCTACATGCATTTATCTTTATTTATTCGTTTATCACAATAATTTGTCACATCTTTCAACCATAAAATTATTTAAAAATACTCATGAGCTTCCATTCAAATTTCCCTCCACTTAATTATATCAACATAAAATGTATAGAGAGGCAAGAAAACTTCCATTTAAAAGTATAAACATCAATAGATTAAAAAATTAAAGACATTCACTTGCGCTCAATGCACAAGTGTTACAAAATAGTCTTGATATGTAACTTTAACAATTATATTTTACTCACATATATTTAATTCACTATTTACAGTTACTCTATTAATTAATCAATCAATTAATTAGTCATTACTTATTAAATTATAAATTTTAATTTAAAAAACCATATAATTGCATAATTCAACAGCCATCATTTCGAACGGAATAAATTATCATAAAGTTTATTATATTTTTTCTGCAATCTAAATATATCTAAAAAATACTCAATTCTATTTTTATTTTATTAAATAATTTTTTTTTATTTTTTACTATTATATAATATAATATACAGTGGAAAGATTTAAGTACGAAAATATTTTTTTCACTCGAAAATTTTTGAGAAAATAAAAACGAGCTTAATAAAAACTAAAATAAGATCGTAAAAAAAATAGCTTATTCTATATTTAAGGCGAGCATAAATACATTTCAGCGGATCACGCGTTCAAAGGTCCGAAGGTAAAAAAAAAAATTACAAATTAAATATAACTATAAATATACATGTTCACCCTTTAGTAATAGAGTTTACGCATTCGCATACGCATTGAAATATTAATATCAATGGCAAGATTCACAGAAATTTTATTTAAATTATTGCACTTGACCCTCCCCCATTTCAATCAGCATAAAATAGTTTCACTTTTCTTTTTATTTGTGATGATTATTATGATTATGGAAAACAAAAACATTTGGGTTCTTCAATAGGTTCTTGCATACGTCGAGTAAAAACCTTCAATAACTGGCAGTGAACCCGTATCTTGACGTCCGCGTGTTGAAGCACTTCGCCGTCGCAATTCCAAACGCTTAATTGTGAGCTTGTGTCAACTGCGTCATTTGTTGATGTTGTTGAAGAAGCTCGGAATGTAAATTCACGTGCTCGATATACTTCAACGAATGGTAAGTCGTACTGCAAAAAATTATTTGTTAATAAATTTATCGAAATTTCAAACCAATTAAGTAAAAAAAAATTTTTTTTTAATTATCAACATCAACAATTGAAATTAAAGAAATTTAATTACTGCTTAGTAATAATAATTTATATTAAAAATTTTTAAGAATATTCATTGATAATTTCCGAGGCTGCCTAATTTCAAAATCCAGGGAGAGCCAATTTTTATGAATATCATAATGAAAAAAATATGGACATTGGTTGACTCTGTGGGCCAGCCCAAAAACTTCCCGCTGTTTTCAAGCTCAGAGAGCTCCAGCACATTATTGGTAAATTTTTGAGCTCATGAGCTCAAAAAACTGCTGGACCGGCAGTATATACATTTCATTTAAAAAAAAGGTTTAAAAATGGGTCAAAGAGGGCCAAAATCTTCATTTTGGCCACGGAATTAAAAAAAAAAAGTATCAAAATATAAAGTTATAGAGCGATAACAGCTCAGGCGCAGTGAGGGCGACCCGCTGCACAAGAAAAATGATAACAATTAAGGGAAGTCGTGAAGTCTAAGCAGGGAGCTATTGGTCTTTAAAATGGGCAAAATTTTTGCACTTAATAAATTTTGAAATTGCGCAGATTTTCAAAATTGTCATGTTTGGCTGCTTGGAGCAGAGCCGATTGATACCAAATAAATCCATCAGTAAATTTAAAAATAAAAAATTATCAAACTCTGAAAATTTATCAACGAATAAAATTTTTTATTCATCCTTTCATGTAATGGCCGTAAGTGTAATTATTTGTCACAACGACCAGGTTTATTCTGTTCAACTGAACAATATCTGACTCTGATCAATCGACTTTGAGCCCAGAGTAAGCACTCGAACACGACGTTAATTTTTATGAAAAAAAAAAAAATGAATACTTACAACTGTTTTATTTTTACTGGTTAATCTCAGCAGCATTCTTATATTATTAAATAATGACGTATGTCGGACTAGAATAATATCAATACAACCATCGCCAATATGACAGTGCGGACTAAATCCTTGAGGACTTCTTGAGCAAGCACACGATACATTAGCGCCGTTTACCATAAAAAATTTACCCCTCACTGTCAGCCACCTTGCGATTTCTTTATCCGCAATACTATTGTGCATGTGACGAATGCAGCGTGTGCAATTTTTCGTACACCGGGTGCTCGCTGCTGGATGACAAGGATCTGATAGTAACTCAATTTCACCTTCGTATCCGCGGTTCGCTATTATTTTTTTAAAACCGGAGTAGTCGTAGCGTTGGGGTCCCATCCAACGAAATTTTTCGCTGTCGCGTATCACGTCTCCGAGGTAACCGTAACTCAAAACACTTGCGTACAATCGTTGGAGGGTTTGATCTCCATGGACTGAGGAAATATCAAGGCCCGTTGTATCTCCAAATATTATGTGAATTACGGCTGTTTGAACGTCCGTCGTTCCGTGAAGACTGTAAGCAACAGTGTCAGTACTTCCGCTTGGTATCACACCGACAGGTAATTTAGGTGTTGGAAGTGTTACGTCAGGATTGTTTGGATCTACATGATGATCTTTAGCTGCTCGTAATATCAGACCGTTGAATACTTCTGCAAATGTGCCATCACCTCCCACACAAACTACTGCCTAAAATTTTAAAAATTTTATTATTATTTTTAAAAATTATCAAGACTTTTTTTGTCATCGTAAATTTTTTTCGTGTTTCGCGGGAAATTTAATGCTCTAATAAAATACAAAAATTTAGTTTCCACTAGTGGAATTATTTTCTACTGCACTGTAAAAAAAATTTGCCGAGTAAACGTGGAGTGGATAATTTTTTATTTAATCTCCTCGGAGTGAATTCCACCCCAAGGGTGAGTTTATTTTAACATTAAAATTGCGGATCAGTAGGCGCGTATTGAAATAAAATTCAAATTACTCCGAAATTACCCCTAAGAAAAAAATTTATTTTTCACTCCAATGCGGTGATTTTTTTCCGAACTCCGAAACTGAGCGAATTTGAATTTAATAAAGCTCTTATTTACTCCCGATTTTTTTCGGGCAATGTTACGCTGACAGGCAAAAGTTACCCCGTGACTGTACAACTAAATTAAAAATCGTAAAAAATGAAAAGCAATTTACCTCAATGTCATCTAAATTATAGTTGAGCAAACAGTCATGAATATGTCCAGCTCTCTCAGTAATTATTGTTTTCATTTCAACACAAGCTAATTTCATTAACGGCTGGACTTGTTTTTCCCATATCTTAGTCCCTTTCTTTTTACCCCCAAACGGATTGACAAAGACGATTATCCGTCTTGGCCGATGAGCAATGCCTGCAAATAAAAGATTTAATAAATACACATCAATTGTTTAGTTGGCATACTTGTTTCTAAATCACGTACAAATATCAACATACAAACAAGTCAATGGCTTACAAATTTACTTCAAGGACACAAGTTAATGATCGTTTAATGTTACATGAGTATGAAAGATCAATACTCAGACTAAAATAACTACTGTATATAATAAAGTACTTTAAATAATCAATAGTCACTAATTTTTATTAAATATTTACTGTATGATAAATTTAATCATTATGAGTATAAAAAAAAAAATACAATTGTACTCCATAAATTTCTTCTGCATTCAGACAAAACAATACTTGAGTATTTATTATTTTTTTTTCTTCTTATTTTAAATCTCTGTATTGTGAAAATAAAAGTAACCGACATTCTATTATTTTATTAATAACCGGTTGTCTAGTATTACGAAACACTTTTAAATGTTCATTATTTTCCATATTTTTTTTTACTATTTATCGTATAATTTAAAATAAGAAACACGATAATTATTTCCAATCTTGAAAAAAAGAAAAAAAAAAAATAGAATTCTTTAGACTTTAGACTTTTGCAGCAAAACTAAACATGACAAATAATATGATACTGAAGTTCTGACGTCTAATAATTTTTCAATTTTTTTTTTTTTTAACTAAATTATAAAAAAAAAATATTTGAAAAAATTGCACCTGTAGTTTTTTTAATTTCCTACATGTGCATATTTTTTGTTTTTTTTTTTTGTAATTGATTTGAAAAAAAAAATCATTTTTTCAATTTCAAGATCATCAAATAATTTCCGTTACTAAAAAATTTTCAAAATTATTTGAAAAATAAAAAAAATATTTTTTTTTAAATTTAATAAAATAAAAAAAATTATAATTCTTTAGACTTTAGACTCAAAGCAAAACTAAACATAAAAAAATAATTTTAAAAAATGTAAGATTTTTTTCTATTTATGGGGTAACGGTAACTGATTTTGAAATAAATTTAATTTACGGACAACTACTGGAAACTTAAAATAGAGTCTTTAGCATTTTTTAAAACCTTAACAGAGGGCTAGAAATTATGAGTCTAAATGTAGCAGACATCAGACAAATTAAAAGTTATAAATAAACATCGTAACTAATTACTAAAATAAAATTTAAAAAAATGCACATTTAAAAAATTTTGAAATTGATAGGTGCATTTTTTATAAATATTATTTTTTAAATTATTTACTCCATTTATTTATAATTTTAAATTTGTCTATGTCTGCCACACTCATCTAGAAATTTCGTATTTTCAAAAATTCAAATTCGTCTGATAAAAATTTTTTAAAAATTATCATTTACTCTACGAGTGCCTGTGATAGTCCCGATTATTTTTCCGTGTAAAAAAGAGGTCCGGTAGCGTATCCCTTAAAAAAAAAAATATATAAATGAAATTTAAAAAAACCTACTCAATAAGTAATTCCTGATAGTTTTAACCCAAGAAGCGACTTGTCTCGGGTCAGTATGACTCATCACAACATTATGATGACTCCAGCGATTTTTCGGGCCTCTCGCGGCATAGTGAAGAATAAAACTCGTCGGCGACGTGGGTCCAATCGCATCCGGATCTTTTTCCTTTATCCTCGTCTCAGGTATGTAATCATCGCCATAATTAACAGCCAGCGCGTCTGTCAGCGGCAATGTCCACCTTACTGTCAAACAAAAACATAATAACATTTATTTAAGTACTAAATCCCCTTTGTTATTATGATAATTAATAACTTATCATTTATAATACAATCTTAACGGCTAATTAAATAAATTAATTAATTACAATTGTTTTATCTTTGACCTTTTATTATCTATTAACACAAACGTTATTACTAATTGAATTAGATATTTTTTTTTGTATACAATAATTATTTATCATATATTTTATAAATACAAAGTATTAAAATACTTAATACACAAAAGACACGTGTCTCTTTATATATATTTATATTTAATGTGTAAAGGAAGTGATAACAAGTTGGTACATTTGCACGTCACTTAACGATAGCTAGCAAATTACTTGCATTGCGCTACTGACGTAAGTACTCTGGGGTTTCGTAATAAAAACTCATTTTTATAAATTTTAATAATTATTTATTTTTTTTTAAATAAATATAAAAATGATCTTTGTATCATACGTGATATTTATTTTTATATGCAATCGCGATTATCATATTTCTCAATTTTACTATCATATAAATATTAAAATTTATTTAAATCTTAAATCTTAAATGTTTACTTATTTAATTATTAACTTTGCGCTAAAGTTAAGTCTGGAAATTTACAGATTTAAAATTTTAAAATTTATAATAATTTCAACGGCACGTTGCAATTGAAGGTCATGAATCAGGTCCATGGCCTTTTTAAATATAATTTCCATCACTTTTTTTACCTTTCAGACAAAAAAAAACGCGGCCATGATTTAAATTCAAACTCTTTTTTTACTAAATTTAAAAAAATAACAAATATTTATATACAAAAGTGATAAAATTTTATCTTTGTTACATTGTAAAGTTATGAACAATTACAAATAATGTAGACTATATCATAAAATTTTATTTTTTAAATTTTATGACCACAAATTTTTTTTTATCAATTTTTTTATGTTTCCCATTAGCGTCATTACTAAATTACCCAGTGATAAATAAATGTCATTAGAACCATTAATAAAATTTTCTCAGTCACCTCTCATGGCCATCTTACAAAGAATAAATTCTCATAACTATCGAATTTTAAAAAAAACTACGAGATCATAATTGTCTATTTTTTTAAAATTTTCACTCCAAAAATTAATTGCCGTCATTATAAAAAAAAATAACAAGTAGCCGCCAATTAAAATCTACTCCAATTTGAAATAAACGGAGAGAAATTTAATTACGAAATAAAAAAACATTTTTTATTTATTGTTTTTTTTTTTTTTACCGTTAACGATATGCTGTACTAGAGAAGAGTAATACAGGAAAAGAAAAAAAAACGTACACACTAGACTTAACCGAACCGGTAACAGGAACTTTCACATACAAAGATAACAATACATACAATAGACTCCCACGCAATATATCATCAAATTACTAGAGTACCCACTTAAGTACAGCAATTAAATGTTTGATAATTTCAAATAATAACAATAATTAATAATTAAAAAAAAATTCTTACTGTAAGGCGGTCGCTCCGTTTGCCAAACTAGTGTTCCATTATGAAAATATACTTTGCATCTTTTTTTTTTAATCACAAATGT
This sequence comes from Microplitis deprimator, assembly GCA_964016945.1. Classification (NCBI taxonomy): domain Eukaryota; kingdom Metazoa; phylum Arthropoda; class Insecta; order Hymenoptera; family Braconidae; genus Microplitis; species Microplitis deprimator. The sequence continues at coordinate 14,893,432 of OZ024714.1, read as the reverse complement.
ATTTAATAGCACAGAATTTGAGTACTGCTCATTATCCATAATTGAGTATTTTGTTAAAAAATATTAACAAGTAATTAAATAAATTAATAAAAAAAAAAGTTGTGTTATTTTTAATTTATTGTTGACATTGACAACGTCGTCTCCGTCTTTTCCATCTCGTATTGATCCCACATTTGCTGCACGTTTATCAACAAACAGTTTTACATTTTTTTTTATTACGGAAAAATAAAATTTACGCAATTTGTTATTAGTAATTAATAACTAATTATTTATGTAAATAAATGCAATATAAAATTTATAATTTCACTTAATTATTTTTCACACTCGCGATTGGAGTCTAAGAAAATTTTGATCGTGTTTTAAATTAATTTCACTTGCAGTGGGGGAAAATTAACTAATGAATAGCAGTGATAAGTAATGGAATAATTACGGTATTGATACTGTGTCTCAGGCAGTGTCTGAGTACTGACTTCAAACTAAAACATGTAACTCGCGACTCGGTAACACAGATATCGTAGTATAAGTTGTGTCGCGTATCACGTGGGATCTTGATATCCACGAAATGAAAGGTGGGATCGGCGGGATAGAATGTTGTTCAATGCTGGCTGATGACTTGGGCTGGGGGAATACATTGGAGACTTGCTGTGAGTTGGAGAAAGACAGAAACATTCAGATTGTGGTGATAAGACGAAGGTAGAATTAGACGAGAGCTGGATGGAGTTTGCGCTCTACAATTTTATTCAACTTAATTTTTTTTATGTATATTTTTTTTATTATTATTATTAATAGGATTGATGGAGAATAAAACCTTGTGGAGACGAGGAAGGTTGAAGATAAATCCATTTATTGTTATATTTATTTATGTTTTTTATGTAATGGCCTTGGAATATTTTTAAAAAAAGTTTTGGAGTTTAAGCTGAAATTTTTTTACTTTTTATTTATAGAGGTTTGGAATTTATTGGGTGGGTATTTTGGGTTATGGTGGGTGAGAGATTGGTTTGGGTTTAATTTATTTATTTTCAAAAAATAGGGTAATTTGAGGTAAAATTTAGGAGCGCGGTTTTTAAAATTCGCGCTTGCGTAGTTTGAATATGTTATATATTTATTTATTTTTAATTTTGAGTTAAGAAATTTATGAGTGTACGGATAGATGGCGTGAAAATTTTTCGCGGTTTTATATTTCAAAGAAAATCGCATGGAAATTATCAAAGTTTTGAAACTATCGGGTGTAAAATCTTCTTCTTTCGACAAATAAATTAATACCATAATTACACTTCATAAAAATTGAAATATAATTTTAAATTGAGTACGCATAGGAAACAAAATTTAAATTTAAAACCACAAGATAATAATGACAGTAAATTATTAATCACGTTTTCTATTCAATATTTACAATTTAATTTTTTATTACCATAAAAAAAGTGATTGCAATTCTGATTGAATTAAAAAAAAATCCCAGTTATAATAATTATTTTTTTCACTTACGTAAAATTTCACAATCACTTGATATTTTTTGCCTACAGACCATTTATGCAAAGTTGACATTTCAAAAATATTTATGTCATTTAAAATTTTCCCGCGTTTTTTCTCGCACCTGATAAAAGTTCTTTATCATAAATTTTTTATCAATTCAGACATGACAGAAAATCTTGAGCTGTAAAATTTCCTACTGAGAATAATATTCAAAATTTTTTTAAATCTTTTTAGTTTTTTATTTGAATTTCGCGCTGCTTTACATGAAATTCGAATTTTTCTGTTTTCTTTTTCTTTAAGTAAAAAATTTTGTTTAAGAACAATAATATATGATGTATATTTAAATCTCCTCTAAAAATTACTTTGAACATCCACATAAATAATACATATAAAAAAAAATTGTATTAATAAATTAGATGACTAACCATACAAAATAAAAATGTCATCAGTGAACTGACCTACCCTACAGTTAACACTGATAAAATATATATAATACCATAGTATCTATGTTAATTATATATACACAAGTAAATATGTATATAGATTTAATATATTTGTCATTATTTTACATATACATTATATTTAAATATTTAAATGATAATAATAAATAAAAACAGTACTCAAAATAATTATAAAATATAATTACCTCATATTTTATATATTTTTTAATTTAAAAAAATATATAATAATTTTACAGCATTTAAAATTTAATAAAACCGAATTTAGCTGACGTCTAGTATTTGGATTTTTTTTAAACCGATAAATTATATAAAAAAAAATATTTTGAAAAATTGCACCTGTAGTTTTTCAAATTTTCTACATGTGCATATTTTTGTAATTGTTTTTTAACTCCAGGATCATAAAATTTAAATAATTATTCTACTGAACTGACAGTTGGTAAAGTAAAAAATAAAATTGTCAAGTGAATTAAAATAAACAAAAAAAAAAAGAAAAAGTAAATAAAATAAAAAAGGAGATATCAGTAAGAGAGAAAATGCTGGTAAGTGTCAATGTGTGATAGGTGATAATAAATTTATCTTCACAAATAATCTCTATTTGCAAAAGAATTTAAACAAAAGCTAAATATAAATTTTAAAATAAACTGTTGGATCGTCAGTTGACATATTTAAATATCTTGAGTCCAATAAAATGTAAATCCTACTACTAACCTGCAAGAAATAAATCTAACTGTCGTATAAAAAAGTATTTTTTGTTATTATTTATAATTTTTAAAATAAATTACAATTAACACATTTATGCACTTCAACAATTCAAATTTTCTGCCTGTCAATCATGAATGGGCAAGTGAAATCTCCTCGAGAAAGGTTAAGTAAGTATATATTATTTAATTTCACAAATTAAATTATGTTTTAAATATGTTATGATAATTTATACTAATTGCTATCTGATGACTTACATAAATCATCATCAACTGCAAACATTTAATTTTAATTTTTAATTTAATATTTATGTAGAGCAAATATTTTTATTATTGACCCAGATGACACGTCACCTGGTTTCTGCTTTATTACTCTGGTACTTACGCTGTCATTGTGTTAAATATATTTTTATCAATGATATTAATATTACTGATGACTGGTGACTGGTTGATTGACAATTTGACATCTAGATGTCATTCAATAAAATTATTTATGCCCGTGTAAAAAAAAATCTAAACTTCAAAACGTCAACTTTTTTTTTACTTGAAAATTCAAGAGAAAAATCAATTGACATCCTGATATTATTGACATGCTAAAGTAAAACATTCAGAAATAGTTCAGAATCACCTTTTTCTGAATATGTTTTGCTGAAAAAAATTATGGAGCCTCCACTTTTAATAGACAGTCAAAAAAAAATTTACAAAACCCAAGTAGTACACTTGGGTTTCTGACATCTACAAGATTCAAGTTTTGTAGCTGTTTTTTGACGTCATTAAGATACCAAATTGTTGACAACAATCAGAAATTTATAATTGAAAAAATATCTGGTTAAAAGACGACACAAATGATGACAAAAAAAATACAAATGAGTGTCAAATTAGTCATCAAAATTTTTCAATGGAAATCTTTTTTTTTTGGGACGGAAAAAAGATGACAATTTTCCTATGACTCCTAAATTAACATCTGTATGTCTTATTTATATAAAAATACTTGGCTATGAGACAAAAAAAAATTTATCTTGTCCTTTTAAAAGACATCTCAAGTTGTCTCTGTGCTACGGGAAGAATCTAAACTCGTTCATTTACAGTATTAAGTAAATTGATTTTCTCTTTGTATTTCCAGAAGTTTAATTAAAGTTCATGTGCCATTTTGAAATTTAGAATAGTCAAAATTTTTTTTACACGGGTCAGTTACCCGAAAATTAATGACTAATTATTATTATTATTATTATTTATTACTATTTTTTTTTATTTAAAGCTGGCTTAGGTACCAGTACCAGCAATTGGTTCGCAAGCTTGATCCCTCCTGAACAAATAGCCGGCATGCCAGACATACTCCACGTTACCGAAGAGACTCATCAACATCAGCTCAATGAAAGTGTTTTGGCAACAGAAGTTGACAGCAAAGTCAAAACAAAACTACTCACCATGTGGAATAATGTTAAATACGGTTTGTGTGAGCATTCACCATTAAACCAGGCCTTAATAATTATTTTGATTTATTAAAATACCGGCCTAGACTAAACTAAGACTCTAAAAATTGCCGTCAGCACATCAATAAAAAAAATATTTATTTGCTTTTGTAGGATGGGCATCAAAGATGAAAACAAATTTTTCAAAAGAATCACCAGTGTGGCTTCTGGGCTCCTGCTACTACAAAAAACCAGAGGAAGCTCTGTCACTAGACAAGGCATCAGAAGCTGGCTTGGATCCAGACTCAAGTGGTGATGAATCTTTAGCAGAAGACGCGACAATAATGGACGAAGGAATGGACGGCTTTAAACGGGACTTTGTGTCACGACTCTGGTTGACGTATCGCAAAGAATTTCCTATTTTAAATGGATCCACTTATACGACTGATTGTGGGTGGGGGTGTATGCTCAGAAGTGGACAGATGATGCTGGCACAGGCACTAGTTTGCCATTTTCTTGGTCGCGGTAATTTTAAATATTTATTTATTTACTTACTGATGACTTGTGGAAATTTAAACCGAACCTGTACTGGTCATGTCTGATCTTTATCAGATAAAAATTACTGAACAGATTAAATTTAGTCCCAATTGGTCGCTAATTTTTGACCGGACATTTGTAAAAATTTCTATCAGACGGATTAAAAATTGTCATCGTAATATTGATGACTTAATTTTTTATCAATAGATTGGAGATGGAGACCCGATCAAAAAGATGAAATTTATTTACAAGATGAAGCCAAGCATCGTATGATAATAAAATGGTTTGGTGATCAACCAACAGAACAGACCCCACTGTCTATTCATACACTAGTAAAATTCGGGGCATCTGCGGGTAAAAGAGCTGGTGATTGGTACGGGCCAGCGTCTGTTGCTCATTTACTTAGTCAGGCTGTAAAAGACGCTGCTCTACGTCATGACCAGTTTGAAAATTTAGCTCTGTATGTTGCCCAAGACTGCGCAGGTATTTTAAATAATTATAATTATTCATAATTAAAAAAGTGAATAAATTCAAATGGAGTTTTATTGACGACAATCAAAACTTTTCAGTTTATCTGGAAGATGTAAGAAAAGCCTGCGAGAAAAGTGACGGCAGCTGGAAATCTCTGATACTTTTAGTACCACTGAGACTGGGCGCTGATAAATTAAATCCAAATTACGCGCCCTGTCTGACTGCGCTCTTGCAGCTGGACGTCTGTATCGGAGTAATTGGTGGCCGACCTAGACACTCACTTTACTTCATCGGCTACCAAGAGGACAAACTCATTCATCTAGACCCACATTATTGCCAAGAAGCCGTTGATGTATGGAAAGATAATTTTCCTCTTGCCAGCTTCCACTGCTCGTCTCCTAGGAAAATGTTGCTGTCAAAAATGGACCCTAGTTGTTGCGTTGGATTTTATTTTTGTGATAAACAGGCTTTTGATAAGTTTGTTATGACTATTGAGAGAGTGAGTTTTATTTATTTTTATTTTTATTTTTAATCTTAATCTTAATTTTTTTATTTTACTGCAGTCTCTCGTGCCTTCGAATCAGAAGGTCGACTACCCGATGTTTCTATTTTGCGAGGGCAGTGGAGATGAAATAAGACGCGGCTACGAAGTTACTGAAGACATGATGGCCACTAGCACTGGTGCTAATCCTGAACAGTTTGCTGTTGATGAGCTACCGTACGAATGCGAAGAATTTGAAGTTCTGTAATGATGATACCGTGTATTCATCATTTAATAATTTTGTTATACGATTTTATTTTTCTTAGATATTAATTATTAATTATTAATTATTTGATATATTAATAATTAGTAATAACTAATGTACTTAAATATTTAATACAGATCGTCCGGAAATAATTTAAATGCTTTCTACGATCTCTTGATAATTATTTCAGCATTTGTTTAAATATAAATTTAAATTGTGACTCTTTTGCCGAGCGACCCATGAGTTGATTAATTGAAGTAAATTAATTAAAAAAAAAAAAAGAATATGTGATTTTTATAGACTAGAATTTAAAATTTTTAATTAATATTTTAACATTCCGTTGGAATTTTTAAAATCAAAATTGTTTTTCTCAATTTTAAAATTATTTATTGTAAATATTTGATTATATTATTTTTAAGTTACGAAATTTATATTTTTAAGTTTATTTATTTTCATTTTATTTATCATTTTGTTTCGCGTCATTGAAATTCGTACTACCAAGAAAATAAACATAATTATAATAATGTTAAATAATTAAGTAAAATTTATGGAGACTTAATTAATTAATAAACTAATTAATTAATGAAAAAAAATTTATTGTTATCAAATTATTTATTGTGCGTTACAATTTTTATATTTTTTTTTTTGTATATTAAAAATTTATGTGAAAAATTACTCGTCAGCCAGTACGAGTTTTAGTAAATTCTAATTACAGTCTTAATGATTTTTGGCCTTAAAAAATAATTTTTGACCAAAAATAATTAACACAAAACTGAAACTCAATTAAAAAAAAAAATTATCTAGTAAGTAGTAATCAATAAAATTTTAGTGGTCAAGTAATTAATTAATTAAATAATAAATTAACTTGGCTATCAAAGTACTCTGAAAATTAATGATACTGAAGTTTGCCGACGTCTAACAATTTTTTTAAAAACAATAAACTATAAAAAAAAAATTGCACCTGTAGATTTTTTAATTTTCTACATGCGCATTTTTTTTTTTTTTTTTTTCGTAATTTGTTGAAAAAAAAATTAGAAAATTGTTAATCGTCTGCTAACTTCTTCATGAAAATTAGATCATTCAGATGAACAATTAATTTAAAAAATGACTCCATTAATAATAAAATCTATTAATTAACTTGTACTATTTAATTAATTGATGTCTTAAAAATATCTTGACTGAGTGACTTGTAATAAAAAATCCACCGGGGAAACTCATATGCTGGTTAATTAGCAGCAATAAATTCAGCGATATGCTTTTTTATTTTAGGCCAGATTTCATTGGTCGTATTTCCTTTGAAGTCTTTTACAATACCCAGTGTCTTATAGTAATTAATTACTGGTTCGGTTTGGAGTGAATAATTTTTAAGTCTTTTGGCAACAACTTCTGGTCGGTCATCAATTCTTTGGCTCAATGGTTCACCAGTAACATCATCCTTGCCCTTGTAAAAATTCAAATAAACCCATTTTTTAATTTCATTAATCATTAAGCCAATTATATACAAGTGATTAGAAATTACAGTAATAATATTATAATATATTTAATTATTCACCTGTACTTTAGGATCATTGAAACCAATATTATAAACTCGTCCACTAGGCAAATGAACCCATCTATTACGTACACGTTCAATAATAACTTCATGCGGTACTATTAAATTCAATACTAAATTAACTGGAAACTTATCTTGTAATTTTTTTGCTTGCTCTATTGTCCTTGGAAATCCTTAATTAATTAATTAAATAAATAAATAATTTTATTTATGACAGACAATTAAAAAAATCAAAAATTTTTTTTAAATTACATATCAATAAAAAAAATATTTTTAAATCTATACAAGACTTAAAAATCTTTGACTTAATTTTCAAAATTTTTTTCTAATATTTAACACGATTCTGAAGTTCGTAGATAAGTAAAAATTTTCTGACTTTTTTCAAAAAATCAATTGCAAAAAAATGCACATGTAGAAAATTAAAAAACATACATGTGCAATTTTTAAAATATTTTTTAAAAATAATTTATTGCTTTTAAAAAAAAATCAAAAATTCTAGACGTCTACTAATTTCATTATCATCAGACAATTAATTTTCTGATTTTTTTTTCTAACAAATTAATCACAAAAAAAAAAATCTAAAAAAATGCACTTGTAGAAAATTAAAAAAGAAACAGGTGCAATTTTTTAAATATTTTTTTTTACAATCGTTTTAAAAAAAATTCAAAAATCATTAGACGTCAGCCAATCAGTATCATATTTATGATAGTAAAGTTAGCGGACATCTGACAATTTTAAAAACTTTAAAATAATAAATGAAAATATTTATGAAATAAAAATTTTAAAAAATACACGTTTAGACAATTCAAAATTCCATACATGCATTTTTTTAAATTTCATTATTTTGATTATTTAATTTTTTTTATATGTAATTAAAAAATTATCGTATGTCTGCTACATTCATACTCGTATCATATTTTTAAATTATTATTAAAAATAAAATCAAAATATTTACCGTCTAGTAAATAATTAGCGCCATTGACAGTATTAATTTCATGAGCAACAAGATCGATAATTAATTCATCAGGTACCAGACTTCCTTCATTCATAAATTTCGATGCTTGTTTACCTAAATCTGATGATAAAAAATTAATACTTACATAATCAATGAATATTCATCGAAATTATTGACTAGGTCATTAAAAAAAAAAATTACACACCAGTAGCACGTGTCACGTGGTCTCTAAGTTTGTCTCCAGTAGATATATGACTAACCCCAAAATCTTTAACAATCCTAGATGACACAGTTCCTTTTCCAGAACCTGGTGCTCCAATAATGACAGCGCGGAATGCCGCAGCCCTGACGATGCTCGACAGACGGACCATTTTATTATCTGTGCGTTTTGGTAAATTCCAGTCTAAAACAACAAAAAATATGAATAAGTAAACCCATGCCCTCATGTCCCATTGATGCGGACAATTATTTTATTTAAATAAATTATCTTGCACTGAGTATTTAAATATTTGCAATAAATGCAATTATATTTACAACTGATAAGGTTTTAATATTTAAATTAAATTATCTTACCTTAATAATTATTATTATTATTATAGAAAATTTAACCGGCACAAGAGCGCAATTGCATCGCTGGCAATTGTGTTTAGTGATGGTAAAAATTACAGTCAAGTATTTTAAATAAATGCGCGCCTGCACTTTACACTTAAATTTTAGTTTGTTCCTGACCTTCGACCTAAAGATAAATTCTAGTGGAATAATTTTTATGTAATGAAGGTTTTTTTATAGTATGTCATTTATGTATCAGTACATACTGTACTTATATATTTATTTTATGACGCAAACTCACTCTACTGTTGTGTCACCACTCCAATTATTTTTTACTCAATAGTTACAGCTAATAAACTAAATTAATTAATATGTTACTAGATTAATTATAAAATTATTTATCTTAACTTAATCTTAGCCGTGTAAGAAAAATTAGTTACAAAAAAGTTCAATATGTGGAACTTCTAAACGAGGGAGATTAGAACTTGGAGTGAAACTTTAGTAATTTTGATGGAAAATGAAAATTTTATTTAAGATTTTATATCAGCAAATTTTGAGTAAAAATATAACGTTTTTAAAACATATTTTTACTATATATTTACCCTCGTTTTGAAAATGTTCTTTTTTTTCAAAATTCGCTCACATAAAATTTTTTTTTTTACCATAAAAATTGCAAAAGTTCCAGTCGAAGTTTTACTCTGTCTCAAGTTTAGAAGTTCCACATTTCGAACTTTTTTAAAACGAATTTTTTTTAGACATTTGAAACTTATACTTTATAAAAAAACTTTTTAATTTATTTTTATAAAATTTATCACAATTTTTTGTCTGATTATTTTCATAATTCATCAAAAATTAAATAATTTGTAGAGGACAATTATAATAAAGTTAAATTTGGTATCAAATAATTGACAACTTTATATAAAATTGTTAATAAATAATTAGTCTAGATGTAAAATATTTAAAAAAAGTTATCGTGTAATTTTTTTATTGACAAAGTAGCACTTTTTTTTATTTAGTATGAAAAGTTAATACATTTTAATTAATTAGGGCTATTTATATTTATTTTCAATAAAATTACAATCATGTGATTGATATTTTATAAATTTTTTTAGTCAAAAAAAATTTACAATTTCGTTTAGATTTTGAAATTATAACTCTTCATTAAAATATTTATATATATATTTATAAGTAATGTTCTTATTTATAAAAGAAAAAAAATTATTTAATCAGTTGATTAAAAAATTTATCCTAATTGTAAATTGCTCATTTGCTTGTATTAAATTATTTTAAATTAACAATTAGTTAAAAAATAATAAAAATTCATTGATTACAAAAAATATCAATAATTTTCAATGATACGAAAAACGGACAAAAGTAAATTTATATAAAAAAAAAATATAATGAAATAAAAATAACATTTAAAGCAGACGAAAAATAAGCGCGATTTTAAACTTAATTATGTGACAACGCATTAACTAATAAGTGATAACACAAAGCTGTATATTTAATAAATGATAAGAATGATGATGACAATGATAACGATGATGGCACTCCTAGCAAACGTCTACCAAAGCTCTCCATCTTTTTCTTTTGCCGGTACCTCAATAACTCGAGGTTTGTCGATTATTCTCGCAGAGCGATTTCCTTTCTCGACGATGCCGATGATCCAGGCCTGATAACCCTCTTGCTTTTCAATGTCTTTACAGTAAGCGGCTGCTTGTTCTCGTGGTAAGCAGATCAGTAGTCCGCCGCTGGTCTCTGCAGAGTGTCCTTGCAACAGTTGGAACATGTTGCCGCAAGCTTTTGCAACCGCTGCCATTTTAGCGATCACGGGTAAATTGTGAATTACAAAGGACACTTCATTTTTCTGATGCTTTGCTAAATTTTGTGCGTGGCCTAGCAAACCGAAACCCGTTACATCCGTGGCACCGTGGGCGTTATATTTGTGCATTAAACGCGCAGCTAAAAAATTAACAATCAGTCAAAAAATTTATTTATAATCAAAATAAATAAATATATAAATAAATGAATACCTATTCTATTTAGTCTAGCCATACTGTCCATTGCTCGTTGATAAGCTTTCCGTACATCATCTTCACTAACAACTAATTTTATTCTGTTCCAACGATCTGGTTGATCCAACCATTGATGGGCATTTACTGCTACTTGGGTACCTAGTGGTTTTGTCAGTACAAGGACATCTCCAACAACTGCATTATCTGGCCTATTAAAAAAAATCAGATATATATGAATTAATAAAAGCATATATTTGAAATTAATAAATGATTAGTTACTTGAAATGAATTGTAGGAATCAATCTTTTGTAATTATTCGGAAGAATAATTAACTGATAAGAAAGACCCATTTTAATTTACCTGATTTTCTTTAGAATACTCAATTGACATAAAGTATCCTACTGTATTTACAGGAGATTAATTACTAATTAATTTTAAAAAAATACATACACTATGTATTCATTAGGCTGACAAACAGTAGAAGCGACTCCGCCGATAGTACACCAGGGATTGACAACAGTCTGACCACCAGTGACTGTAGTGCCAGCCTCTAAAGCTGAGTCTTTGAACCCTCTCATAATTAAAGGTACCACGACGTCCCGCTCTTTCTCCGTCATCTTCGTGCTCACTCCGAGCAGCATCAACATGTTATCACACTCGGTTACTCCCATCGCGTACAAATCACTCAGCACATTCGCGCAAGCGATTTTACCTGAATTATGTTATCAAGAAAAAAAGAAAAAGAAAAAAATGATAATAGGAGGAAGGGTGTTATTTGTCGGCGGACATACTCCCCGATACTCTTACCCATCATATAAGGATCGTCGACCAGTGGATAAAAGAAGTCTGTTGTTTGTACCAGGCTTAGTCCTCCATGTCTTAGTGGGGTCACGGAGGAATCCATGCCAATGCCTATAATAATAATTGAGAGTAAATATAAAAATAATTGAAAAATTTAAAGTCACGTGGGGGATTTTTTAATCCACAAGTTAGCAGACGGTTAAAAATTTTTTAATTTTTTTTTCAACAATTCAATTCAAAAACTAAAAAAATGCACATGCAGAAAATTTAAAAAACTACAGGTGCAATTTTTTCAAATATTTTTTTTTCATAACCTATCGTTTTTTAAAAAAAGAAAAATTATTAGACGTCGGCTAAATTCAATGATTTTGAAGTTAGTAGACAATTAAGAACTTATGGATTTTTTTTTTCAACGAATCCATTACAGAAAAAAAAAACTAAAAATATGCACATGTAGAAAATTAAAAAAACTATAAGTGCAATTTTTTCAAATATTTTTTTTCTTATAATCTATCGCTTTTCGAAAATCCAGAAGTTATTAGACGTCGGCTAATTTAATGATTCTGAAATTAGTAAACAATTAAGAACTTTTGGATTTTTTTTTTCAACGAATCCATTGCAGAAAAAAAAAAAACTAAAAATATGCACATGTAGAAAATTAAAAAAACTATAAGTGCAATTTTTAAAAATAATTTATTGTTTTGAAATTCAAAAATTATTAGACGTCAGCCAACTTCAGTACCATGGGATTTTTAGTTTTTAAAAATAAAAATAATTTTATCTGGCCCAGACTAAAATTTCATTTAAAATTTCTGATCAGTCGACTCTCATTTAAATTTGGCGGGTAAATAAAAATAGTTGAGAACCTCTAGGCGGGCGCCAACGTGGCAGCCATATTTTATACCCAAGTACCGTAAATATTAAACCGGGCCCTGTACTAAACTACATATCAGAACAATGAGCAACTCGTACCAATACCAAAGCGTCTAACAATGGCGTCTATCATCCAATTTACATAAACATAAATACAATTTAAACCCATCAAATTTGCAATTCTCCGTATGAATAAATAACCACCCGAAAAAGTTTATACGACTCATATTTATCACTGAATTCCCATACTTTGCTAGATGCAAGTAAAAAAAAACAAAGCCGGTAGCACATGGCCAAAGACGCCGCGCGAAATTTACTCAGCATCAATGGACCCAGACAAAATTCAAACTCCCAGGGCATTGATGTCTTACTTATTTTTATATTTAAAACCCACTTACCAATACGTGGAATAGCCATGTGCATAAAGTGAGCATGTTCATGATCCTGAACACTACTATCATCGGACTGTAGTCCCTCGAGAAGTTTACCAAGAACTTCCTGAGGGACTTTACACCCTCATCCTTTTAAGTCCGCGAACCGCGTCAAGCGGAAAGTAGCATCCAGGTCATGTGCCACTGGATCAAATGGCCTACGTAGTGATAGAGCATTTGGATTACCCCCTAATTCCAATTGTCCAACAGACAGAGCATCTTGGCTGACTGTCGTCACCTGAATATCCGCCATTTTTCCCTGCGAAACTGTAAAACAAATAAAATTATAAACTCCATCCAATAATCGCGCTCAATAATTAAAAAAAAAATTTTTTGTTTTGTTTTTGTTTTTTTAAATAATCGATGACAGCGGGGTTGAGTTTATAAAAAAAAATTTGATTTAATTTATAAAATGTTACAGCCCTGTGACTTTATCTTTCTCACTCACCGTAATAAATGATTGGTATCTTGCTTTAATTTAAGACTCAAATGTTCAACTACCGCCGCCACTGCTGGGTTCTCACTCACTTGTAGCGTCTTCACTTTCCTCGGCTCAACCTCTTGTGTCTGGACAAACTTAGCCACCAACAGACAGCCACTGGCGCGCGGTGGGTTATGGGTTTACGTTGTTTGCAGGTAACACGCAACTTTGTGGACTTGGACTATCTCAATATGATAGCAACAGCTCGTACACGGGCGTCGAGTAACCGGGATCAACGGCAGACGACAAATGCTAAATGCTCATCGACGCTGTAATCCCAAACCCCAAAACCCTCGGCTTACTAAATTTTATCCCACCCAACTAATTGTTATTTTTCAATTGGTCCGTTCCTTGCCGCGCACGCGCACTTATTTTCATTTGAATTTTTCTATTGGTTTATTCAAAATCACGCATGCGCGCCGCGCGCTTTTTAAACCAGGCGCGTATTCGTAGATTCAAATGCCCCGCGCTTTAAAAAAATTTGTTTTATTTATTATTTACTGAACAATTATCAACTTTATTTATATTTATTGCAGTAAACAAATTACTCAGTATGTAAAATAATTAAAAACTAAATACTAGATAATATACGGGGAAAATTTTAAAATTTCCCAGCTAAATAATTAGATTTGTTTTGTTTACAATTGTTGGTATTTGTTGGAGCAATTTATTGTTTTAAAATTAATTGTTAGTTAATTAAGTTAATGAAATGTTGCAAGTGCAAGTGGTTCTCAATTAATTAACAAAAATTAATATTATGAGGAGTTTGGAAAGGAAAATGGAGATTACTGATAATACAGAGGTTTAAATTATCAGTAAACGGTTCGTGTAGAAGCTTAAGTTTTTTTTTAGACTTTATTATTGTTATTATTATTATTCTATTTGTATTGGTCGTTTTTTAATGAGATAAACGAGCCAAGCGGGTTGCAGTTAATCAGTATGCTATCAAATATTACGTTGCTACTCTTTAGCAAACTGCTCTGGAAGTATTATCGTCTTTAAATAAATTTACCATGGCTTTACTTGCACGAACTTACGAGGTATATTTTTAAATTAATTAACAATTAATAGGTTTTGTTTTTTTATAATCCAATTTTTATTTTTATTTATAGAAAGAAACGGAATAATTTTATTCACTTGTGAAATTCAAAAAATATGGATTGAAAATTTATATGTATAGATTTTTAATTAAATTTATACATTTATTTTATTTATAAATATATAATATATATGTATAAATAATTTATTTACTTGAAATTTGACGTTTATTTTTATTCAATACTTTTATTTTTTTTAAATAAACTCAAAATTTTTATTTTAATTGAAGAAAATGTAAAAAACATATGGGAAATATTTTATAAATTTTTTTATGTAATTTAAAAGTCTAAATTATTTTATTTACATAAGAATACTTATTATATTAGTATTAAAATAATACGACCTTGGAAGCTAATAAATTAAATTAAATTACCAGTCAAAGTTGTAACATCATTCGGGTGTCATAAAATCTTAATAATTTAACTCTACTTATATAATATAATATATGAAATATATAAATCAAGTAAAAAATAATTATTATTGATCAATAAAATAAATATTGTTTTGTTAAAATAATTTTTTCACTTATTATCATATTCATTAATTGCGCAAACTATTTTCTGCAGAAATCAAAGTAATTTTATTTACTCTATTGACTAATGATTACAATTAATTAATTAATTCATTAACTCTGTGTATGTATACTGGGTCTTTGGAGAAACAGTCAATTTATAAAATTTCATTTTTTCGATTATTCTTCAATTTTTATTACAAATTTTGAATTTTTGACTTTGGCAGCTTCTAGGCCACGTATGAGAAGTCCAGATTTTTTTAAAGCCTAGAAGTTGAAAACTTGACTGTACCCTAAAAGACCCAGTGCGAGTACCGAGTCCCAAAAAATATAATAGTGAACGCAGGGTTAATTAATAATTTTTTTCAGATGAATGTAATAAGAAGATCATTCAGCAGCGCTGCTCCATCAGTTAAAATGTTTATCGATGGACAATTTGTTGGTAATTATTATTTACAATTGACTAAGTAAGTAAATAAAAATTAATGTAATTTATTTTTATGTAAATAGAATCAAAAAGTACAGAGTTTATTGACGTACATGACCCAGCGACAAATAAATTACTGTGCCGGACTCCAAAGTCAACGAAATCCGAGATGGAAAGTGCTGTAGCAAGTGCTAAAAATGCTTACGAAAAATGGCGAGACACTAGTGTGTTAACCCGACAAGGACTTATGCTCAGATATCAAGCCCTAATTCGTGAGCACTCGGTATTAAAAATTCATTGTAACAAAATTATTCCTTTATTTATTTAAATTCCTAATATTTACAACTGACCGATGGGGTTTCAGAAAGAGATAGCCGCTAATTTGGTAAAAGAAAACGGGAAAACTATGGCCGATGCTGAAGGAGACGTGCTGCGGGGTTTACGTAAGTGAAAAAAATTCTATTTATATATTTATATAAAAATAAAAATATATTTATGAATTATTTTTATTTATAGAGGTAGTGGACGCATGTACAGCGATCCCGGTGCTCCAGATGGGAGAATCTACGCCGAACGTAGCCAAAGACATGGATATAATTTCTTACAAAATACCTCTAGGTGTCACAGCGTCAATTTGTCCTTTCAATTTCCCGGCGATGATCCCGCTCTGGTCGTTTCCCATATCGGTGGCTTGTGGGAATGCGGCGATACTGAAACCCTCTGAAAGAGTTCCTGGAGCCTCGATGATCCTCGCCGAGTTATTTACCAAAGCCGGAGCACCTCCAGGTCTGCTCAACATAATCCACGGGCAGCACGCAGCAGTCGATTTCATCTGCGAGCACCCGGACATCCGCGCAGTCTCTTTCGTAGGCTCGGATCAGGCTGGAAAATACATTTACAAGCAGAGTAGCGCTCACGGCAAACGTGTCCAGTGTAACATGGCCGCTAAAAATCACTGCATCGTAATGCCGGATGCCAATAAAAATAAAACAGTATCGCAAATCGTCGGTGCGGCTTTTGGCGCCGCGGGTCAACGGTGCATGGCTTTGTCAGTGGCCGTGTTCGTAGGAAGAGCTCGCGAGTGGATCCCAGATTTAGTTGCTGCCGCAAAACAATTAAAAGTAAACGCTGGTCATGTTCCTGACGCTGATCTAGGTCCAGTTATCTCTCCGCAAGCTAAAGAACGCATTCACAGTTTAATCGAGTCCGGTGTCAAAGAAGGCGCTAAGCTGGACCTCGATGGCCGGGGGATCGTCGTTCCCGGCTACGAAAATGGTAATTTTGTCGGACCCACTGTCCTATCTGGCGTTAAGGTAAATTTTATAATTACAATATTTAAATTAGAGGATTTAAATTAAATATTCACTTGATGTTAATTGATATTCAATCCTTTGTATGTTTAGTCACACATGAAGTGCTACACTGAAGAAATTTTCGGACCCGTTTTATCATGCATGTTTGCTGATACTCTCGACGAAGCTATTAAAATAATAAACGACAGTCCTTATGGCAACGGTACCGCTGTTTTTACAACAAATGGAGCAACAGCACGAAGTTTTATTAACAGAATTGAAGCCGGACAAGTCGGTATCAATGTACCGATTCCCGTACCTCTGCCAATGTTTAGTTTCACTGGCAACAAAGGATCGTTCCTCGGTGACAATCACTTTTATGGAAAATACGTACGTATAATTTATACATATATATATAAAATAATTTATTCTACTCTGATATATTTTAACTATCGGCTATTGATTATTGATAACTTATTTATACTCTAGGGAATAAATTTCCATACACAAACGAAAACAGTAACCCAGCTGTGGAGATCTGAAGATACAACGGATATCACGTCTTCCACGGCAATGCCAACAATGCAATAAATATCAATACCATATAAAGAATTGATAAAAAAAAAAAAGAAAAGAACTCAGGGAATGTCTTATTATATTAAATAAAAACTCCACGTCTTCCAATTAAAGATTTAAAATATAAAAATGTACTTTTGTAAAGAAAATATATATATGCTTTAAATATCAATGTCAACAGACTCTTGTGTATATTATTGTACTTTTAAAGAAAAATTTTATATTTAAATGTCAAAGGGCATTTAAATCCCTGGGTATTAACGCGAACACATTGAGCGCAAGCGCTGTTTTATTCTTCTCTTATATTATTATATATTAACTTGCATTCGATTCTCTCGGCCTTTGGGTGAAACGCATCTGCGCCTTCCTGGTGCGAGCCCTTGCCGCAGATTCAGCTCCGCTATTCCGGAGAGTATTCTCCAGAGCACCGGATCACCGTAACGTTCTGTCAAAGTAACTCGCATTTTTTAAAATTTGTTTTTATCGTAAGTACTCTGAAAAAAAATATTTTCTTTTGTTAATCAGTTATTTTTTGTGAGTAAATTGAAGTAATTACTGATTTAAGTAATTTATTTATTTTTTTGACAGGCAAAAATGTACAAGACCGTGAGGAAAGGAGATGCAAGTCTCCAGTACACGATTTTACCGCAAACGGACCAGTTTTTTGACAATGGCCCTCCAATTGCACCACCACCGTCGCCCTCAGCACGTGATAACAATTGTCTGTGGAGTGTTTATAAATATTTTGTTACCGCAACGGTAATAATATACAAGCTTGTTATTCCCGCTGTTATTGTCGGCATGTGCATCTGGACTATCGTTACTATTTTGAGTGAAACTTATGCCTCCAATGGTGCCAGTTACGATGATGATGATTATATTGATGTTGATGATGATCATACTGTCTCTCAATTAATTGCCAATACTATTAGTAATGATAATAATAATAATAACAATAATATTGTTGATGTCAATGATGACGTTAACAATATTACTGAATTTATTACTCAAACATTCGAAACTTTTATAAATGATGAGACTACTGTTGATAATTATACAAGTACAGGTGAATATTATCAGACATTACTAATTAGAAATTATTATTTAACTCGTGAAAAAAAAATTTTTAATTTTTATTTTTGAACTTTTAAATTTGAGAAGATTCTGAACCTTGAGTTGATTATTGGGGAAAAATTTTTTAATTTTCAACTTTCTGACCTCGAACTTTAATAGATCTGATAAAAATAAAAAAAACGAAGTATTTTTTTTCAAAAAAGAAAAATTTATTTCGAATTATTTTTCTTTAAAAAATTATAAAAAAGTACTCAGTTAAAAATTTTTTTGTTAATTATTTTTAGATTTTTTTAAAAACGATAAATTATTAAAAAAAAAATATTAAAAAAAATTGCACCTATAGTTTTTTTAATTTTCTACAGGTGCATATTTTTAGTTTTTTTTTTTTTGCAATTGATTTGTTGAAAAAAAAAATCCAAAAATTGATAATTGTCCGCTAACTGCAGGGTCATATTTTTTTTAAGTTACAAAAAAAGTAAATTCAAAGTTTTTTTACTCGTAAAATTTATTTATTAATTATTATAATTATAGATGAGTTAGTGACAGAAGTAACAGCAACAGAAGAAATGATTACTGAAGTAGAATCAACGTCACTGTTATTATCTACATTAATTGAGACATCATCAATCTCGGAAACATCCAGCTCTAAGATAAAACTTGAGACTCAAGAGTTCACTGACCCCACGATAACAACAATGCTGACAACTTCTGTAAGCTCGACGAGTGGTTATAAAAAAGCTAAGATGCCACGTGTTACTCTTAAACTACGGGAGAATGAAACAATACCGCAGATGTACATGAAAGCCGGGATTGCGTCTTACAAAAAAGGAAATATTACAACAAGTGTACTTGCACATGGCCTCAGTCTCGAGGGGTTGATATTCAAGACACCTGAGGGTACCATTAAGCCGTGGAAAGACAAATGGCCTTTTGGCGAGTCCTCACTCTACAAAGATTACAGCCAGTGGAAGGTAATTATTTTAAGTGAAATAATAAATTTACTTTGCATATTTTTCAGGGCTGTGGTTTGTTTATAATTATCGTTATTTAATGCAGTACTAAATAATGTAGACTATTTATATCTCGACTTATTAGCATTGAGACAAAGTTTTGTCTGGCTGAAGTTACTCTAGCACGTACTGGCTCTAGGGCGTCACGAAAGTTTAACGATTGCGAATAAAATATTGATTGGGTTGCAGCTTTAGAAATGCAACAACATAAAACAAGACTCTGTATGTTTTAAAACATTTTTCAACACCCAGTCTTCATTCTTTTTCTTACTTCCCCATATATTTTATTACAGCCTCTATAAATAATATATAAAAATGGGATCAGGAATTTTGACAGTCAAATTAAAATTTCAAATTAAATTATCAAATACTCAGGATATTAATGATACTTTTGTTCAATTAAATATTTAAATTGTGACATGAATAATTACTAATAAGTTTGCTCATTAAATTAAAGCATAATTAACCAAGTCGCCAATAAATATATTCCTGCCAAAATAATTTTAGCCCAACCTAATTTATATGAGCGAGAAATCCTTAGAGCTAAAATATATGAATTAAAAATGAAACATGAACTCATAAATATATTGTTAATTTATAATGAATTGAATCAAGTTACGATAATTAAAATTTATTAATTATTTATTTATATGATCCTTGCAATATATTCATATATTTTTTTTTCAAATGAGAAAGCGAGGCGGATTTAATTTTTTTTTCTTTCACTGTTTTAATAAAATTTAATTGCAGTGATATTTTGACAGATTTTTTTTAAAGATTTTATATACTGGGTAATTTTATACTTCGTATTTATCAGCCACCAATATTTATTTATTTACTTAACGCTCCGCAATTTACAAAATTTTATAATATTCTTTCGCGTTATCACAGTGCGAAAAAAAAAAATAAATAAACATAAACAATCAAACAGTTCAATTATTGGACTCAGTTTCCACTCTACTTTCCATTTCCACTCTAATTAACTTCTCGAATGCATTTAGAGACCCACCAAAAAAATTTACCGATTCTAAGGTAAAAGACTCAGTAGCCGATCACTCATGTATTTGTATATCTATATTTAGTAGAATTTAGTAAATATAGACATTCAAATATATGAGTAATCGAGTCATAGTTCTCTGATTTGGTACTGAGTCTTATCTTAGTAATTAATTAATTTAAAAATTCTATTACCGAGACCGTTTTGTCAAAATGACTTACAGGAGTATGGAATTTCTAAGTCTATTTTCCCTTAGACTTATTCGCGACACTGATCTTGATACCTGACAAAATTTCTGATAAAATCTTGAATGTTTATTTGATAATTAAATATCATAAATATTAATAATCTACTAGTTTATGAATATATTCTGTGCTTACTTTGCAGAAAATAAGCGAATTTCATCAGCAGATGTTCGCGATTTTGGTGACACTGATGGCAATATCAATTTTAATATTCTGCATACTGACTGTAGTGCAGCTTAAGGCTCATCGGCGTAAATGTCAGAATGTTGAAGAGCCACTTTTGGATGAAAAGCAAGATGAGGAGGAAGTAGATCATAGATCGAAGCTACTTGACTCAGAAACTAAAGATGATACTGACTAAGGAACTATTTATTATTATTATCACTTTTTTTTTCATTTACTTGATAGTAAATTTGTATTGATGGTGAATTCACTTAATGATCAGTTTTTTTTATATTTATTATTGAAGGACTTATGGCTTTCCTGATCTCTTTCATACTTCGTATAAGTGGATATCAATTAAATTTACGCACTGCGATACCATTGAGTTTATAATTTAAATTTTCAAATAATTATCGTGGAGGGAATTTTCGCGTTTCGACAATTAAATTAAATCTTTGAGTATGAAGATTTAAAAAAATATTAATAATTAAATATTTAAGTGTCATAAATATTAAGATATTGTATTTAAATAAATCGCATGGTAAAGTATTGACGTGTTTTATGATACTGAGAGTAATGAAAAATAATCAGAGGGCAATTGTGCAATTTGTGACGTTGAGTTAAATCACAATATATGACTGAAGAAATTATTGTTTAGATAAAAATTTAAATTTAAATTTAAATGCATATCTGATGTACTCTAGTTTAAATTATTATTATCAATAATGATAATTATTTAAAGCACTTGATTAAATAATTTTATCTCTCAATTGCAATGTACAAATTATCCTTCATAATTATTATTATTATTATTATAAATATGTGTATATATTTTTATGGACTTCCAATGGCGATAATTGCAATGATACTGAAGTTAGCTGAGGTCTGATAATTTTTGGATTTTTATAAAAATGATAAATTATTAAAAAAAAAATTTTTTTTAAAATTGCACTTATAGATTTTTTAATTTTCTACATGTGCATATTTTTAGTTTTATTTTTTTTGTAATTTATTTGGTGAAAAAAAATCCAAAGATTGTTGACTGTCGTAACTTCCGGATCATTGATTACAAGAGTTTTTAAAATATGTTATTTAAATTTATTTAAAAATTATTATTGTTATGTTTAGTAATAGAGTAGCGTAGAGTAGATTTATAATAAAAATAAAAAATAAAAATTGAAATATTTTATTAACTTTTAAAATGATTAGATACCAGATGAAAAAAGAAATTTTTATTTAGTTATAAATTATAAATAATAAATATTTAAAAAAATGTAATAATTACGCTCAAATTAAAAGAGTTTAATTGATAATATCAGGGATGATTATATTTTAAATAATTATATTTTTTAAATCTATATTTTTATTATTTTTACGCACTATACTTTTTACTATTGTAAATAATCAGTAATCACATAATCAGAGTTAAAAAAATAACTAGTGAAATATATACATATATAAATATATATTGATATTGATATAACGTATTACAAAATACATATTATTTTAATGAGTAATTAATGTTTCGGTGATATAAATAATCGCTTAATGAAGAAATTGTATGATAACTTTTTATTTATTTCGTATAAATTATCGCGCATGATATTTTTAATATTTTTATGTAAATAATGATACGTAAATATTATTTATTATTATTGCAATTATAATTATTATGTATGTGTAATACAATTAATCATTAACGTGCATATATCGCATGCAATTACGTATTAAAAAAATAAATAAAGTATTATAATTAACGTCATTTAAATTATTATCATTTAAAAGAGACTGTAGCTCGCGCTTGAAAAATTAAATGACTGCTAGATGTATTTAATAATAAAATGATTATTTAAAAATTTACTTCCTGTAATTTAAATTTTCCATTCTTTTAATTATTAATATCAGTAATTAATTTAAATAAATATTCAAAAATTAGCAATTTATTAAAATTTTTTTATTTATAATTATGATAAAATATTATGAGTGAATGTAGCAGACATCAGAAAATTTATAAATTTTAAATAAATTTATTTAAATAATGAAATTTAAAAAAATGCGCGCGATAATTTTTCAATTATTTAAATACGAATTTTATCATTTTTTTTTCTACTCATCTTTTATTTATTTATTCAAAAATTTGAAAAATTCCTGTCAGTTACATTTATACTCATTAAATGCCAGCAAAAAAATATTTAAATTAATTAATTAATTGATTAAAATTAAGGGAATTTATTAAAGATATCAAAGTATTGATTTTTTTTAATGAAAAGTAATATGTTAATTTTTTTTTTACTTATGGGCATAATTTAAATTTAAATAACACGCGCGGTTTGAAATAATTCTAGTGCGCATGTGCAGTGCATTCCCGCGCATGCGTATTTGAATAATATTTTTCAGCAAAGGTCGAACGCATGTGTGCCAAACAAAAATTTTTTAGTACGATTTTTAGTGATTAGCCGGACGGTTTATAAAACAGTCTCCGTTATAAAATAAGACTATGTAATTATGACATAATTTTATATATATAAAACGTGTTATTATTAATTATATGACATTATTATTATCACCTAGTGAATTGATAAAGTTTATTGTAGATACATAGATATAGACAACTAGATAAATATATACAAATATATTTTTTTCTGCTACTTAAATAATATATAGTAATTAGTTAAATAATTAGTAATTTATATGCTAATCAGTAAATTTTCAAATTTTTAAACTTTATACAGACATTTTATTTCTAACACCAGGTATGTCTTTTATTTACAACAAAAATCTATTCTATTTTTAAATAATTTTTTTTTTTACTTAAAAAAAAAAATTATTCGCACGATTATTTTATCACTGCCCATTAATTTTTTTATTTTTTATCATTAAGTAAAAAAAAAAATTATTTTAAAATTTGAAATGACCATAAACTTTTTTTAATTACACTGACAGTTAATTAAAAAAAAAATTATCCAGTAAAAAAAAAAATAGTAACCTATTTCTTATAAACAATTGGGCGAAAAAAAATTACGTACTTGAATTACCGGTGCGAGTAAATGTTCTACGCAGTTTTATACAATCGCATGTAATATTTTCTTTATGCAAACAAGTCAATTTAATCAGTGAACTCTGACGTGAAAATTTATTCACAAAATAATTGTTTTTTATTACGTAAAAAGAAAAAAAAGTAAACTAATACACAATTTATTTATTTCAAAATTTAAATTACTTATGAATTTTCATTTACGTAATTTTTTTTTTAACTCCTTTCTCTTTTTTATGATGATAAAGAAAAAAAACAGGTATCTTAACTTTTAAATGCAGATCTACTTAATACACAAAATCCTTGACCGAATTTAAAGTTTTAAGAGTCAGCTGATCGATGCCAACATTCTTATTTCATTTCCATCATTAATCAACAAATAAACTTAATCAGTAAGATTTAAATACTCATGTCAATACCGTATCTACAAAATGACGTCACGAAAATGTAAATAAAGAAAAACTGAAATATTAGCATTAAATTGCGCCCTAGTTCCAGTGACCCAGCGAAAAAAAATCAAGAAGATCAATAACACTACAGGGGTTGAAGCCCTCTACTTCCTTCAATTTAAATTTTTCTTATTATTATCATTACTACATATATATAGATATATATTTAGTGTAACAGATTCAAAATATCCACTTGTTACTTAATATTTTCATTAAAACGATTGAATAATTCTCGTTAACTAGGCATGAAGCCAAATGTGTAATTTAATTACACTCCTTTTTTAGTCTATCATTTAGTTGTTACACTTATTTATATTTTTTTTTATTTCGTAATTGACAAGTTTATTTATTTCACAGACAATTTAATTATTGAGTAAAGAAAATAATTGTTTTTTTTAATTTTTATGATCCTGAAGTTAGCAGACAATTAGAAATTTCCAAATTTTTTTTTCAACAAATAAATTATAAAAAAACAAAAACAAAAAATATGCACATGTAGAAAATTTAAAAAACTACAGGTGTAATTTTTTCAAATAATTTTTTTTTATAATTTATTATTTTAAAAAAAATCCAAAAATTATTAGACGTCGGCTAACTTCAGTATCGTAAATTTTTAATTTAAAATTTAAATTTGAATTATGGGTTGTTAATTTAAATAATAATTTATTTATATATAAATAAAAATTTACAATAATTTAACCCATGACTTTGATACAAATTGAATTTCAAAATTTTTTCATGTAATAGTTTATTGATATTTTTTTTGTCTACACGTGATAAGGAGAATTAAATAGTGAATGGACTTTAAACTTTTAATAATCAATATGCATTACATGTATGTATGAATGCATGTATGTATTAATGTACGGATGGTTTTAATTGATTTAAAAAAAAAAAATTTTACAAAACAATGTATCTAAATTTATGCAATGAATGAATTTAAAATATTTTTTTTATTTGTAACAATTGACGATGATTGCAGTCGTGATATTGTTTATTATCGCACTTAGCCGCATTCATGCGTGAATTAATTTATATATAGATAAGTGCAATACACATTACGCTGATGTGTGCTCGTAAACTCGGATAGTGATAGTAATGCACGGAGAATTTATGATTTATTAGTTGATGCATTCATCATAGACGTAGCCGGTGATTCCCCGCGATGACTCGCGAGTATTGTAAGAGAAAATTTAAAAAAAACGAGATTTATGTCGGAAGATTGTGATTTGTGATCTGTATGTGGGTTAACGAGTTCGTTGATGATTAGCTAAATTAAATGGGAAAAAAACGTAATTATGATATTGGATATTAATTGCGTAATTTATTTTTTCTGTAAGACAGACTGATAATAAATTTATTTATCAAGTAGACAATATTATTAAACAAAAATTTTTTTTTTGCATTGAGTCCAAGGTCAAAAAATTTTTAATTAAAAATTAATTAATGAAGAAATTAATTGTTGCTTTTAAATAAAAATTTTGATGAAAAATTAAAATTTATTTTAATTACTAATGGAAATATTGCAGCAGTAAAAAAAAATTGAGTTTTTTAAAACCTGATAAAGTCTCTAGTTAAAAAAAAAAATTATGACAGTTTTAACTGTAAATTAAAAATCGATTGATTTTACTGAAATCAAAATTATTTTTTTTTGTAATTAATTTTTTTACCGCTCGAGGTAAAATAAAAAGATAAAAAGTTTCGTCAGTAGAAAAAAATTTTTTTTTCAGTATCTCGTTCTAATTAAGGACAAGATTTTTAATTAAAAATTTTTATTGACTAATTATTTATTAATAAGAACCTGATTAATTTGAAAGTCGTAAAAATTAAATAAAAAATTTGATTTTATATTAATTTAAAAAAAAAATTAATTAAAATCCTCATCTATCGGTCGTCTTTTTAAAAAAAAAATTACGGCGTAATTCTATTTCATTTAAAAAAAAAAAAAAGAAATTTAATGTCAATAGAATGCGGTCAAAGTATTTTTTTATTCATAAGTCATTATTATTTAAAAATTCTTAACAGCTCAATAATTCTACTTAAAATAGAGTTCCCCTGAGTTATTTTTAGTATTTAATTATTTATTTATTCATTTGTAAAATGAAATGAACATAAATATTTATTTTTTATAGACAATAAAATATGAATGATATTAAATAGGAATCATTTGTTTTGGTCTTTACATTAAAAATCTAAATGAATCTCAGTACAATTAATTAATTAAATTAAACTCAATATTTAATTTGATTGATAAGTTAAATATTAAATAAATTATTGCTTCGAATGAGTAGTGATCACATAACTAATTAATGAGCATGATAAGCAAAAAGGTAATAAATATTTGCATGAATCAAAGCTTCATACCGGAAAGAAAAAACTTGAAATAACTTTCGATTTTTATAAATAAATAAATAAATTAATCACGAAAATTTTTTCCCCAGATTGGAGACGTCCGTCCGATTTATAAACGAGCAGCTGCGTCAATAGGCTGTGAATAATTATTAATATAAGGAAAAACACGACAATAAAATATCAATAGCGGTCAATAATATATAAATATTTATAATTAATTGTAATTATAATAATAAATTTAAAAATGATATAACGGAGAGCTTTTTTTAAAAGTCTGAACAACCGTTTCCAAGTTCGATAATAAAATATTCTCAAGTAAAAATATAAACAAATAAATAAATCATAATGTATTCAGCTCACAGAGCCTGCAAGGCCTTAACGAGGCACAGAAATTCACTTAGAGTTTTAAATGTTAATTTTGGAACTGATGTACAGTACAAACCAATCCGCAGTGTCCTCGTTGCTAATCGAGGTATGATAATATTTTATGTAAAATGAAAATTTAAAGAAGATATTATTTTATTTAAATAAATTATTTCTGCTTATTGTCAGTAAATTTATTTAAATTCAATAAATATGCATTCGATAAAAAAAAATTTATTGATTTAAAGAATTTTTAGAAAAATAAATAATTTATTTGAATTTGCAAATAATTTTTCTCCGTCGGGTTCCATTTATTTTTGGTCATAAAAAAAATGAAAATTTACTTTGATGCCAAATGATAAAATTTTTTTTATCAAATTGTGAAAATAAATAAAATTTAAATAATTTTTTTTATGACCAAAAACATGGAACTAAAATATATGATCTGATAAAAATATTAAAATAAAATTTTCAGGTGAAATTGCAATTCGAGTATTTCGAGCATGTACGGAATTAGGAATTCGTTCGGTAGCAATATACTCCGAGCAAGATAAAATGCAAATGCACAGGCAGAAAGCCGACGAAGGATACATCGTAGGACGTGGATTGCCCCCAGTCCAAGCCTATTTAAACATTCCTGAGATAATAAAAATCGCTAAAGAAAACGGTGTTGACGCGATTCATCCTGGCTATGGATTTTTATCAGAACGTTCTGATTTTGCTCAATCAGTAGTAGATGCAGGAATTCGTTTCATAGGACCTTCTCCACGAGTGGTCCAGCAGATGGGTGACAAAGTCGCCGCTCGGCAAGCAGCCATCGAGGCAGGAGTTCCTATCGTACCTGGAACAGACGGTCCAGTTCACAGTTCCGACGAAGCGATGGCGTTTTGTCAAAAGCACGGGCTACCGGTGATCTTCAAAGCGGCCTACGGTGGTGGCGGACGAGGTATGAGAGTCGTTCGCAACATGGACGAAGTTGTCGAGAATTTCGAACGCGCTTCATCAGAAGCCAAAGCTGCTTTTGGTAACGGCGCGATGTTTATTGAAAAGTTTATCGAGCGACCTCGTCATATTGAAGTCCAGTTGCTGGGTGACAAAGCCGGCAATGTCGTCCATTTATACGAGCGGGACTGTTCTGTTCAGCGACGTCATCAGAAGGTAGTAGAAATAGCACCAGCACCTCGTCTGGATCCTAAAGTACGCGATCGCATGACAGAACACGCGGTCAGACTGGCGAAACATGTTGGCTACTCCAATGCTGGTACCGTTGAATTTTTGGCTGACAACAAAGGAAACTTTTACTTCATCGAAGTCAATGCGCGGCTTCAGGTAGAGCACACAGTGACAGAAGAAATAACTGGGATTGATTTAGTGCAGTCGCAGATACGAATTGCCGAGGGTATGACTCTTCCTGAATTAGGAATGACACAAGAAAAAATATCACCACAGGGATACGCGATCCAGTGTCGTGTGACGACTGAAGATCCTGCGAAAAATTTCCAACCCGACACAGGACGTATTGAAGTCTTTAGATCCGGCGAAGGAATGGGAATTCGTCTCGACGGTGCATCAGCATTCGCAGGAGCTATAATCTCTCCTTACTACGACTCCCTTTTGGTAAAAGTAATTGCCCATGCAGCTGATTTGCAATCATCTTGTGCTAAAATGAACCGCGCGCTCCGCGAGTTCCGAGTTCGCGGTGTCAAAACAAATATTCCCTTTCTGCTGAACGTACTCGAGAATCAAAAATTCCTAAACGGCAACGTCGACACTTATTTCATCGACGAGAACCCGCAGCTATTTAAATTCACACCCAGTCAAAACCGCGCACAAAAACTGCTCAATTATCTCGGTACCGTTTTAGTAAACGGCCCAAGTACGCCGCTGGCTACTCAACTAAAACCTGCTGAAATAAAACCGCATATACCTGAAATTCCTGTTGGTGAGTTATCATTATCATTAATAAGCTAATTGTTTATTTATTGTTATCTAGTCCCTTTATTACTGTTATCACAATTTATATTTTTATACTTGAAATTCAAAAATTATCAGACCAAACTCAATACCAATTAGAGCTAGAAAGCTTTTTTTTTATTATAAATAATTATTTTTTTGCTTCTTTATGTGTGAATAATTTTTTGCTTCCTCAGGCTGCTTAAATTTTTATATTTAAATAATGTGTTAACAAAAAAAAATCATTTTATTGCACTATTTTATTTATTTTCGTTAAATAAAAACAATGATAAAAGTCCTGATCACCAGTAAATTATTATTATTATTATTATAAAAATATCAATATCATTTAAATGTTTACTCGGCATGCTTTTATCATTTGTTTGGCAATTATTTTTTTAGACTTTACTAAGCTTCGAGCACTCGAGGAAGAAGACGCAGACATCGCAGGTACGCCTAGTATTTTTAAATGTACACATAAATTATTATTTATTATTATTATTTTATGTTTCGCTAAGACATTATCCGCTCAAAAATGCACGCATCTAACCTGGGACATTTGAAATCTAAACAATCCTTAGTAAATTACTCATCGCCAGTAAATTAACAAAAAAAAATTTATTTAGATATACTGGAGCCGCCAAAAGGTCTGAGACACATCCTGCTGGAGAAGGGACCCGAAGGTTTCGCGAAAGCGGTTCGCGAGCACAAGGGATTGCTGCTGATGGACACGACCTTCCGTGACGCGCATCAGTCACTTTTGGCGACGCGAATCCGCAGTCATGATCTGCTAAATATATCTCCGTATGTCGCGCACAAATTCAACAATCTCTACGCTTTGGAAAACTGGGGCGGCGCGACCTTTGACGTCGCTCTGAGATTTTTGCACGAGTGTCCATGGGAACGTCTGATAGACATGCGTAAAGCGATACCAAATATACCCTTTCAAATGCTACTGCGAGGCGCCAACGCCGTGGGATACACCAACTACCCGGACAATGTCGTTTTCAAGTTCTGCGACCTGTCAGTCCAGTGCGGGATGGACATTTTCCGGGTCTTTGACTCTTTGAACTACTTGCCGAATCTTATACTAGGAATGGAGGCAGCTGGCAAAGCTGGAGGAGTTGTGGAGGCAGCTATTTCTTACACTGGAGATGTAAGCGACCCGAATCGTACAAAGTATGATCTCAAGTACTACACAAATCTGGCTGACGAATTGGTAAGAGCGGGTACGCACGTCCTGTCTATCAAAGACATGGCAGGTCTGCTGAAACCCAAGGCAGCGAGTCTGCTTATTGACGCGATCCGTCAAAGACAACCTGATGTTCCTATTCACATTCATACCCATGACACAGCTGGTGCTGGAGTCGCGTCAATGCTGGCCTGTGCCAAAGCTGGTGCTGATGTAGTTGACGTCGCTGTTGACAGCATGTCAGGAATGACAAGTCAGCCATCGATGGGCGCTGTCGTGGCTTCTCTGCAGGACACTCCGCATGATACGAACATGGATCTCAGAGACGTCTCCGAGTACTCGGCATATTGGGAACAAACTAGAACTCTTTATGCGCCTTTTGAATGCACGACGACCATGAAATCTGGTAATGCTGATGTCTATCTCAATGAAATTCCCGGAGGGCAGTACACGAACCTCCAGTTCCAGGCTTACTCACTGGGTCTTGGAGAATTTTTCGAAGACGTCAAGAAGGCTTACAGAGAAGCCAACTTACTGCTGGGTGATATTATAAAAGTGACACCGAGTTCAAAAGTTGTCGGTGACTTTGCTCAATTTATGGTGCAGAATAAACTGACTGCTGAAGATGTCCTGGCGAAAGCTGAAGAATTGTCTTTTCCTAAGTCAGTTGTCGAGTTTCTGCAGGGCGCGATTGGAGAACCTTACGGAGGATTCCCTGAGCCGCTGAGGTCTAAGGTGCTCAAAGATATGCCTCGAGTTCAGGGAAGACCTGGTGCCTCATTACCGCCTTTGGACTTCGGTAAACTTGAAAAAGATTTACGGGAAGCCCATCCTACTATCACAGAAAAAGATGTCATGTCCGCGGCACTGTACCCTCAAGTTACCAACGACTACTTGAAGTTCAAAGAAACCTTCGGGCCTGTTGACAAACTAGAGACGAGGATATTCTTGACCGGTCCGAAAGTCGGCGAGGAATTTGACGTGACAATTGAGAAAGGAAAGACTCTGGGTATTAAAACGCTGGCTATGTGCGAAGATCTGACGCCCAATGGTGAAAGGGAAGTATTCTTTGAGATGAATGGGCAACTTAGATCTGTTTTTATTAAAGACAAAGAAGCTGTCAAGGTAATTCAAATTATTCAGTTTTTATTTACGGGTTTTTTATGTTAATTATCGTCTATTATTTATGACAATTATTATTCCAGGAGCTTCACATTCATCCGAAAGCTGACAAGAGTAACAAAAACCAGGTCGGTGCCCCCATGCCGGGAACAGTAATCGACATCAGGGTAAAAGTTGGAGATTCTGTCGAAAAAGGTGCTCCGCTTATCGTAATCTCAGCCATGAAAATGGAGATGGTGGTCCAGGCGCCAAAAGCGGGAAAAATAAAAACTCTAGACGTCAGTCAGAACAGCAAAATTGAGGGCGACGATCTCCTGCTGACTATGGAGTGAATTTAAATAGAATAAAATAAAATCATTTTTTACTCTTCCTTGAATCGCGACTTTATAAATTTATAATATAAAATATATCACCGATTGTGTTTCACGGTTTAAAACTTCATCTCATTGTCGATTTTTATTTTTATTATTTTTCGTACCGAGCGAATGGTAGATTGCATTGAATTATTGTATTAAAACCCGATTTTTTTTTGCTGTCATAATGTCTGTGCCAAGTAATTAATTGTGGTAAAGTAAAATGAACTATGACATTGAATTTAAAAAATTTGCACAATTTAAATAAAAATAATTAGTGTAATTTTATCAATTTAAACTCGTGCTTATTTTGAATGCAACAAATTACGCTTAAAAAAAATCTTAAATTAAAATTAATTGTCTATTGTTAGAATTTATTGTTAAAATTTATAAATTTATGTATGTTATTTAGATATTAATATATATTTGATTTAAGTAATTAATCAAAGACGGTGCAATACTTTCAAACGAATGATTATAATTTAAATATTAATAGATTAGTAAAAATTTGTACATATTTAAAATAAAAAATCAGTTTATAATTAATTTAATATTTGATTATTGTTATTTATTATTTATTTCTTTGTATAAAAAATTATTTTTTAAATAATTTAGGTCTTAACTACTTGAAGTTATTTTTGGTATCAGTATCAAGTAATTAAAAAGACAGAAATATATGAAGATAATTAATTATCGGAAATAAATTCATAACTTTGGAAATAATTGAAATTAAGGAACGCGATTGGGCTTAAATTAAAGATAAGACTTTTAGGAACAATTTTCATTTTTGTTTGATTAAGTTTCGTGCAGTAGTTTTCGAGATATCGATCTATATAGACAGAGATTAATTTTTGTGAATTCAAAAATTTGACATTTTTAAAATAAAAATTTAAAAATTCATAACTTTGGAAATAATTGAAATTAAGGAACGGGATTGGGCTTAAATTAAAGATAAGACTTTTAGGAACAATTTTCATTAGTGTTTGATTAAGTTTCGTGCATTAGTTTTCGAGATATCGGTCTATATAGACAGAGATAAATTTTTGAAAATTTTAAAGCTTGACTTCTTAATTAATAAAAATTATAAGAGAGGAAAATAAATTTGAAATTTATTAAAAAATAATAATGAACTTTAATTATCAAAAACAGAGTATTAAATTACATAGCCGAATATTAATATACTAATATATGATAAATAATGAAAAAGTTCAACAGTTTAATTACAAAATATACATTAATGTAATTAATAAAAAGGATATAAACTACAAACTCGTTGAAATCGTTTTCAAATCTTCATCGCTCAAGTAGTCAATTATAATTCCCACGACTATTGGCGGCAGTTCATATAAAACATCAAGAAGCAGCGGCTCCACTTTCTTAATCATGTCCCTGCGACTTATCCCCTTAATGAACCGACTCATCACCAAATAACCATAAAGCGGGAACTTATTAATTACATTTCCAGGGACTAGAGTCTCAATAATGTCAATATTCTTCGCGCATCTTGCCAGCTGATCAATATCTTTTATCAAAATGTCATAATAAGAAATATTGCTCGAGCCAATTTTACTTTTTTTCAACAGCTCAACTTCTTTCGCGCACTTGGATCTATACTTTTCCATTTTCTTCCCGTACGAGAACCAGCTCGAGATAAGAGACGAATTCTTCAACATTACATTCGCTGTTATCAATTTAATGACATGTCGCTTCAATG